>OZ020572.1:9926190-10438690 GCA_963971525.1 Cephus spinipes | reverse complement strand
ATGCGGAAGCAAGTGTCTTAGAGGAATTCAGCTTCCATCAGCAAAATATATATAAATGGCTTTTTATTAATTGAACAAATAGAAAAGCTCATATTTTTGTAGACGACATGTTTATTCGAACTACCCTGGACTGTAATGTTCTTGATTTACTCAACGCTAAGAAAAAAGTATCAAATGCAATGAATTTGCCGAGCAGAAGGTGAAATACAATTTAAATCCTCGTCTCAAGCAAATTGCCTCTTGCGTCCAGTCATTTTCAATTACTTATACTTTTTTTCCTGGAATTAAGCAAAAGGGATGGTTATTGTCAGAAAGTTGAACTATGGAATATCAAAAGTCATCGTAGACAGGATACATTACATATTCGCTGAAAAATGAATAGTCCAGCTTAGTCATGAATAAGACAGAGTGGTGTTACGTTGTGTTTCCTTAACCCAGAAAAACTTTAAAGTGGCAATAGATTTTGCAAGAAGTCTGTAATTCTCTACCTATTTTAATGCGGTAAAGCTCACTCAGTTTTTTTTAAGTATGCTCTACAAGCTAACCATTTAAATATGATAACCTGTCTATTTTGAATGAATTCATTCAAAACAGAAAAACAGGAAAAAAGCAATCCATGCCGCATTAAACTACCTCTTGGTAAATCCATTGCTTCCCTTTTCTGAGCTATGGACATCAATTACATCCACTATTATACATGCACAGTCCGCAGAAACGATACGCGAACGACAAGCGCGAAATATGAGAGATAGTAGCCAACAGATAAGGCCATATAAACAGACGACACGTGTCACTGGCTCGTTGCGCATGCGCGTCTCTACTCCTTATGCATGTGTCACATCGAAGCTCATACGTATATGCGAGGGAACAAATTTTTTAAGATTGTGTGAGAGGGGACATTTTGAGAAAAATTTTTCGACTGATATTGCTAAGATGCCAGATATCAGCATTGCGGGAACCGATTTTATTGGGCAAACGCTCATTGCAAAGAAAAAAAAAAATATTCGACCTGACACATTTTTCGCCCACGACATATACCCGCAGATAATTTAAGTTATTTCATCGTAGCAGACGAAAAAGCGCAAACTTGGCGTCAATAAGAGTAGCAGTAGCGTCTCATGAGGAGGCCGATTTTTTCTTTTAACCGATTTTTTTTTAATACTTGGCGTCGAGACGCTACCGCGTCTCTTGATATTGTGACGTGATTTTTCGAATCACGGTCCCAAGGCGGCTCCGGTTACCGATACAGATAACGTTCTCGATTTCTGATTCCCTTCGGATCGCCACCCTGCTCAGAAGCTACGCTCTCGGATTGATTCGCATAGATATGTCAAGGCTCTCGGAAGATATCGTTATTGTTTAGGTGAGGTCGAGGTGCTCGAATCTGCCGTGGGGAGATAGTCTCGACGTACCGAGTTGCTCGGCAGAGGAGAGTACCCGACGGAGACGTCTCCACGGACCGGCCGAAGCCCGGGTGAAATATCGGCGCCCCGCTGGAGATGGGCAAAGGGCTGTAGAGCGGGCGGAGTTAGTTTTGATACGGTTAAGGGCAGGAGAGGAACCTCCTGCCCGAGTTAAGGATGTGGTGCCCAGCTGTCGCCCAATGCCCTGGGGAAGCGACCGTGGAGGATCTCCAGAAATTACGTACCGATTCGTTAAGCAACGCTCTCGATTTGGTTTAAAAGGACGACTCGAAGGAGATAGAAGTGTTATCGGTTAAAAGGCTCTCGACCAATCACAATGATTAGTTCTCGGATTTGGCTATTGTCAAAGCAGTCTGTCTTGGGGCACCGACCGAGGTGTCATGGGCTGGCTCGTGCTCCCGTGCTATCTGTTGATAGTTTTTCTTGCCGTGTTTCGCTCCGGTATAGCAAGTTCTCGAATCGTACAGTTCTCGCGTTGTTCTCGCGATATCCAGGAATTCTATGAATTCCTGTGTGTGTTACGGAGGTGTAGTGCTGTACCTTAGTGCAGTGCTCACCAGAGTGTCCTTTGGATGCAGTTCTCGACCTCCCCGGATCAGCTGTACCAGCTCCGGTGAGTCTTCCAATTCATTAATTGGTGAAGGGATCTCGATAGATAGTTTAGATTCGTTCTGATACGTTCTCGGTTCGTCGCTCTCTGTCTCTCGCACTATTTGCCGGACTCTTACTCCGACCCTCTCTACCTCAAACCTGGCAGCCTGAGCGGCCGTGCATTTCCGTAACCGGCCGCTTCCGTTCGTGTATCCAGTTGCGTTTGCTGATTTCACGCGACCCCAAAGATCAGCACCTACGGTTGCGTTTCTCGATTTCACGCGTCCCCAAAAATCGACAGGATCCGTTAAGCTATCGCCTCGACTGATAGGTTCCGTCAGAGCTCTCGTCCTTGATGGAGTTGGGCCTGTTCCACCCTAACTCCCAATTTATACCGGCTCGTCAGTTCCCGGTGAAAAAAGAATTGACTGGCGCCCGCCTGGCTTGCGGATGCACGAACGACGGGTGGACGGCCGAAGGTAACGTAGGTTGGTTCTCGAAAATAGTTCGTTCTCTTGAGTTTTGCTATCGGTGTCGGGTCACGAAAAGAAATACGTTACAATATATATATATTGTAACGTGGCGTCCGGACGACACGTTATCAGAGCCCCGCGTCTCCGTGCGCGGCCGGCAGCACGGCAGCGCCTCCAGCCTCCATCTCCAAGGAGTTCGTAGGTCCGTGGCTCGGGAGGAGGGAACGGGGGAAAGTAGTGGACTGGCGGCGGAGGCACGCGACCCTTTTGGGTTGAGAGCCCGCGAGCAAGGGGTGCCCAACCGCCAGGACGCACTGCCGGTACCCCGGGAACTTTGAGCGGCCACAGTTTGCGGGTCCGCGGGGAGGGCGTCGGAGAGGAGGTTTGTTTTGATTCTTGACCTACCGTGAAGAACGGTGGGTAGGGTAACAGGCGGGGGGCCAGGAATGCCCGTGAGACGGGAATTCCTTCGGCTAACTTCGGCAAACCGACAACAATAGAATTCGGCGATCTTCGTATTAGCCGAATTCAATCTCTTTCCGGTAATCGGCCGAGTCACACGTGGCGAGAAAAGTACGGACGATTACGGGTAGTGAACGGTGGAGTGTCGAGTGCAATATAGACGATTCGGCTTGGACTACGGTGGATCTCTCTGGTGGACGACGCGGCTTGAACCTTGAGACTCGATTTTGGATTACAGTGGGGAAAAATAAGGGAAGGGTGACTGTGTGTGGAGTGAGGAGGCACGCGACGAGCGGAAGCGCGGACAGGACCGCCAGCCGAAGCTGAGGACCTCCCACCCAGAACCGGCCCACTTGGTTTTTTTGGTTGGCTGCTTTGGGATTCTGGGATTAAGCCGCTACACCGGTAAGTACCGCCGAGAGCGGCCCTTCTCATTACACGGAGTCCCCTCGAAGAAGGGCCGAATAGCCTCCTTCACGTCGCCCGGGCGGAGATCGGTGGTCCAGGCGTTCGAGACGCTGGCCTGAGAAGATCTCCGCGAGGGAAGAGGTTCGCCCGCCGAGCTTGGTAGGACCGCGGCCGCGTGGTAGGAAACGCGCCGCGTGATAAGGCCAGCTAGGGACGGTGGGCCGGTTAACCCTGCGGCCTTCAGAAAAGGGCCGCGCGCGCCGTTAGAAGTTCTTGGACGGGTCGGCCAATCTAGGCTGGCCTCGTTTTATTTTTGTTACTTATTTTTGGAATAAATCGAACTTAAAACTTTGAACGGCGTTTTCATTGGCGTACCCCGAACAGTTCGAATCTCGTCGCCCCTACGTTCCCCTCTATCATTTCAGCTAGCTGAGGCTGAGCAGCCGGGAGATCGCGTGGAAGCGGCCGTAGGAGGAACGTCGGTGCGGGGAAGTCCGCACCTGGCGCCCAACAATCCGATCTAGTTCGGATCCCGGATAGTTTCCGGTTTTCAGCACGTTGGGAGTGGCCGTTAATTATTTGTCGGCTACGCCGTTGGGCGGCGTACGTCACAAAATTGGCGCCCAACGTGGGGCCTGAGATTAGAGGAACGTTCGGGAAGATCGTGTTTGTGTTGAGGACAGCCGGAGGACGGCTAAAAACGGCCGACAAAGGAGACAAGGAGTCCACAGTCGGCCGAGATCAACACAAACAGGCAAAGGGGTTAACCGGTAGATTAGTGTGCCTAGGAAAACAATCGGGTTTCAATAGCCGCTGTTGCTAGGGACGTAGGCCGAGCGCGGAACCGATTGTGAGTACTCTCCCAAGACAACAGTTAGGATGTTGCCCGAATTTGCTAACGAGACGGCGGTCCTGACATGGGCAGTTGGCCTGGCGGAGGAAGACTTGCAGGCCCTGTTGGAGGGCCTGGGGTTGAATCCGGAAGGGACCGAAGGGGTACAGCGCCTACTACTGGTGAGGCATGCCCTACGTCAGCGATTCGGGAACCACGAAGAGTGGGGGGAGGAAGACCTGTCTCCCGGGGATGGCGGGAGGGCAGGCCAGCCAGAGGAGGAGATACGCGCCGACGGGGCGGCCGCCGGGACGACGGAGGGGCCGCAGGCGGAGGGGGGTCCTGCCAGAGCGATGGTGGGAGATCCCCTCGACGATCAGCTGTGGGAGCTGGCGGAGACGGTCCGGCGGACGCGTTTGAGGCCCGAAAGGGCAGCTCCGCGCAGGACCGAGAGGCAAGCAGCGCGAGAGGGGGAACGCTTCCCCTTACCTGAGCGCGAAGCAGGAGAGGAGAGGGGCCTTAGGGAAGAGACTCTCCTGACCGCCAGCGAGCCAGCGATCACGCGGTGGAATAGCGGAAGGGTGGAGGCTCATCTGTGGAGAGCGCCGTATTCGGATCGGCCTCTTCGTGGGCCTTCCAGTAGTATGCTTCCTTCACCACCGGACTCCCCTCAGGATGAGGCACAGGCGAGCGACGAGGAGGAGGGAGAAGACGTAGAGACAAGACCGAGACGGACAGCATTGCGAGTCGCCGGGCCTGCGGGCGCGCGAAGCGGCGACCGCATACGGTTTCCCTCGCCGGAACGACGGCGGGAGGTACATCCGTCGGAGGGGAGACAGACGCGGCGGGAGACGATATTCTACCCGCCGATCTCCGGACGGTCGGACTCGGAGGAACGGCCTGCAGCGGCCCCCCGGAACCTAAGAAATCACCGCCGTGAGGCTAGCCGGCGGGTGTCCGGGGAGGAGCCGGAGGGAGCGCCGGAGGTCCCACACTCGTCGACCAGGAGAATAGAAGAAGATCGGCGGATTCCGAGGACGCGCTGGAGCGCGGTTGCGCGTCCCGCCGGCAGAGAGCGGCGGGAGGGGGCAGCATATCGGGATCCGCCGCTAAGGGAGAGGACAGGCTACTCTTTCAGCGAGGGGCGGAGGACGCCAGGAGAGATCGTGCGGAAGTGGAGCCTGCGGTTCAAGGACAACGAGGACCACGGAGCCGAAGAATTCTTGGCGCGGCTGGAAGAGGAGCGACAGGCGTCGTCGCTCTTAGATGATGAGCTTCTGGCCGCTCTGCCCGCCCTGCTGAATGGGAAAGCCAGGGGCTGGTACAGGTTGTCCCACGAGGAGTGGAGAGAATGGGCCGATTTTACGGAAGCGTTTAGAGAACGTTTCTGCGGCCCAAACTACCAGTACCGGCTGAGGAGAGAGATCCGTCAGAGGATGCAAGGGCCAGAAGAACCGATGGCGGACTTCGCAGAGGCCTTGCAACTCCTCATGGTCCATGTTCGCCCACGGTTGACCGATCGGGAACAGGTGGATGCCACGATGGCCAACCTGAGAGCGGACTTGCTCCGACGGTTTCGTCGGAGCGAGATAGTGACGTTCCGCGACCTGATGCGGATTGGGGCAGAATTGGAGGAGACGGAGGAGTTTATTCGAATCCGAAGGCGGGAACGACGGGATTCCCGAGGGCCGGCGGACGGCCTTCGTAGGAAAAGTCGTGGCCGAACGGACTCGGGGGGAGGACGAGGGAGGAGAGGACGTCGGTATGCCTCCTCCACGTCCTCTGAAGAGAGTGACGAGGAGACCCGCTACGTGGATCGTCGAAGAAGGGACTCGTCCTCAAGTAGCGTAAGCCTAGAGGAAGAACGGCGTGACCATCGCACATCCGGAAAGAGGAGGAAATCGAGGACGGCGCGGGCCCGGAAGGGGCCAGCTGCCGTGGAGCCCGAGAACAAGAAGACCTCCTCTGAGACCAAGAAGCCGGGGAAGAAGGTGACGGAACGTGAGCCTCCAGACAGCAAGACGGGTACTCCGACGCCGGATGACGGAAAGGGAGGGGGAGCTGGTGGTCGATACGGCGGCCGAACAGCCTGTTGGAACTGCGGTCGGGCCGGACATCGCCACCCGGATTGCGACGATCCCAAAAGGCCTTTCTGCATCCGTTGCGGCGCTCCCGGAGTGGAACGGAAGACGTGCCCGAGATGTCCTGATTACCAGTCGGGAAACGGCAAGTGGAGTGCACACTAGGAGCGAGTGCTGCCTCCGTCGGAGTACGCGGAGTACTCGGGGGGAAACCCCCTCAGCTCCAAATGGAAGTTGGACGGGGCCTTATAACTCGACCAGGTGATGCCAGGCATTTCATGCTGATTGTCCTCGGAGAGCGGGAAACGTTCGCGTTGCTGGACTCAGGCTCCGCACTCTCCTACTTCGGTGGTAACCTGGCGGCGGCATGGGCGAAACATCGGCCGAAAGAGACGGCTGATCCACCGGAAACCGTTGCCGTCGCGGATGGGACCCGCCTGGAAGTCAAGGGACACGTCAGAGTTAGGACGACCCTGGGGACGGAGGAGGGAGTGTTGGAAGTACGGATGGTGCCTGGATTAGGATACGCGTGTATCCTCGGAAGAGACTTCATGAAGCTCTTCGGGATGGTGATCGATCATGCTCGGGATACCTACTACCTGAGATTGGAGGAGAGGGATTCCCGGGGAAGGGTGATCGGAGCCATCGGGGACGACGGAGGGCAGTGTGCCGGACTGTCCGAGCTGGACGAGAGCCAAACCAGAAGGATGGAAGAGCTGCTCGCACGGACATTGCCGGAGGGCACCCCCCCTCTAGGACTCACCAACTTGACGGAACACCGTATAGACGTGCAAGGACAAGCACCCATCAAGCAGCGCTACTACCTGGTCTCCCCGAAGGTACGGGAAGCCATGCATGAGGAGGTAGACAGCATGCTCCGGGATGGGGTGATAGAGCCGTCAAGTAGTGGATGGTCGAGTCCCGTCGTCATGGTCAAGAAGCCGACAGGAAAGTACCGCTTCTGCATCGACTTCAGGAAGGTGAACGCAGTGTCCACGAAGGACGCGTACCCCCTGCCCTACATGGCGGCCATCTTGGATAAACTTCGAGCGGCCCGATTCATCTCGACGCTGGACTTAAGCCAAGCTTATTTCCAAATTCCGCTGGCGGAAGAGAGTCGCGAGATTACGGCGTTTACGGTCCCAGGAAAAGGGTTATTCCACTTTAAAAGGATGCCGTACGGATTGAGCGGGGCACCCGCCACTTTCCAACGGCTGCTGGACCGGTTGATCGGACCAGAGATGGAACCCTACGCCTTTGCGTACCTGGACGACATCATAATTGTCACCGACACGTTCGAAGAACATCTCAAATGGCTGGAGAAGATCCTAGGAAGGATAAGGGCAGCCGGTCTGTCAATAAACCCGGCGAAGTGCGATTTCGGATGCTCGCAAGTACGGTACCTGGGATTCCTGGTGAACAAGGAAGGATTGCAGATGGACCCCGAGAAGGTTGCACCAATCTTGGAATACCCGGCACCGAACGACATCCGGCAGTTGCGAAGATTTTTAGGGATGGCCTCTTGGTATAGAAGGTTCATCGAGGGCTTCGCGGACCTGTCAGCCTCTTTGTTCCAACTTCTGAAGAAGAATCAGCGGTGGGAATGGGTTATGGCAGAGGAAAAGGCATTTAACGCGATGAAGGCGGCCCTGAGCGCGCCCCCCACTCTCGCGTACCCGGATTTCCAGCTGCCGTTTGTTTTGCAAACAGACGCGAGTTCGGCAGGGATTGGCGCCGTGTTGACGCAGACGTCAGAGGACGGCGAACACGTGATCGCCTTCGCCAGCCGAAGATTGGCGACAGCTGAGAAAAACTATACGGTGACGGAGCAGGAATGCCTCACCGTGATCTGGGCGATCAGGAAATTCCGACCATACCTGGAGGGATATCATTTCACCGTGGTGACCGACCACCATAGTCTGAAATGGCTGCACAATCTCAAGAATCCGAACGGCAGGCTAGCGCGCTGGGCGTTGGACCTGCTGGAATATGATTACGAGATCGTGCACAGGAAAGGGGCGCTGCACCATGTACCGGATGCGTTGTCACGAATGTTCGAGGAGGACTCAGGACAGACCGCGGCCGTGGACGGCCCGCAGGACGCATGGTACGAGCAACAACTGAAGGCGGTCGAGGAAAGGCCGCAGCAGTTCCCAGGATGGTTGGTGGAGGACGGAGTCCTGTATCATCATCTACCGGACCCCCGGAAGGAAGACCTGGTAGAGGACTTGGATGCCTGGAAGCGGGTGGTGCCAGAGGCACAGAAGGAGGCGGTGTTAAGGGCCTTACACTCGTTGCCGGAGGCAGGACATCTGGGGGTCGAGAAGACGTATCGCCGAGTAGCCCAACACTATTATTGGGCGGGGATGTATCGGGACGTCGTACGGTGGGTACGGGAATGTACGGTGTGCCAGGCGCAGAAGGTCGAGCAGAGTCGACCCGCCGGGATGATGGGACGCCGCATCGTGGACGAGCCGTGGACGGTAGTGGCGGCGGATATGATGGGCCCATTCCCGCAGAGTAAGAATGGATTCGCTTACCTGTTGGTGTTCCAGGACTTGTACACTCGATGGATCGAATGTGTGCCGCTGAGGAGAGCGGTAGGGAAGAGCATCGTCAAGGCATTTGAGGATCTGATAGTGTTCAGATTCGGGGCGCCGGAGGTACTGTTGACGGACAACGGCACGGAGTTCGTAAACCGAGCAGTAAAGGAGATGACTACGGAGTTTGGCATCTACCACTCCACCACGCCGCCTTACCATGCGCAGGCTAACCCAGTGGAAAGGGTGAACCGCGCATTGAAGACGATGATCGCTTCCTTCCTGAAGAACGACCATAGGGATAGGGACGTCCATCTGCCGGAGTTTCGCTACGCGGTGAACACGGCAGTCCACACGACGACGAAGGCGTCTCCGGCTTTCCTGAATTTGGGAAGGGAGCCGAGGGTGACGCGCGGGGAGAGATCCGAGGAGTGTCCGCGAAAGAGAGAGGCACGGCCAGTACAGGACTGGGCCGATCGGATGCAAAGGCTCTCTGAGATGAGGGACCTGGCAAAAAAATATATCGCCGAGGCCTGGGAGAAACAGGCTCGGTACTATAATGCCAGACGGTCTCCTCGGACCTTCCGAGTTGGCGACCGAGTGTGGAGAAGGCAGCGGATATTATCGTCGGCGGTCAATTACGTGGCCGCGAAGTTGACACCGCGATTCGCCGGATCTTATACGGTTGCCAAGAAAATATCCTCGGTAGTGTACGAGTTAGTAGATGAAGCCGGAAGCTCGGTGGGCAAACTGCACGTGAAGGACTTGAAGGCCTTTAAACCCGCCGAAGGGGCCACTACTAATTCTGTTTATGACGTTACAGAGACCGAGGAGCATGCAGGAGCCGGCGAAGGAGTTGGAGCGGGCGGAATGCCGGGAGGAAGCGGCGTCGAGCCCGCCAGCGCCGCTCACGGTGGAGGGACAGGAGAAGGCGGCGGGTGTGAACAGTCTCCCAGCCGCGGTCCCGACACCGACGGAGAAGAGCCCAACGGCCAGCGGGGAGGGCGCGCTAGGAGCCCTCGGCCTGCAACCAGGAGACGTGGCCGTCCTGCGGGCCCTATTGGACCGGGAGAAGGTGCGAGCGGAGGAGGAGCACCTCCTCAGCGAGACCCTGGCGAAGGGTCTCCAGGTCGCGGCAGTTCGGGAGAAAGGACCGACGGCCATGGAGGTCGATCTGCTCCCGGACGCGCCGGGACTAAGGGTCGAGGTCGCCCAAGGGGCGTCCCGAATAGTCGGGGCGCTCGGAGATTGGGCGGCCGAAGTCGAGGAGGCCTTGGCGGCTGCCAAGGTCGTCCCGACACCGGCGCCCCCGAAGAAGGTCAGGGTGAATCCCTGTGTCCAGGTGGCGCCGGACGTACCGCCCAGCGGAAGGCCGGGGAAGATCCTTCCTCAACCGCCCTGCCGAGAGGATCGGCGGGGAAGCAGCGGCCAGGGGGCCGTCGTGGAAGAGAAGGAGTCCGATCCGGGACGGGGTTGGGTCAGCAAGACTGAGTGGAGGCGCCTGCAGCGGAAGGCGCAGAGGGAGAGGGAGAGGGCGAAGAAAGCCGAGCAGGCCAGCTCTGGGGCTCCCGTCTCCGGCCCCGTCGCGGGAGAGAAGCGACGCGAACGGTCTCAGAGCCGTGACGACCGGCAGGGACCGGAAAAGCGTCCGCGAACGAGATCCGAGAGTCGCCCTCGGGACAGCCTCGAGCTGACGGCGGCCGTGGCGCTGGTAGAGCGCTTGCGGCCGGCTGAGGTCGAGGAGCTGGCCCGGAGGATTCGCTCCGGAGAAGTTCGCTCCCGCCATCCGGCCGAACAGCGTAGCCGCACGCCGAGTCGCTCGACGTGTTGGGGCTGCGGCAAGGAAGGGCACCGCCTCGCGCAGTGCACGCGCCCTTCCCGATCCGGCTGCCGAGAGTGCGATAGCCGGAATTCGGGAACGGGAAAGTGCCCTGCCTGTGCCGCGAAGCGCGCTGTCGGCTCCAGCTCAGGGAGAATGTAGGGGATAACGGCTATTGCCAGTACTTGGCGACGCCGAATCCACCGGAGCCTATCCGGGGACGTAAGACCCGTGTGTACTCCAGGCAGCCTCCGGAAAGAAGAGGAAGGGTCAGCCGAGGCACGGCTAAACCCCACTTCGGGGACAGGAATCGGCTGTCCGAGGGACGGACGGCCGAGGAGGACACCACGCTCGCAGCCAGAGTGCTCAGAGATGTAAGAGCCGTGCGTATTCCGGCCAGTCTCTGAGGGAAATACAGAGGATACTTGGCAGCGCCAGAGCGCAGGCGAGTGGGGCGTCGAACGAGGCCAGCTGCCGATAGAAGAGCATCCAGAAAGAAAGGTCGTCCCGCCGAACACGGCAGGAAACGACCGAACGCAAGCAGGATGCCTTGGGGGAATTCCTTCTATCGAATTGTTTTGAAGAACGGCCCGGGATTCCAGGAAATAGAGGAAAACCCCGAGCCGATCAAAACAATAACATTGCCTAGCCGAGATTACGCCATGCCGAAGATAATCGGCGTGGGAACTAAACCAAGTCGTGACCGACGGCTTAGGAGCTCGGCTAGAAAAAGGTAAACACTGGCAGTGGGCGAAGGATGGCAGCGCGTAGCTTGAGGCAGGTCAGTGTCGCCGGAGCCGAGGCAGGTATGATCGGCGGCCGTATTCCAAGCAACGAAATGACATCCTCGGAAGGAGCCGGGATAACACCTGTTTGGCCCCACACGGGGCCAGGAGAGATCGGTTGGCCGTGCGTGACGCATTCCTCCCGTCTGGAAGAATGCGTCCCGTCTAAGCGGGGGGGAGTTGTAACGTGGCGTCCGGACGACACGTTATCAGAGCCCCGCGTCTCCGTGCGCGGCCGGCAGCACGGCAGCGCCTCCAGCCTCCATCTCCAAGGAGTTCGTAGGTCCGTGGCTCGGGAGGAGGGAACGGGGGAAAGTAGTGTACTGGCGGCGGAGGCACGCGACCCTTTTGGGTTGAGAGCCCGCAAGCAAGGGGTGCCCAACCGCCAGGACGCACTGCCGGTACCCCGGGAACTTTGAGCGGCCACAGTTTGCGGGTCCGCGGGGAGGGCGTCGGAGAGGAGGTTTGTTTTGATTCTTGACCTACCGTGAAGAACGGTGGGTAGGGTAACAGGCGGGGGGCCAGGAATGCCCGTGAGACGGCAATTCCTTCGGCTAACTTCGGCAAACCGACAACTATAGAATTCGGCGATCTTCGTATTAGCCGAATTCAATCTCTTTCCGGTAATCGACCGAGTTGCACGTGGCGATTCTAGTACGGACGATTGCGGGTAAAGTGGAGTGGACTGCTGATTTTCTGGTGCATCAATTTGGCTTGGATTACGGTGACTCTCTCTGGTGGACGACGCGGCTTGAACCTTGAGACTCGATTTTGGATTACAGTGGGGAAAAATAAGGGAAGGGTGACTGTGTGTGGAGTGAGGAGGCACGCGACGAGCGGAAGCGCGGACAGGACCGCCAGCCGAAGCTAAGGACCTCCCACCCAAAACCGGCCCACTTGGTTTTTTTGGTTGGCTGCTTTGGGATTCTGGGATTAAGCCGCTACACCGGTAAGTACCGCCGAGAGCGGCCCATCTCATTACACGGAGTCCCCTCGAAGAAGGGCCGAATAGCCTCCTTCACGTCGCCCGGGCGGAGATCGGTGGTCCAGGCGTTCGAGACGCTGGCCTGAGAAGATCTCCGCGAGGGAAGAGGTTCGCCCGCCGAGCTTGGTAGGACCGCGGCCGCGTGGTAGGAAACGCGCCGCGTGATAAGGCCAGCTAGGGACGGTGGGCCGGTTAACCCTGCGGCCCTCAGAAAAGGGCCGCGCGCGCCGTTAGAAGTTCTTGGACGGGTCGGCCAATCTAGGCTGGCCTCGTTTTATTTTTGTTACTTATTTTTGGAATAAATCGAACTTAAAACTTTGAACGGCGTTTTCATTGGCGTACCCCGAACAGTTCGAATCTCGTCGCCCCTACGTTCCCCTCTATCATTTCAGCTAGCTGAGGCTGAGCAGCCGGGAGATCGCGTGGAAGCGGCCGTAGGAGGAACGTCGGTGCGGGGAAGTCCGCACCTGGCGCCCAACAATCCGATCTAGTTCGGATCCCGGATAGTTTCCGGTTTTCAGCACGTTGGGAGTGGCCGTTAATTATTTGTCGGCTACGCCGTTGGGCGGCGTACGTCACAATATATATATATATATATTGTATATATATATATATATATATATGTATATATATATATATATAAACGTGACTAACAGTAAGTTCCAGGACGGTGGTCATCCACAATGGCAAGCGAATGCGAATGGCAAGGGTGTGACAGCATTGGAATTCTAAGCTAAACTAACCTAACGAAACTCATCTTTTAGCCCATCACAACTCCGAGTATCTAGCATTAAAAATTTTTTGAAAAATTCGGTGTGGATGCCGCTTTATGGTCCTGGAACTTTACGATTCCCAGAAAAAAATTTCCAAGACTGTCTTGGGAGTAACAAAAGTCCTGGAACTTGCCAATACGTATCGAAAAAAGTCCTGGAACTTAGCGAATTATATATTTATATATATATATATATATATTGTAACGATATTCCTATCGGGCGGGAACCGCGGGACGATAGCTGAATCAGGAATCTCGCTACAAATCCTCGATCTCCCGCGGGAGCACTACTAGGCACGGCAACCGGCGAAAAAGCTTGGGCGCCAGGTATTCTCGAGGAATACCGTCTTCGGGACGGCAAGATATTACGTAGCGGTCCACGCGAGGATCCGTTCGGCAACACTCTAGCACAGCCTGCTCCGCAGAACATTAAGGTAGGGGGCGGGGTATGGGACTAGGTAGTTACGATAGCGAACAAAATAATTAGACGAAGGATTCTCCACACGTAACAAGGTCCTTTTTATTAGGACGGGTTTCACTCCCCCGGGGGGGATTACAAACTTATGCAAAACTTGAAATAGAACTCGCGAAACATAAAATGCGCCGAAGGGTATGACAATCTCAAATACAGCCCCTTCGGGGTCTGAGGGCCGCCGAAGCACACGGTAGCCCTAGCGACAGCGAACAGTGGCGTAGCCACCGAATACACGCGTCGATACCCTACAGGTGACGATAGCGGTGATAGCACTTAACGCTACGGAAAGCGAGGTGTTACGTATATCGACCTTCACTTCGAAACAGAATAATAACGTAGCCGACAGGGAGTATAATTGCAGACTCAGCACGTCACCCAGTGCATTGCCTGTGCCACCTACCCAGCTGGTTAGCCGAGTGCATTCCTAACGTCCTAACCGTACCTAGAGCATCAGCAAAAATCGACTATATAAGCAGCCAAAATGATGGCACTGACGCTCAGAAAATTATTCAGTTTCACGCGTAAACATCGGACTGCACGTTGTCACTCGTGGCTCTAACCGTTAGAGTATTAGATTCAGTGTAATATTCGCAATCTGGCCTAGGTACGGATTCGTTATTACATACCCTAGGGAACTAGCTGGATCGGTTACCGGGCAAAATTGAGCTGCATAGACTAGTCTTTCCAAATAACGCATATACTAGAAATATTTCTGTTCCACCAAATTTCTTCTTGCCTTAACCTCACACACAGTCAGGTTTTGTAATCCGATTTCACAATATTTTTTATCCCAGTATTTCTCATAATCGAAACACTGTACACGACAATTAATTTAAAACTTCTAAATTGTTTGTAACAATATATCGCAAATTCACATTTTACTCGCGTTTTAAATATCTATTACCCATCCTCAACATTTCAGAAAACATCTATCCATGTTGGAATAGCAAGGCGTGTTTCAACACCTTAAACGAGCAGCGAACCCACCATTGAGTGCATTCTTACCGCTCGGAATTCACTCAATTATTATTCACGTTACCTCCGGTCGTTCCTTTTCTTTGGTTACTTCTAAATTTTTGTTATCAAATTTAAAGGCCTCGCTGGCCACTACGGCCTACGTAACAGAATTGGTGACAGCGGTGGGATACCCTCCGAACTAGTGTTAACTCAACCTGAAATACCAACACCCATCTTATCCAACTTCGAAAACCGACTAAGGAAGTTGGACTTCGGGTCAACTTCCCCATTGTTATTTTCGAAGATCTCCATACTTCAAAACTGACTAAGGAAGTTGGACTTCGGGTCAACTTCCCCATTGTTATTTTGAAGTCCCTCATTCTTCAAAAACCGACTAAGGAAGTTGGACTTCGAGTCAACTTCCCCATTGTTATGTTTGAAGTCCTGTCTTTCAAGAACCGACTAAGGAAGTTGGACTTCGGGTCAACTTCCCCATTGTTATTCTTGACCACCTTAACCGCCTTCAGAAATCGACTAAGGAAGTTGGACTTCGGGTCAACTTCCCCATCGTCATCTTGGAAATCCTATCAATTCAAACTACCCTAATCAAATTGGTACCACGAACGAGTTCAGTCACATATATATATTAGACGTTTGTTAAATAACCATTTCGGAACTGCTTAAACTTGTTACTCCAACATGGCAGATGCAGATTTATCTCGATCCCTAATAGAAGCATTTAACTTCACAACATCGCAAGCTAGAATACAAAACGCAGCATTAGAAATTCCCAAATACGACGGTGAGACAACTTCACTTACAACTTTTGTACGCGCTGCAAAAACCGGAGCACAACAGTTAGTAGCCGGCGAAGAAACGCGATACCTGCTCCAAGTATTAAACAAACTTCGTGGAGCCGCGCGAGCTAGCATAGAAGAAAAAAATTTCACCACACTTGACGATCTAGTAGAACACCTAAAGAAGCGATACGCTCCAGGAAGGAATTTATCTTCCTTCCTTAGTGAAATAGGAAGACTGAGAATAGGAAAGACAGAAAGTCTTAGAAAATATATAAATAGAACAACGAAACTATATCAAAAGGCACGAGCCGCTCAACTTGACAAATATCATAACGACAAAGAAAGGAAAGCGGAATTAGAAGAACATACTCTCGAAAATTTTCTATACGGACTACCTCGCGAAATACGCCAGGAGGTTGTAATAAAAAATCCAAAATCGTTAGACGCCGGATTCGACCTAGTCATGGAACTAGAAAGGAAAATACAAAATCATAAGCGAGCTCGCAATAATTATGACAGTGATTCGCCAGATGACCATCGGAGGTCCAGAAGAAACTACTCGAGTAGGCGATCACACAAACGAGTTTCGTACCCAAACTCTCCAAGCCCTTACGATAGGCATCACAAAAAACATTACCGAGATGTTTCTAGTTCAAGTTCAAGCGCGAGCTCTACTTCTGAATCCAGTGATGACGAAAGAGTCAATCACCATCGCACTTACGGAATGCATGTCAGAAGGTATCGTTGCTCCTCAGCATCCACCGACACTTCCACGTCTCGCGATGGGAATAGAGAAAAAACGCCCGAACGTAGGAAGCAGCGAAAAAAATTATTTTGCTGGAAATGCGACAGCAAGGGTCACGACGGAAAAACTTGTCGAAAATCTCGAGCAAAATCCCCGTCACCCAGTAGGGAGAGAAATCATCGAAGATCCAATCGCCATAGATCATCCTCTACCGAATCCACCGGTTCTTTAAACTCGCAGGGCGCTCACCGCGTTCCACACACGGTGAGCGACAAGAAATCCAAAGCGAAGGACGAAGGGAAGACCGTGAGGTTCACGGACAGAACAACACCCAAGGAAGACCAGAATACTACGTCAAGGAAGCTCCTCCACAACGACTGAAGGAACATGGATTAACACTTCAACCGGATAAATGCGAGTTCCTACGTAAGGAAGTCACTTATTTAGGCCACATACTTTCGGAAGAAGGAGTTCGGCCTGACCCAAAGAAACTGATAGCGGTAAAAAATTTCCCCATACCCAAAAATCAGAAGAACATTAAACAGTTTCTGGGTTTAGCAGGATACTATCGAAGGTTCATTGCAAATTTCTCTAAGATAGCTAAACCTCTGACAAGCTTACTGAAGAAAGAAGTCACCTTTCATTGTCGACCAGAACAACAAGCTGGTTTTGAAACCTTGAGAGATATGCTGTGCCAAGAACCCATACTCCAATACCCGAATTTCAACGAGCCCTTCATTGTAACAACTGATGCTTCTGACTATGCCATCGGAGCTATTCTAAGTCAAGGAAAAATTGGTCAAGACCTGCCAATAGCATACACCTCAAGACTTCTGAACTCTGCAGAAACCAACTACTCGACTACTGAAAAGGAGTGTCTTGCTATCATCTACGCTGTAGCATACTTCCGACCCTATCTATACGGTCACAAATTCACTTTGGTAACACATCATCGTCCTCTAGTTTGGCTACACTCCGTCAAGGACCCTAGTTCACGACTGATGCGATGGAGACTTAAACTAGCTGATTACGAATACACGGTCACATACAAGTCGGGTAAAACCAACCTAAATGCAGACGCACTATCCCGCAATCCAACAGTGCTCTCCTATCCAATAAAACCTAAGGAAGGAGACCGGCCATATAAGCCATTGCCACATCAAAGGAAAATCAGCCTAGAAGACAGTACAATTGGGAAACGAATAAAAACAAGATCACGGCCAACTGTGAATTATAACGAGTCATCTACTAGCTCGCTAGATACAGACAACGATACGTGTCATGAAGAAACTGGAAATAAAAGCATGTTACCTTCCCTACTGACCGAGACAATACTGGAAGAAGAGGAAACCGAAGAGGCTAACAAAGAATCATCCCCCTCGCGGAACTTTGACCTCCAAAGTCTGTTTGAAGAGACCTATAGCGATGACGAATCAGAACCTACGAAGGAACAATTGACAGTAGGAAGATTGAAACATCTATTCATTAAAGATCCAAAAATAATAGAACTGGGCTCAGCATCAGAAACATCATCCGACGAAGACACGGACCTAACCCAAATAGATACCTTCTGGTGGGACGGGAAGGCTATGGAATCTCCCCAAGACGAATTAAAAAGGGCAGATTTTGCACAGGACGAGAACGAAGCTAGGCAAATATATGAAGACCTAGGAGACTTAACCCTGCACGAAGCCAAGCAAAAAATTAAGGAAATATCTCAGACCTTACTTTCCTTGGAAAACATAGCACCACCAAAGAAGAACATCGGAAGCCTACAGGATCCTACAATCATTGCAGGCAGCACGCCAAAATTGAACAAACAACACACCCAACGAAGAGTATCCTTCATGCCTACTCCTCGACGTAGTCTACAACCAACAGCGCAATCAACACCAGGAGCTAGAAATCAGAACCCCGAGACAGTGATAGACACCTGCATAGATAACACCCACAGATCACCACCACAACAAAAAGGAGTCATGCTACCACTGGTTGACATATCATCCTCAAGCGATGACTCGGACATTGACTGCGAGATCAGTATATCGGAGACCGCTCTTACAGGAAAAGAAGGTAACCTGACCCACTTCCTACCAGCCGACGGTCAATTAATGAACCCAGTAAACCGAACGTTCAAGGAATTAAATTACCTTGATCAGGACAAAATACCGGCAGAAAAACCCAGAAAGGGACACGTTTTCATTTCCCGACAAGGGATCAAGCGAATTTACACTCTTATACACACGAACTATTGCTACGAGAAACCAACAACGAAAGATGTTCAATTAGCTCTGGAAGCATTAAAAGTTGCTATGAGAAAATCCAAAGTCGACAATGTTAGGATCCCCGCAAAAGGGAACGGACTCGACGAAATGCCAAAGGGAACGTTAATACAGTGCATAAAGATAGCATTTCAAGATTATGCAAGTAAAATCACTCTTTGCACGGGAATCATCGAGACACCGCCACCGGATCTCCGCCAAGAAATTATAAAGGAACATCACGAGAGTCTCACCGGGGGACACAAAGGCGTCACTAAGACATACCGAAGGATACGAGAACGTTTTAACTGGCCTGATATGCACCACCAAATTGAAGAATATAGTCGGAGTTGCGATAGCTGTCAGAAGCAAAAGCTAGTTCGCATAAAAACGCGAGAACCAATGCTCATCACCGATACACCTGTGGAATCATTCCATAAAATCTCTCTCGACACAGTAGGTCCTTTAGCAGAAACCCCTAACGGGAACAAGTACATTTTGACCCTGCAGGATAATTTAACCAAATATTGTCTCGCAGTAGCTATTCCTAATATACGAGCTACAACTATTGCCGACGCATTCGCACGACATTTCATAAGTCAGTTTGGAACACCTAAAGCCATCCTAAAGGATAAAGGAACGTGTTTTACTAGCGAACTTTTCAAAAATTTGGCAAAAATATTTCGAATAAAATTAATCACTACGTCTGGCTACCGACCTCAAACTAACGGAGCACTAGAAAGAAGCCATCACGTTCTCGTGGAATACCTGAAACATTACATGGATACATACGATGACTGGGAATTACTTCTACCATTCGCAATGTTTTCATATAATACCTCGGTACACGAAGCAACAAACTTCACTCCCTATGAACTCATCTTTGGAAAACCTGCAAGAATACCTTCATCATATCCGGACACGAATGATTTAAAAACGTACGGGGACTACTTAGCAGAACTAATCACTCATCTGGACAAAATCAGAAATATTGCCCGCAATACATTAGTGCAGACCAAGGAAAAAACAAAGGAACGATATGACAAGAAAATAAAACCAATCAAATTTAATTCAGGAGACAAGGTATACGTTTTAAAGGAGCCAACACATCACAACTTCGATCCTCATTATGAAGGCCCGTACGAAATTTTACAGTTATTAGAATTGAACAACGCAGTCATAAAAACCGACAAAGGAAAAATCAAAGTAAAACATTTCGACAAATTAAAACCTGCGAGCTCTGTCCAAAAACCGATCCAGAATCATCAACCTTGCTAAAACTGAGCTGTTCAATTTCCAGAAACAGGATGTTGCGCATAATTTTAACCTTATTCTGCGCACCACGGATCAACGGAATTCTGCAAGATGGAGCACCTGACTATCAGATTACTCCATTAAAGAACATTATCGGCTTGCACTTTGAGAAACTCCATGACATGCGCATTTATCACGTAGAATGGAATCTGGTCACCTCGCTAGAAATCGGGGCATTCCTAAAGCACCGTCCACGCTTAGAGGAACACAAACTCGAAGCAAATAAACAATGCTTGTCTATGCAATTTACGACATGCGAAGCCCGTGAAGAAATAACCCATCTAATGGCCAGACTCGCTGACTCCCGTAAGGATGAAGATCTCTTACAAGGCATCGTTGGAGAAATTAAGGAAGAAGGAAAACGCCAGAAGCGCGGTGCACCACTTGGATTCATAGGCACTATAAGTCAAGCTCTTTTTGGGACCCTCACAGAAGCCGACGCTGAGTACTACAATGTCGAATTAGACAAACTACACAAGGACCAAAATCACCTGTCGGAACTACCGGCAAACCAGACCCATATAGTCCGATCAGAATTCCAAAATATACATCAGCACCTTCAGAATCTCACGATACTGGCCAATAGAAACAAAGCCGCCACTGAACTACTTGCCACAGAACTCAGCAAGCAACAAAACGCAATGAAGGAACAAGCCTACGAAATATCATCTCTAAAGTGGCTACGAAGCCTGGAAAGGAGTGTCAACGAATACCAAACAGGCCTAGAATTGCTCACCAACGCAGTAATATTTGCTAAACAAGGAATAATCCATCCCGCCGTACTACCACCACGACAGCTAGTTTCCGCCGCAAACAAGATTCGACAAAATACCCAGTACGAGTTCCCTCTATCCTCAACCGAACTTCTATCCGAACAATTCCAAAAAACTGTCACACTGAAAACCTCGTATAAACAAGGCCGTCTCATCCTAGCGCTCACCATCCCTCTTTTAGACCATGATCCATTCCATCTTTATCAAATTCACACTTGCCCAGCAAGGCAACCACTGGGAATCAACTACACCATATCTGCTTATATTATTCCCCGAACAACCTACCTAGCCACCTCCTTGGACCAGAAATATTACTTCACCCCGACCAAAGGTTATCTACAGACCTGCCATAAGCACATAGGACAACTGCTCTGCAAATTAAAATTACCATTATATCAGACGGACACCAGGCAGACTTGCGAAGTATCTATATTGACCAACCCCGCCAATGCTGCTTGGAACCAATGTGATATTCGACTGCTTAAAACTACGGATGCTTATTGGGAACAACTTAACACTCCAAACACTTGGCTATATTCTACCTCACAAATCGAAGAACTGCGTATCATTTGTCAAGGGCGAGGAATCGGATTTGAAAGACTGACTGGAACCGGCATCCTCCAATTAAAACCAGGTTGTCAAGCTGTGACAAGAACAACTAGATTAACAGCGCAACAAACTATAATAGAAAAGGGTTACTCTCATTTCGATCCACCAATATCCCTTAACATCTCAGCAATAGCTCCCATCCTAACTCAACGTAACACCAACGATCTCCTCAAAACCATCAGGAAAATACCAGAAACAAATCCGGGAAACGATTGGGAATCGAGCAAAAATGCTGTCGAACTCAAAGAAATAGAATCACAAGCGAAGGAGTTGGAGACCCATCAACGAGGAATGCGCCTGAATAACATATTTTCCTATTCATCCTTCGGGATGATTTCGATGCTCATACTCAGTATCATTGGTTACGCTTTAAAATGCATTAAGGACCGTCCGACCTACGAAGCACCTAGACACGTGGTCAGATACAGAAGAAATAGGCCAGAAATAACAATTATGCATCCACCCATTGAAAAACCGCCGCCAATCCCTCAAGTAACATATCCGTCGACTCTTCAACTCATGGCATCAAATACCTCCGTCAGCAATAATTCAATAGTGTAAGCAAAATAGCACACAACGCCAAACCTTGTCCATCCACTTCAGTCGCAATCAAGTTTAGAACAAGTACAGACCACCACCAAAATGGCCACCAAAAGAACTACGGGAACTATCACAGAACCAAGAGAAGGATACCGTACCATCATCCTCCAAACTAAAGAACGAGGTACTTGGGAGATAGAACAGAGAAAGGGAACCTTACGAAAAGCTAGGTCCTGGAAAGGGGACCTACCGAACGCACCCAGTAAGGGACGAGGAACTCAAACCACCAAAATCCGGAGAGCCAATAGATGCACCCAGACTGAAAAGTGTCTGTTCACCACCATCCGCACACAACAGCTGTTTGGAGAACCGAGCACCGATGATGAGGAACCCCGCAACACCAAGGAAACCTGGAAACCCTATGACACACAGGATGTGTCAGAACCAGAGGACATCACTGACAACACCATCCGTGACTTCATACCAGGGGAATCCCTAAGGAAGAGACCAAGAGATATTGTATCAGGGCAGCATGGCCGCGCATCGATAACGAGATATTTTCGAAAACTATCTCCGAAGATGCATAACTAAGTGAGTAAATGAGAAATACGGGGAAACACAACGAAAATTAAATTTATGCAAAAGCATCGCCCAAATAGACGATGTTTTGTCTAAGAGAGGAGATGTTACGTATATCGACCTTCACTTCGAAACAGAATAATAACGTAGCCGACAGGGAGTATAATTGCAGACTCAGCACGTTACCCAGTGCATTACCTGTGCCACCTACCCAGCTGGTTAGCCGAGTGCATTCCTAACGTCCAAACCGTACCTAGAGCATCAGCAAAAATCGACTATATAAGCAGCCAAAATCATGGCACTGACGCTCAGAAAATTATTCAGTTTCACGCGTAAACATCGGACTGCACGTTGTCACTCGTGGCTCTAACCATTAGAGTATTAGATTCAGTGTAATATTCGCAATCTGGCCTAGGTACGGATTCGTTATTACATACCCTAGGGAACAAGCTGGATCGGTTACCGGGCAAAATTGAGCTGCATAGACTAGTCTTTCCAAATAACGCATATACTAGAAATATTTCTGTTCCACCAAATTTCTTCTTGCCTTAACCTCAAACACAGTCAGGTTTTGTAATCCGATTTCACAATATTTTTTATCCCAGTATTTCTCATAATCGAAACACTGTACACGACAATTAATTTAAAACTTCTAAATTGTTTGTAACAATATATCGCAAATTCACATTTTACTCGCGTTTTAAATATCTATTACCCATCCTCAACATTTCAGAAAACATCTATCCATGTTGGAATAGCAAGGCGTGTTTCAACACCTTGAACGAGCAGCGAACCCACCATTGAGTGCATTCTTACCGCTCGGAATTCACTCAAATATTATTCACGTTACCTCCGGTCGTTCCTTTTCTTTGGTTACTTCTAAATTTTTGTTATCAAATTTAAAGGCCTCGCTGGCCACTACGGCCTACGTAGCAGAGGCAACGGCAAGTCACAGGGCAACCCCAGGTCGCAGTAATTACAGTTTCGCGGCAAATAGTAACACAAGAGAAACAAAGAAAAAGAGATCGGAAGGAGCGAATAGAACACTCCTGAGAGCAAAAGGATTCTACATAATATAGCACGGGTTATTTCTTAACTAACAAGCGAAAGCAAGGTAACCATTAACGCGTAATATCACACGTCTCGTTATCGAGAAGCGATAACGGCACGTCGGCCTCGTGGCCACACTCCAGGGTCCGGAAAATCACGGATTTACACTCACAATTCAATTCACAAGATATACACAGTCAATAGAGAGAAAATGCGATAGCCACGGAATCTCCCCACGGTACTCTAGTCTCGAATCGGAAGGATTCGAGAACGGTAGCCAGGGACCAAAAGGCCCTAGGAAAATTCCACGGTAATCGAACGCTAGAACTCACCGGTATTTGCGATAGCGAAAGACGTCTGCACACCACCACGGACTGCCAGCGAGAGAGCGATCTAGCGGCTCGCGTAAGCTCGGTAGGTGGTGACATCCCCCACCCTTAGTCTTACGCGTTGGGCCCTCTGCCGAACTTACTCGCGCGCCACAATTCAAACGGGATATTGGAGGCCCTCGAAAATTCGATAAGGCGATACATTAAGTTTTACAATATTCGATAATAAATAGTTCGTTAACACTACTGGCTTGGACTATAACAACTATTCCCCGGTGAGGTTCCACGGCTCTGCCAGTGGATATGGATGGTGTGAATCCCTCGAGGTGCACGATTCCCCATCAACGGGGCCGGTTCTCGAAGGTCACTTCTCCCTCCTTGGACGATAGCGTTACGGCAGCCTTCCAGCTGACCCTTCGGTAATGTCCGCGGAACATCCTGCTCGCTGTCGTGACTTGAAGGGGTGTGGAGGCGCGTCCTCCACCAGTTGCTGTAGTCCCGATACTGCTGGCTCCTCGTGTCTTGGCTGCTTCTGTTATTCTCCTCCTCCGGAGGGTCCTTTCGACCTCTTCCCTGCAGCCTCCTTTCTGGTGCGAGGTGTGGGGAGGCGCTTTTCGATATGGAGCGCTTCCGGCCTTTGGCACGTGCCCCTAGCTTGGCACGGCTGGGCCTGCGACTCCTGCCTCCTCCGCGGCCAGTCCTCCGATAAGCGGTAGCGGGTCCTCCTTCCCTGGGACGGAGGCCACCTGATGTAGTGGCGCTCCTCTAGACTCCCATGTGGTGTGGTTCGGGGTGCCATTTCCTGGTGCTCTGCCTGGTCGCTGTAGCTTACTCCGTCCGTGATGTCGTTTTATACCGAATGTGAGATATGAAAGAGGTTAATTTAATCAGAATATCCGAAATTGTACTAGGACCCATGGAGTGTGTGACCGTGATGGTGTCCAAACGTGCGTGGCGGTAATGCGTCACGCCTAAAACGCGCGAGCTGACCCTCTACCAGTGACGGCAATTTTTGCCACGTCACAATATATTGTGACGTGGCATTTTGATGCACGTCACAAAATTAGGCGAATTCGGCTACGTCGTGGGGCCGGATGAGTTACGGAGCGTTTCGCGTGGCGTTGGACTGATTTTTATTTTAAGAATTTGTATTTATTTCCCCGTGGGGAACGTTTCGTTTGTTTTTGAGTTCATTAAGCGGATCCGAGAGGATTCGATACAATTTGTATTGAGACGGGGCCCGAGAGAGAGCCAACTACGGGCCTGGCGGAGCGCTGTCAAGGAGAGGTGACGTCAGGACCGGAGCACACAACCTGGTGGCTCGACTACGCGAAGCCAGCGGCGAGCGTCTTCAGAAGCAGAGGGCATATAGGAGTTGCAGACGCGGCGGGAAGCCGAATATCGAGGGAGAAGAGGTGGATGTGATTCCCGTCTTCCGGAAACGGCACTGCAGCCATCCTAACATAGCAAGATGCCAGGATCTATTTTACCGGGATCGTTAAAACAATTGAAGATCGCGAGCTGGCTAGCGGAGCCCATGTAACAGCGAACCTGATTGGACTAGGGGGTGGTATTACAGCGCGCTCTCAGGAAGGTTCCCGATTTTGGAAATTGGTAGCGTCACTCACGGCGTGGCCTAACTCAGGGATAGACGTGCTATCGTTTTCTACCGAATTTTGTATTTACTGTATCGTATCGTGATCCGTTTGAAGGACTATAAGTCAGGAGAGTGTGTTCCTGGATATAGTAGGAGCTACTGGACAACGGTGAGTGACGCTCAGGGGAATTTTGGCTATTTTTCAATTCACGGGATCAACCGATCTTTTCTGTTCGACGTACTCTTACGCGTCATCCTGCGCTTTCCTGACCACTAAGGGTCCAAGGATAGCTAATCCGGTGACAAACAGGAGATCGGTCTCTCATTTAATTATTTAAATTCTTCCGGTTTTGTGTCTAACCGTTCAGTCCACGTCTCGCGGAATCGTCTCCCTGACACATGGGTGCGTGAGTCAATATCGTACCGTTTATTATCGTTACCGTATCGTTTAATATATCGTATCGTATGTTGCGTTGTTCCAGCGGGAACCTTATTGTATAATATCGTTTGGGTAAAGATCCCAGTGTGTTCTGCATCATCTCGATCTGTTTTCGGTATTTGTCATTTGTATTTCACCATCTTGTTCAATTTTCTATTTAAAATAAATCGGATCCGTCCCCGGATTTTGGTTCCGATAATTTGTCGTTTTCAGTAGTTTTTAGAGTGAACCTCCCTAATTTTCAGATTTTGATTATTGTCTCCCAGACCCAGGACCCCACCGCACAAGAGCTGGCCAGGGTGTCCTTAGGAGACAGCGGTGTAACTCTGGTTATACCTGGCGCCCAATAATTTAGTATTTCATTAATTATTTCTCGCGGTGCCATTTATTTGTGCGTCACCGTCAAAAAGTGTCGTCACAAAATTGGCGCCCAACGTGGGGCCGCGTTGAAAAACTTGGATTTAGAAAATTTGTTGTGGATCACGTCGTGCTTTCATGTGTGACTTCGTCGTCACAAGATTGGCGCTCGACGTGGAGCCACGTTGAAGGAATTTTATTAGTTTTTTGTTCGGGGTAATGCAGGCGATGTTAGAAGACCCTGCAACATTGTAGTTAAGCGGAGGTTCACACACACCGATCGCGTGGGCTCGGCCCTTGACGGTGTGAAGTTCTGACTGTGTAAGTTTCGAAAATTCTGGAAGCTAACAAGTGACGATCGAGATGGTGAATGACAGAGTAGGGGAAGCGACGCTCACCCCGATCATGGGGGATCAGCTGTTCAGGTCGTTGGCCGCGCTGCAGTTATCGACAGAGGGATCGGTAACTATTCTTCGGGATCGACTGCGTCGATATTCGCGTCGAATTTCAGGGGAAATTACGCATTGGGGACCTGAAGATGAAGCGCCTGTCATTCCTGTGAAACAGAGGTTAGTTTTCGAGGAGAGCGACTATTTGACAGAAACCCCGTCTAGTTGTGTTACGTCAACGGCGACGACGAATGTAGCGACAGTTTCTCGGAATATAACTTCGAGAGTAGAAGAAGCTCAGATTAGGAGTTACTTGGATAGACCCGCATTAGTATCTTCGAGTTTTGAGAGTCGTTCATATCATTCGGTACCGTATCAGACTTCAGAAAATCTTGAAAGGGTTCCGAGATTATCTGCGTACGCTGGCAATTCAATTGGGACAACTGAACCGATTTATGCTACTACAGAAGATCAAGGAAGTGTTCCGAAGACAATGCTTAAGACAGTGGACACGCATGGCATCCAGAATTACGTCAAGAGAATACGAGAATGGAATTTAAAATTTTCTGGCGCTTCCGAGGAAAACCTGGAAGAATTCTTGAGTCAGCTACAAGAATGCCGAAGATATACGCCCATGTCGGATGCAGATCTGTTGAAGGCGTTGCCATTAATTCTTTCGGGAACAGCCTTGCAGTGGTATCGAATTGAAAGTCATCAATGGAGGACCGTTGCAGATTTTACCAGCGGTTTGCGAAGACAGTTCGAACAAGAAGAATTCCAGTGGCAACTCGAAGATGAAATTCGACAACGTACTCAAGGAGAACACGAGCCAGTAAAAGCATACCTGGTATGTCTCCGAAGCTTGTATGCTCTCCTACATAGACCTAGTACATTAGAGGAGCAATTGAACAGGGCTTATCGTAATATGCTGCCACTATTACGGCTGGGATTTAGACGCAGAGAATTTCAAAATTTCAAGCAGTTGGGTGATTTGGCCAGTGAACGAGAGAGATCCTTCGAAGAGGCCAAGTTGTTTAGACCACCACCGGCTCCGGAACAAAGTTTGGTTCCAGAACTGGCATATCGAGAGGACTCTTTCAAGAAGAGGATGGGGTCTGAGACACATAAGGAAGAGGTAGCTTCAATCGTACCTTCAAAAAGTATTTTGGAAGTGGAAGAGCAGATTCCATCTCCAACTTCGATAGGATCCAGCGAATTTCTCAGTGCTGAGATTGCGAGGATGCGGCAGGAAATCGCAGATCAGCTGGCAACGATTAACCATCTGAGATCGTTGGCGGGAACCAAGGAGAAAGATCTGTCAAGGAACTCCCGGAAGAAACAAAGTAAGGAGCCGACAAAGAAGAACTCAGAGGAGTCCGGCTCTGACACCAACGTGTCACCCAGTGCGGTGACTCCAAAGAGTGTCAATTCGTCTAGAAATGCAGGTTGTTGGAACTGTGGAGAGACAGGACATGGATACTCAAATTGCAAGAAGAAAAGATCAAGATTCTGCTACCGATGCGGAGCCCAGGGAACCACAGGGAAGCAATGTTCCAAATGCTCAGGGAAGATCTACGAGGAGCAAACTGGAAACGTCATGGAGTTCTTTATTCCTTCTTCAGAGCGTGTTCCGGTGCTTCCTACGAGATCAGTTACCACGTGCGGTCCAATTCAAAGTATGGAATCGGGATCGCGTTGGTTCTTGGATGTCAAAGTGGGAGGGCAAGTGGTGCACGCACTCGTAGATCCAGGATCGTCAAGAACTTTCTTAGGGCAAGCCGGAAATAGCATGGCGAAAGAAGCAGGTAAAAGCATAGTAGAGCCACAGTTCAGATCCATCAAGCTGGCAGACGGTCATACAGCTGAAGTTACCGGGGAAGTTGAGTTAGAAATCGAGCTTAAGGGAGTGGTCCAGGAGCTCGTGGTGAGAATTGTTCCTTCCTTATCGTCAGAATGTGTTTTAGGTATCGATTGTATTAGAAAGTTCGGAATCGACTTGCACGGGAATCGTGATACATGGAATTTCGCGATAGCGCCGAGAGTCGAATTTTCATTTGCTAGGGCGCAGCGGCGTCCTATTATAAAAGATGATCCTTGCAACGGAATTACTGAGACGGGTGAAACCGGAAGTGTTCAGTCGGAGAAGTTAGTCGTGACGAAACTGGCTCCGAGAACTACTTACTTGGAGAGACGAGTCTTATGGGGACACCAAATAGGCGTGCATGGGCACGAACACACTCAATTTGGCGTTATCTCGTCTCATCCAAGAACAAGGAAGCGATCTTAGAGGATAACTAATGAAGTAGGGTATTTATGAGTTAATTGAACGCTCCTGTTGCGTTTTAGTTTCGTTTATTTATAGTTTGCTTTTGGGTATGTTACTCAGGCGTTTAGATGAGTAAGATTACATTAGTTTTGCGTAGTGTTCGATACCGTGTGTTATGGGGAACGATTCCAAGACTCAATGACAGGTCCGCGATGTAGAATTTCGAAGGATCCATGGAGACCAGCTGGTCCAGATCACATGTTGGATCGTGCACGTAATATTAGAAGTAGGGTGCACATAAAGAGCCATCTCCTTGAGCTTCGCTCATCCCATTAGGCGGAATCTAAGGGGGGAGGAGTTGTGACGTGGCATTTTGATGCACGTCACAAAATTAGGCGAATTCGGCTACGTCGTGGGGCCGGATGAGTTACGGAGCGTTTCGCGTGGCGTTGGACTGATTTTTATTTTAAGAATTTGTATTTATTTCCCCGTGGGGAACGTTTCGTTTGTTTTTGAGTTCATTAAGCGGATCCGAGAGGATTCGATACAATTTGTATTGAGACGGGGCCCGAGAGAGAGCCAACTACGGGCCTGGCGGAGCGCTGTCAAGGAGAGGTGACGTCAGGACCGGAGCACACAACCTGGTGGCTCGACTACGCGAAGCCAGCGGCGAGCGTCTTCAGAAGCAGAGGGCATATAGGAGTTGCAGACGCGGCGGGAAGCCGAATATCGAGGGAGAAGAGGTGGATGTGATTCCCGTCTTCCGGAAACGGCACTGCAGCCATCCTAACATAGCAAGATGCCAGGATCTATTTTACCGGGATCGTTAAAACAATTGAAGATCGCGAGCTGGCTAGCGGAGCCCATGTAACAGCGAACCTGATTGGACTAGGGGGTGGTATTACAGCGCGCTCTCAGGAAGGTTCCCGATTTTGGAAATTGGTAGCGTCACTCACGGCGTGGCCTAACTCAGGGATAGACGTGCTATCGTTTTCTACCGAATTTTGTATTTACTGTATCGTATCGTGATCCGTTTGAAGGACTATAAGTCAGGAGAGTGTGTTCCTGGATATAGTAGGAGCTACTGGACAACGGTGAGTGACGCTCAGGGGAATTTTGGCTATTTTTCAATTCACGGGATCAACCGATCTTTTCTGTTCGACGTACTCTTACGCGTCATCCTGCGCTTTCCTGACCACTAAGGGTCCAAGGATAGCTAATCCGGTGACAAACAGGAGATCGGTCTCTCATTTAATTATTTAAATTCTTCCGGTTTTGTGTCTAACCGTTCAGTCCACGTCTCGCGGAATCGTCTCCCTGACACATGGGTGCGTGAGTCAATATCGTACCGTTTATTATCGTTACCGTATCGTTTAATATATCGTATCGTATGTTGCGTTGTTCCAGCGGGAACCTTATTGTATAATATCGTTTGGGTAAAGATCCCAGTGTGTTCTGCATCATCTCGATCTGTTTTCGGTATTTGTCATTTGTATTTCACCATCTTGTTCAATTTTCTATTTAAAATAAATCGGATCCGTCCCCGGATTTTGGTTCCGATAATTTGTCGTTTTCAGTAGTTTTTAGAGTGAACCTCCCTAATTTTCAGATTTTGATTATTGTCTCCCAGACCCAGGACCCCACCGCACAAGAGCTGGCCAGGGTGTCCTTAGGAGACAGCGGTGTAACTCTGGTTATACCTGGCGCCCAATAATTTAGCATTTCATTAATTATTTCTCGCGGTGCCATTTATTTGTGCGTCACCGTCAAAAAGTGTCGTCACAATATATATACAGGGTGTCCCAGAATTACTTTTACACCCGAAAGTGGGTGATGGCTGGGGGTCCCCCGAGTACCCTCCCGCAAACCGTTTGCAAAAATTCGTAATAGTTTTTAAATGAGAAGCATTTAAGTGCGACCAATCAGAACGAAGGATTTCCGCGGATTAACTCGCGGATGCCAAAGATAGCTGCTTTGCAATAGCTTCCCACAAATTCCGCGCTTAGCAATTGTTTCATAGCCGGAGCGTGCGTCGTAGGATTTGTTGACAAACTACCAATATGGGCATGGGCGTGGCTTAGGCTGGCGCAGCAGCTACACGTGCAACGCGCGATCGGCAATTGTTTCGGAATACGCATTCAGCCAGACGAAAACCGGTACACGGTGACCAAAACGTCATGCAATGAATTTTATAGCAGTCCTGAGGAAAGCCGATTATTAAAGTGAGAGGGAGTCGAGAGGGTGGGTGGTGGGACTGATGCATTAAATTTAAAATGAACTGAAAACTAATCATAAAAGTATTACTTTTCCGTCCTGTGAATAGCCATATCGAATTTCCAACACATCGCCATTGCTGATTTCAAAGTTATAGAGTACTCATCGATTCTGGAGACTGTAAAAAATACGTAAAATAGGAAAATAGATTAGGAGAGAAACGCAAAGACACGTATCCCTTCTCTTCGTCCCTAGAATGTTCACACCAAGTTGCAGCACGTTGCGACTTTCGGTGGCAACATTTATCGACTTTGAACTTTGCAAAAAATACAAGAAATGGAAAAAACGATCTGGGAAAAAAATGCAAAAACACGTATCCCTTTTTTTCGTCCCAAGAATCGGTATAACAAATTGCAGCCCTTTGCGACTTCCGGTGGCAAAGTTACGCAACACTTGTCGACCCCGGAACTTGTGAAAAATACGTCAAACTGAAAAAATTGACTAGGAGAGAAATGCAAAAACACGTATCCCTTTTTTTCGTCCCAAGAATCGGTATACCAAATTGCAGCCTTTTGCGACTTCCGGTGGCAAAGTTACGCAACACTTGTCGACTCCGGATTTTGTGAAAAATACGTAAAACTAAAAAAATGGACTAGGAGAGAAATGCAAAAACACGTATCCCTTTTTTTCGTCCCAAGAATGTCCACGACAAATTGCAGCCCTTTGCGACTTCCGGTGGCAAAGTTACGCATCGCTGGTCGACTCCAGATTTCGTGAAAAATACGTTAAACTGAAAAAATGGACTAGGAGAGAAATGCAAAAACACGTATCCCTTTTTTTCGTCCCAAGAATCGGTATACCAAATTGCAGCCCTTTGCGACTTCCGGTGGCAAAGTTACGCATCGCTTGTCGACTCCGGATTTTGTGAAAAATACGTCAAACTGAAAAAATTGACTAAGAGAGAAATGCAAAAACACGTATCCCTTTTTTTCGTCCCAAGAATCGGTATACCAAATTGCAGCCTTTTGCGACTTCCGGTGGCAAAGTTACGCAACACTTGTCGAACCCGGAACTTGTGAAAAATACGTCAAACTGAAAAAATTGACTTGGAGAGAAATGCAAAAACACGTATCCCTTTTTTTCGTCCCAAGAATCGGTATACCAAATTGCAGCCTTTTGCGACTTCCGGTGGCAAAGTTACGCAACACTTGTCGACTCCGGATTTTGTGAAAAATACGTAAAACTGAAAAAATGGACTAGGAGAGAAATGCAAAAACACGTATCCCTTTTTTTCGTCCCAAGAATGTCCACGACAAATTGCAGCCCTTTGCGACTTCCGGTGGCAAAGTTACGCATCGCTGGTCGACTCCAGATTTTGTGAAAAATACGTTAAACTGAAAAAATGGACTAGGAGAGAAATGCAGAAACACGTATCCCTTTTTTTCGTCCCAAGAATCGGTATACCAAATTGCAGCCCTTTGCGACTTCCGGTGGCAAAGTTACGCATCGCTGGTCGACTCCAGATTTTGTGAAAAATACGTTAAACTGAAAAAATGGACTAGGAGAGAAATGCAAAAACACGTATCCCTTTTTTTCGTCCCAAGAATCGGTATACCAAATTGCAGCCTTTTGCGACTTCCGGTGGCAAAGTTACGCAACACTTGTCGAACCCGGAACTTGTGAAAAATACGTCAAACTGAAAAAATTGACTAAGAGAGAAATGCAAAAACACGTATCCCTTTTTTTCGTCCCAAGAATCGGTATACCAAATTGCAGCCTTTTGCGACTTCCGGTGGCAAAGTTACGCAACACTTGTCGACTCCGGATTTTGTGAAAAATACGTAAAACTGAAAAAATGGACTAGGAGAGAAATGCAAAAACACGTATCCCTTTTTTTCGTCCCAAGAATGTCCACGACAAATTGCAGCCCTTTGCGACTTCCGGTGGCAAAGTTACGCATCGCTGGTCGACTCCAGATTTTGTGAAAAATACGTTAAACTGAAAAAATGGACTAGGAGAGAAATGCAGAAACACGTATCCCTTTTTTTCGTCCCAAGAATCGGTATACCAAATTGCAGCCCTTTGCGACTTCCGGTAGCAAAGTTACGCATCGCTGGTCGACTCCAGATTTTGTGAAAAATACGTTAAACTGAAAAAATGGACTAGGAGAGAAATGCAAAAACACGTATCCCATTTTTTCGTCCCAAGAATCGGTATACCAAATTGCAGCCCTTTGCGACTTCCGGTGGCAAAGTTACGCAACACTTATCGACCCCGGAACTTGTGAAAAATACGTCAAACTGAAAAAATGGACTAGGAGAGAAATGCAAAAACACGTATCCCTTTTTTTCGTCCCAAGAATCGGTATACCAAGTTGCAGCCTTTTGCGACTTCCGGTGGCAAAGTTACGCAACACTTGTCGACCCCGGAACTTGTGAAAAATACGTCAAACTGAAAAAATTGACTAGGAGAGAAATGCAAAAACACGTATCCCTTTTTTTCGTCCCAAGAATCGGTATACCAAATTGCAGCCTTTTGCGACTTCCGGTGGCAAAGTTACGCAACACTTGTCGAACCCGGAACTTGTGAAAAATACGTCAAAATGAAAAAATGGACTAGGAGAGAAATGCAAAAACACGTATCCCTTTTTTTCGTCCCAAGAATCGGTATACCAAATTGCAGCCTTTTGCGACTTCCGGTGGCAAAGTTACGCAACACTTGTCGAACCCGGAACTTGTGAAAAATACGTCAAACTGAAAAAATTGACTAAGAGAGAAATGCAAAAACACGTATCCCTTTTTTTCGTCCCAAGAATCGGTATACCAAATTGCAGCCTTTTGCGACTTCCGGTGGCAAAGTTACGCAACACTTGTCGACTCCGGATTTTGTGAAAAATACGTAAAACTGAAAAAATGGACTAGGAGAGAAATGCAAAAACACGTATCCCTTTTTTTCGTCCCAAGAATGTCCACGACAAATTGCAGCCCTTTGCGACTTCCGGTGGCAAAGTTACGCATCGCTGGTCGACTCCAGATTTTGTGAAAAATACGTTAAACTGAAAAAATGGACTAGGAGAGAAATGCAGAAACACGTATCCCTTTTTTTCGTCCCAAGAATCGGTATACCAAATTGCAGCCCTTTGCGACTTCCGGTAGCAAAGTTACGCATCGCTGGTCGACTCCAGATTTTGTGAAAAATACGTTAAACTGAAAAAATGGACTAGGAGAGAAATGCAAAAACACGTATCCCATTTTTTCGTCCCAAGAATCGGTATACCAAATTGCAGCCCTTTGCGACTTCCGGTGGCAAAGTTACGCAACACTTATCGACCCCGGAACTTGTGAAAAATACGTCAAACTGAAAAAATGGACTAGGAGAGAAATGCAAAAACACGTATCCCTTTTTTTCGTCCCAAGAATCGGTATACCAAGTTGCAGCCTTTTGCGACTTCCGGTGGCAAAGTTACGCAACACTTGTCGACCCCGGAACTTGTGAAAAATACGTCAAACTGAAAAAATTGACTAGGAGAGAAATGCAAAAACACGTATCCCTTTTTTTCGTCCCAAGAATCGGTATACCAAATTGCAGCCTTTTGCGACTTCCGGTGGCAAAGTTACGCAACACTTGTCGAACCCGGAACTTGTGAAAAATACGTCAAACTGAAAAAATTGACTAAGAGAGAAATGCAAAAACACGTATCCCTTTTTTTCGTCCCAAGAATCGGTATACCAAATTGCAGCCTTTTGCGACTTCCGGTGGCAAAGTTACGCAACACTTGTCGAACCCGGAACTTGTGAAAAATACGTCAAAATGAAAAAATGGACTAGGAGAGAAATGCAAAAACACGTATCCCTTTTTTTCGTCCCAAGACTCGGTATACCAAATTGCAGCCTTTTGCGACTTCCGGTGGCAAAGTTACGCAACACTTGTCGACTCCGGATTTTGTGAAAAATACGTAAAACTGAAAAAATGGACTAGGAGAGAAATGCAAAAACACGTATCCCTTTTTTTCGTCCCAAGAATGTCCACGACAAATTGCAGCCCTTTGCGACTTCCGGTGGCAAAGTTACGCATCGCTGGTCGACTCCAGATTTTGTGAAAAATACGTCAAACTGAAAAAATTGACTAGGAGAGAAATGCAAAAACACGTATCCCTTTTTTTCGTCCCAAGAATCGGTATACCAAATTGCAGCCTTTTGCGACTTCCGGTGGCAAAGTTACGCAACACTTGTCGACTCCGGATTTTGTGAAAAATACGTAAAACTGAAAAAATTGACTAGGAGAGAAATGCAAAAACACGTATCCCTTTTTTTCGTCCCAAGAATCGGTATACCAAATTGCAGCCTTTTGCGACTTCCGGTGGCAAAGTTACGCAACACTTGTCGAACCCGGAACTTGTGAAAAATACGTCAAACTGAAAAAATTGACTAAGAGAGAAATGCAAAAACACGTATCCCTTTTTTTCGTCCCAAGAATCGGTATACCAAATTGCAGCCTTTTGCGACTTCCGGTGGCAAAGTTACGCAACACTTGTCGAACCCGGAACTTGTGAAAATTACGTCAAACTGAAAAAATGGACTAGGAGAGAAATGCAAAAACACGTATCCCTTTTTTTCGTCCCAAGAATCGGTATACCAAATTGCAGCCTTTTGCGAATTCCGGTGGCAAAGTTACGCAACACTTGTCGACCCCGGAACTTGTGAAAAATACGTCAAACTGAAAAAATTGACTAGGAGAGAAATGCAAAAACACGTATCCCTTTTTTTCGTCCCAAGAATCGGTATACCAAATTGCAGCCTTTTGCGACTTCCGGTGGCAAAGTTACGCAACACTTGTCGAACCCGGAACTTGTGAAAAATACGTCAAACTGAAAAAATTGACTAAGAGAGAAATGCAAAAACACGTATCCCTTTTTTTCGTCCCAAGAATCGGTATACCAAATTGCAGCCTTTTGCGACTTCCGGTGGCAAAGTTACGCAACACTTGTCGACTCCGGATTTTGTGAAAAATACGTAAAACTGAAAAAATGGACTAGGAGAGAAATGCAAAAACACGTATCCCTTTTTTTCGTCCCAAGAATGTCCACGACAAATTGCAGCCCTTTGCGACTTCCGGTGGCAAAGTTACGCATCGCTGGTCGACTCCAGATTTTGTGAAAAATACGTTAAACTGAAAAAATGGACTAGGAGAGAAATGCAGAAACACGTATCCCTTTTTTTCGTCCCAAGAATCGGTATACCAAATTGCAGCCCTTTGCGACTTCCGGTAGCAAAGTTACGCATCGCTGGTCGACTCCAGATTTTGTGAAAAATACGTAAAACTGAAAAAATTGACTAGGAGAGAAATGCAAAAACACGTATCCCTTTTTTTCGTCCCAAGAATCGGTATACCAAATTGCAGCCTTTTGCGACTTCCGGTGGCAAAGTTACGCAACACTTGTCGAACCCGGAACTTGTGAAAAATACGTCAAACTGAAAAAATTGACTAAGAGAGAAATGCAAAAACACGTATCCCTTTTTTCGTCCCAAGAATCGGTATACCAAATTGCAGCCTTTTGCGACTTCCGGTGGCAAAGTTACGCAACACTTGTCGAACCCGGAACTTGTGAAAATTACGTCAAACTGAAAAAATGGACTAGGAGAGAAATGCAAAAACACGTATCCCTTTTTTTCGTCCCAAGAATCGGTATACCAAATTGCAGCCTTTTGCGACTTCCGGTGGCAAAGTTACGCAACACTTGTCGAACCCGGAACTTGTGAAAATTACGTCAAACTGAAAAAATGGACTAGGAGAGAAATGCAAAAACACGTATCCCTTTTTTTCGTCCCAAGAATCGGTATACCAAATTGCAGCCTTTTGCGAATTCCGGTGGCAAAGTTACGCAACACTTGTCGACCCCGGAACTTGTGAAAAATACGTCAAACTGAAAAAATTGACTAGGAGAGAAATGCAAAAACACGTATCCCTTTTTTTCGTCCCAAGAATCGGTATACCAAATTGCAGCCTTTTGCGACTTCCGGTGGCAAAGTTACGCAACACTTGTCGAACCCGGAACTTGTGAAAAATACGTCAAACTGAAAAAATTGACTAAGAGAGAAATGCAAAAACACGTATCCCTTTTTTTCGTCCCAAGAATCGGTATACCAAATTGCAGCCTTTTGCGACTTCCGGTGGCAAAGTTACGCAACACTTGTCGACTCCGGATTTTGTGAAAAATACGTAAAACTGAAAAAATGGACTAGGAGAGAAATGCAAAAACACGTATCCCTTTTTTTCGTCCCAAGAATGTCCACGACAAATTGCAGCCCTTTGCGACTTCCGGTGGCAAAGTTACGCATCGCTGGTCGACTCCAGATTTTGTGAAAAATACGTTAAACTGAAAAAATGGACTAGGAGAGAAATGCAGAAACACGTATCCCTTTTTTTCGTCCCAAGAATCGGTATACCAAATTGCAGCCCTTTGCGACTTCCGGTAGCAAAGTTACGCATCGCTGGTCGACTCCAGATTTTGTGAAAAATACGTAAAACTGAAAAAATTGACTAGGAGAGAAATGCAAAAACACGTATCCCTTTTTTTCGTCCCAAGAATCGGTATACCAAATTGCAGCCTTTTGCGACTTCCGGTGGCAAAGTTACGCAACACTTGTCGAACCCGGAACTTGTGAAAAATACGTCAAACTGAAAAAATTGACTAAGAGAGAAATGCAAAAACACGTATCCCTTTTTTTCGTCCCAAGAATCGGTATACCAAATTGCAGCCTTTTGCGACTTCCGGTGGCAAAGTTACGCAACACTTGTCGAACCCGGAACTTGTGAAAATTACGTCAAACTGAAAAAATGGACTAGGAGAGAAATGCAAAAACACGTATCCCTTTTTTTCGTCCCAAGAATCGGTATACCAAATTGCAGCCTTTTGCGAATTCCGGTGGCAAAGTTACGCAACACTTGTCGACCCCGGAACTTGTGAAAAATACGTCAAACTGAAAAAATTGACTAGGAGAGAAATGCAAAAACACGTATCCCTTTTTTTCGTCCCAAGAATCGGTATACCAAATTGCAGCCTTTTGCGACTTCCGGTGGCAAAGTTACGCAACACTTGTCGAACCCGGAACTTGTGAAAAATACGTCAAACTGAAAAAATTGACTAAGAGAGAAATGCAAAAACACGTATCCCTTTTTTTCGTCCCAAGAATCGGTATACCAAATTGCAGCCTTTTGCGACTTCCGGTGGCAAAGTTACGCAACACTTGTCGACTCCGGATTTTGTGAAAAATACGTAAAACTGAAAAAATGGACTAGGAGAGAAATGCAAAAACACGTATCCCTTTTTTTCGTCCCAAGAATGTCCACGACAAATTGCAGCCCTTTGCGACTTCCGGTGGCAAAGTTACGCATCGCTGGTCGACTCCAGATTTTGTGAAAAATACGTTAAACTGAAAAAATGGACTAGGAGAGAAATGCAGAAACACGTATCCCTTTTTTTCGTCCCAAGAATCGGTATACCAAATTGCAGCCCTTTGCGACTTCCGGTAGCAAAGTTACGCATCGCTGGTCGACTCCAGATTTTGTGAAAAATACGTTAAACTGAAAAAATGGACTAGGAGAGAAATGCAAAAACACGTATCCCATTTTTTCGTCCCAAGAATCGGTATACCAAATTGCAGCCCTTTGCGACTTCCGGTGGCAAAGTTACGCAACACTTATCGACCCCGGAACTTGTGAAAAATACGTCAAACTGAAAAAATTGACTAGGAGAGAAATGCAAAAACACGTATCCCTTTTTTTCGTCCCAAGAATCGGTATACCAAGTTGCAGCCTTTTGCGACTTCCGGTGGCAAAGTTACGCAACACTTGTCGACCCCGGAACTTGTGAAAAATACGTCAAACTGAAAAAATTGACTAGGAGAGAAATGCAAAAACACGTATCCCTTTTTTTCGTCCCAAGAATCGGTATACCAAATTGCAGCCTTTTGCGACTTCCGGTGGCAAAGTTACGCAACACTTGTCGAACCCGGAACTTGTGAAAAATACGTCAAACTGAAAAAATTGACTAAGAGAGAAATGCAAAAACACGTATCCCTTTTTTTCGTCCCAAGAATCGGTATACCAAATTGCAGCCTTTTGCGACTTCCGGTGGCAAAGTTACGCAACACTTGTCGAACCCGGAACTTGTGAAAATTACGTCAAACTGAAAAAATGGACTAGGAGAGAAATGCAAAAACACGTATCCCTTTTTTTCGTCCCAAGAATCGGTATACCAAATTGCAGCCTTTTGCGAATTCCGGTGGCAAAGTTACGCAACACTTGTCGACCCCGGAACTTGTGAAAAATACGTCAAACTGAAAAAATTGACTAGGAGAGAAATGCAAAAACACGTATCCCTTTTTTTCGTCCCAAGAATCGGTATACCAAATTGCAGCCTTTTGCGACTTCCGGTGGCAAAGTTACGCAACACTTGTCGAACCCGGAACTTGTGAAAAATACGTCAAACTGAAAAAATTGACTAAGAGAGAAATGCAAAAACACGTATCCCTTTTTTTCGTCCCAAGAATCGGTATACCAAATTGCAGCCTTTTGCGACTTCCGGTGGCAAAGTTACGCAACACTTGTCGAACCCGGAACTTGTGAAAAATACGTCAAACTGAAAAAATTGACTAAGAGAGAAATGCAAAAACACGTATCCCTTTTTTTCGTCCCAAGACTCGGTATACCAAATTGCAGCCTTTTGCGACTTCCGGTGGCAAAGTTACGCAACACTTGTCGACTCCGGATTTTGTGAAAAATACGTCAAACTGAAAAAATGGACTAGGAGAGAAATGCAAAAACACGTATCCCTTTTTTTCGTCCCAAGAATGTCCACGACAAATTGCAGCCCTTTGCGACTTCCGGTGGCAAAGTTACGCATCGCTGGTCGACTCCAGCTTTTGTGAAAAATACGTTAAACTGAAAAAATGGACTAGGAGAGAAATGCAGAAACACGTATCCCTTTTTTTCGTCCCAAGAATCGGTATACCAAATTGCAGCCCTTTGCGACTTCCGGTGGCAAAGTTACGCAACACTTGTCGACCCCGGAACTTGTGAAAAATACGTCAAACTGAAAAAATTGACTAGGAGAGAAATGCAAAAACACGTATCCCTTTTTTTCGTCCCAAGAATCGGTATACCAAATTGCAGCCTTTTGCGACTTCCGGTGGCAAAGTTACGCAACACTTGTCGAACCCGGAACTTGTGAAAAATATATCGGATTTAGTGGATTTGGGCCCGCTATCTGGGTGTTCTCGATCGTCGTTCATGACGAATACTCCAATAATTCACACAACCCTAACTAGAACTATGATGTATGAAGCGCGGCAAGTTTGCGGTCACCGATAACGTTCGCACTTTCACTCTCGAGTCTCACCCTCAACTGCCCTTTTTCCCGCCCCCGGCTTTCTTATACGGTAATGTTTTGGGACCTCTGATTGGCTACACGGCTCCAATTGTCCAACCTATTAGTGCGAACGCAACCGATTCCGGCATCCATGCCCAAGCTGTTCATAGCTTGACGCTTCTATAATCTAGGTGTCGCTACATTTGAACGACAGGTATCCAGTCTCCGACACGGCCATCCTGACGCCTCACACGTCCTCGTGTGAAAACCCTAGAAAAAGAAATTCTTTGAACAGTAACTTGTTTTAAGGTACGGTCACCCTGACCCAGGCCTCTTAACACAGTTCTTACAAGTCCACGGCTTTTATGAAAGTTCAATCTTTACATCGTACGACGCGTACCTCATCAGAACTCAACGAACAAACCTCTACAGCAACTCTAAACTTAATAATGCTCATTTCAATGAAAAGAAATCTTGAAAACAACATAAGATTGCCTCTATCCGGCAATAATCACACATTTGTCTTCAACCGACAATAACCACACGTTTGCCTCCATCCAGCAAACAAAACACATTTGCCTCCATCCAGCAAACAAAACACACTTGCCTCTATCCGGCAATCAACACACGTTTGCCTCCATCCAGCAAACAAAAACACACTTGCCTCTATCCGGCAATAAACACACGTTTGCCTCCATCCAGCAAACAAAAACACACTTGCCTCTATCCGGCAATAAACACACGTTTGCCTCCATCCAGCAAACAAAAACACACTGCCCCGGAATTATGAGGTTCCGAATGTTAATTTATTCCGAGTTTAATGGCCAAGGTTAGCACAACATTAAGCATCATTAAACAACAAAAAAAACAACCATTGATTATTAAACGATGAGTTCCGATCAGTACTACAAATCTACAACAAATCTTTGTGAGAGCCATCCAAGTCATTACCGGTCAAATCGTTCTCGTCAGGGAAATTTTAACAGGCACCGATCTCAACCTGTCGTGCGCGTATTTGTAAGTGCTCTTACCCCCAAATTTCGCGACTATCGCTTCTTTTAACAGGGAACACTCAGCTCCCGAATCAAAACAAAATGAAAATGACTCACCGGATCATGATAATACGCCTGTGGGTACAGCAACCGTACACAGGTCGATGTCGATCCCACTTCTGATATCGGATTTAGTGGATTTGGGCCCGCTATCTGGGTGTTCTCGATCGTCGTTCATGACGAATACTCCAATAATTCACACAACCCTAACTAGAACTATGATGTATGAAGCGCGGCAAGTTTGCGGTCACCGATAACGTTCGCACTTTCACTCTCGAGTCTCACCCTCAACTGCCCTTTTTCCCGCCCCCGGCTTTCTTATACGGTAATGTTTTGGGACCTCTGATTGGCTACACGGCTCCAATTGTCCAACCTATTAGTGCGAACGCAACCGATTCCGGCATCCATGCCCAAGCTGTTCATAGCTTGACGCTTCTATAATCTAGGTGTCGCTACATTTGAACGACAGGTATCCAGTCTCCGACAAATACGTCAAACTGAAAAAATTGACTAAGAGAGAAATGCAAAAACACGTATCCCTTTTTTTCGTCCCAAGAATCGGTATACCAAATTGCAGCCTTTTGCGACTTCCGGTGGCAAAGTTACGCAACACTTGTCGAACCCGGAACTTGTGAAAAATACGTCAAACTGAAAAAATTGACTAAGAGAGAAATGCAAAAACACGTATCCCTTTTTTTCGTCCCAAGAATCGGTATACCAAATTGCAGCCTTTTGCGACTTCCGGTGGCAAAGTTACGCAACACTTGTCGAACCCGGAACTTGTGAAAATTACGTCAAACTGAAAAAATGGACTAGGAGAGAAATGCAAAAACACGTATCCCTTTTTTTCGTCCCAAGAATCGGTATACCAAATTGCAGCCTTTTGCGAATTCCGGTGGCAAAGTTACGCAACACTTGTCGACCCCGGAACTTGTGAAAAATACGTCAAACTGAAAAAATTGACTAGGAGAGAAATGCAAAAACACGTATCCCTTTTTTTCGTCCCAAGAATCGGTATACCAAATTGCAGCCTTTTGCGACTTCCGGTGGCAAAGTTACGCAACACTTGTCGAACCCGGAACTTGTGAAAAATACGTCAAACTGAAAAAATTGACTAAGAGAGAAATGCAAAAACACGTATCCCTTTTTTTCGTCCCAAGAATCGGTATACCAAATTGCAGCCTTTTGCGACTTCCGGTGGCAAAGTTACGCAACACTTGTCGAACCCGGAACTTGTGAAAAATACGTCAAACTGAAAAAATTGACTAAGAGAGAAATGCAAAAACACGTATCCCTTTTTTTCGTCCCAAGACTCGGTATACCAAATTGCAGCCTTTTGCGACTTCCGGTGGCAAAGTTACGCAACACTCGTCGACTCCGGATTTTGTGAAAAATACGTAAAACTGAAAAAATGGACTAGGAGAGAAATGCAAAAACACGTATCCCTTTTTTTCGTCCCAAGAATGTCCACGACAAATTGCAGCCCTTTGCGACTTCCGGTGGCAAAGTTACGCATCGCTGGTCGACTCCAGATTTTGTGAAAAATACGTTAAACTGAAAAAATGGACTAGGAGAGAAATGCAGAAACACGTATCCCTTTTTTTCGTCCCAAGAATCGGTATACCAAATTGCAGCCCTTTGCGAATTCCGGTGGCAAAGTTACGCAACACTTGTCGACCACGGAACTTGTGAAAAATACGTAAAACTGAAAAAATTGACTAGGAGAGAAATGCAAAAACACGTATCCCTTTTTTTCGTCCCAAGAATCGGTATACCAAATTGCAGCCTTTTGCGAATTCCGGTGGCAAAGTTACGCAACACTTGTCGACCACGGAACTTGTGAAAAATACGTAAAACTGAAAAAATTGACTAGGAGAGAAATGCAAAAACACGTATCCCTTTTTTTCGTCCCAAGACTCGGTATACCAAATTGCAGCCTTTTGCGACTTCCGGTGGCAAAGTTACGCAACACTTGTCGACTCCGGATTTTGTGAAAAATACGTAAAACTGAAAAAATGGACTAGGAGAGAAATGCAAAAACACGTATCCCTTTTTTTCGTCCCAAGAATGTCCACGACAAATTGCAGCCCTTTGCGACTTCCGGTGGCAAAGTTACGCATCGCTGGTCGACTCCAGATTTTGTGAAAAATACGTCAAACTGAAAAAATTGACTAGGAGAGAAATGCAAAAACACGTATCCCTTTTTTTCGTCCCAAGAATCGGTATACCAAATTGCAGCCTTTTGCGACTTCCGGTGGCAAAGTTACGCAACACTTGTCGAACCCGGAACTTGTGAAAAATACGTCAAACTGAAAAAATTGACTAAGAGAGAAATGCAAAAACACGTATCCCTTTTTTTCGTCCCAAGACTCGGTATACCAAATTGCAGCCTTTTGCGACTTCCGGTGGCAAAGTTACGCAACACTTGTCGACTCCGGATTTTGTGAAAAATACGTAAAACTGAAAAAATGGACTAGGAGAGAAATGCAAAAACACGTATCCCTTTTTTTCGTCCCAAGAATGTCCACGACAAATTGCAGCCCTTTGCGACTTCCGGTGGCAAAGTTACGCATCGCTGGTCGACTCCAGATTTTGTGAAAAATACGTTAAACTGAAAAAATGGACTAGGAGAGAAATGCAGAAACACGTATCCCTTTTTTTCGTCCCAAGAATCGGTATACCAAATTGCAGCCCTTTGCGACTTCCGGTGGCAAAGTTACGCATCGCTGGTCGACTCCAGATTTTGTGAAAAATACGTTAAACTGAAAAAATGGACTAGGAGAGAAATGCAAAAACACGTATCCCTTTTTTTCGTCCCAAGAATCGGTATACCAAATTGCAGCCCTTTGCGACTTCCGGTGGCAAAGTTACGCAACACTTGTCGACCCCGGAACTTGTGAAAAATACGTCAAACTGAAAAAATTGACTAGGAGAGAAATGCAAAAACACGTATCCCTTTTTTTCGTCCCAAGAATCGGTATACCAAATTGCAGCCTTTTGCGACTTCCGGTGGCAAAGTTACGCAACACTTGTCGAACCCGGAACTTGTGAAAAATACGTCAAACTGAAAAAATTTACTAAGAGAGAAATGCAAAAACACGTATCCCTTTTTTTCGTCCCAAGAATCGGTAAACCAAATTGCAGCCTTTTGCGACTTCCGGTGGCAAAGTTATGCAACACTTGTCGAACCCGGAACTTGTGAAAAATACGTCAAACTGAAAAAATGGACTAGGAGAGAAATGCAAAAACACGTATCCCTTTTTTTCGTCCCAAGAATCGGTATACCAAATTGCAGCCTTTTGCGAATTCCGGTGGCAAAGTTACGCAACACTTGTCGACCACGGAACTTGTGAAAAATACGTAAAACTGAAAAAATTGACTAGGAGAGAAATGCAAAAACACGTATCCCTTTTTTTCGTCCCAAGACTCGGTATACCAAATTGCAGCCTTTTGCGACTTCCGGTGGCAAAGTTACGCAACACTTGTCGACTCCGGATTTTGTGAAAAATACGTAAAACTGAAAAAATGGACTAGGAGAGAAATGCAAAAACACGTATCCCTTTTTTTCGTCCCAAGAATGTCCACGACAAATTGCAGCCCTTTGCGACTTCCGGTGGCAAAGTTACGCATCGCTGGTCGACTCCAGATTTTGTGAAAAATACGTCAAACTGAAAAAATTGACTAGGAGAGAAATGCAAAAACACGTATCCCTTTTTTTCGTCCCAAGAATCGGTATACCAAGTTGCAGCCTTTTGCGACTTCCGGTGGCAAAGTTACGCAACACTTGTCGACCCCGGAACTTGTGAAAAATACGTCAAACTGAAAAAATTGACTAGGAGAGAAATGCAAAAACACGTATCCCTTTTTTTCGTCCCAAGAATCGGTATACCAAATTGCAGCCTTTTGCGACTTCCGGTGGCAAAGTTACGCAACACTTGTCGAACCCGGAACTTGTGAAAAATACGTCAAACTGAAAAAATTGACTAAGAGAGAAATGCAAAAACAAGTATCCCTTTTTTTCGTCCCAAGAATCGGTATACCAAATTGCAGCCTTTTGCGACTTCCGGTGGCAAAGTTACGCAACACTTGTCGAACCCGGAACTTGTGAAAAATACGTCAAACTGAAAAAATGGACTAGGAGAGAAATGCAAAAACACGTATCCCTTTTTTTCGTCCCAAGAATCGGTATACCAAATTGCAGCCTTTTGCGAATTCCGGTGGCAAAGTTACGCAACACTTGTCGACCACGGAACTTGTGAAAAATACGTCAAACTGAAAAAATTGACTAGGAGAGAAATGCAAAAACACGTATCCCTTTTTTTCGTCCCAAGACTCGGTATACCAAATTGCAGCCTTTTGCGACTTCCGGTGGCAAAGTTACGCAACACTTGTCGACTCCGGATTTTGTGAAAAATACGTAAAACTGAAAAAATGGACTAGGAGAGAAATGCAAAAACACGTATCCCTTTTTTTCGTCCCAAGAATGTCCACGACAAATTGCAGCCCTTTGCGACTTCCGGTGGCAAAGTTACGCATCGCTGGTCGACTCCAGATTTTGTGAAAAATACGTTAAACTGAAAAAATGGACTAGGAGAGAAATGCAGAAACACGTATCCCTTTTTTTCGTCCCAAGAATCGGTATACCAAATTGCAGCCCTTTGCGACTTCCGGTGGCAAAGTTACGCATCGCTGGTCGACTCCAGATTTTGTGAAAAATACGTTAAACTGAAAAAATGGACTAGGAGAGAAATGCAAAAACACGTATCCCTTTTTTTCGTCCCAAGAATCGGTATACCAAATTGCAGCCCTTTGCGACTTCCGGTGGCAAAGTTACGCAACACTTGTCGACCCCGGAACTTGTGAAAAATACGTCAAACTGAAAAAATTGACTAGGAGAGAAATGCAAAAACACGTATCCCTTTTTTTCGTCCCAAGAATCGGTATACCAAATTGCAGCCTTTTGCGACTTCCGGTGGCAAAGTTACGAAACACTTGTCGAACCCGGAACTTGTGAAAAATACGTCAAACTGAAAAAATTGACTAAGAGAGAAATGCAAAAACACGTATCCCTTTTTTTCGTCCCAAGAATCGGTATACCAAATTGCAGCCTTTTGCGACTTCCGGTGGCAAAGTTACGCAACACTTGTCGAACCCGGAACTTGTGAAAAATACGTCAAACTGAAAAAATGGACTAGGAGAGAAATGCAAAAACACGTATCCCTTTTTTTCGTCCCAAGAATCGGTATACCAAATTGCAGCCTTTTGCGAATTCCGGTGGCAAAGTTACGCAACACTTGTCGACCACGGAACTTGTGAAAAATACGTCAAACTGAAAAAATTGACTAGGAGAGAAATGCAAAAACACGTATCCCTTTTTTTCGTCCCAAGAATCGGTATACCAAATTGCAGCCTTTTGCGACTTCCGGTGGCAAAGTTACGCAACACTTGTCGAACCCGGAACTTGTGAAAAATACGTCAAACTGAAAAAATGGACTAGGAGAGAAATGCAAAAACACGTATCCCTTTTTTTCGTCCCAAGAATCGGTATACCAAATTGCAGCCTTTTGCGAATTCCGGTGGCAAAGTTACGCAACACTTGTCGACCACGGAACTTGTGAAAAATACGTCAAACTGAAAAAATTGACTAGGAGAGAAATGCAAAAACACGTATCCCTTTTTTTCGTCCCAAGACTCGGTATACCAAATTGCAGCCTTTTGCGACTTCCGGTGGCAAAGTTACGCAACACTTGTCGACTCCGGATTTTGTGAAAAATACGTAAAACTGAAAAAATGGACTAGGAGAGAAATGCAAAAACACGTATCCCTTTTTTTCGTCCCAAGAATGTCCACGACAAATTGCAGCCCTTTGCGACTTCCGGTGGCAAAGTTACGCATCGCTGGTCGACTCCAGATTTTGTGAAAAATACGTTAAACTGAAAAAATGGACTAGGAGAGAAATGCAGAAACACGTATCCCTTTTTTTCGTCCCAAGAATCGGTATACCAAATTGCAGCCCTTTGCGACTTCCGGTGGCAAAGTTACGCATCGCTGGTCGACTCCAGATTTTGTGAAAAATACGTTAAACTGAAAAAATGGACTAGGAGAGAAATGCAAAAACACGTATCCCTTTTTTTCGTCCCAAGAATCGGTATACCAAATTGCAGCCCTTTGCGACTTCCGGTGGCAAAGTTACGCAACACTTGTCGACCCCGGAACTTGTGAAAAATACGTCAAACTGAAAAAATTGACTAGGAGAGAAATGCAAAAACACGTATCCCTTTTTTTCGTCCCAAGAATCGGTATACCAAATTGCAGCCTTTTGCGACTTCCGGTGGCAAAGTTACGCAACACTTGTCGAACCCGGAACTTGTGAAAAATACGTCAAACTGAAAAAATTGACTAAGAGAGAAATGCAAAAACACGTATCCCTTTTTTTCGTCCCAAGAATCGGTATACCAAATTGCAGCCTTTTGCGACTTCCGGTGGCAAAGTTACGCAACACTTGTCGAACCCGGAACTTGTGAAAAATACGTCAAACTGAAAAAATGGACTAGGAGAGAAATGCAAAAACACGTATCCCTTTTTTTCGTCCCAAGAATCGGTATACCAAATTGCAGCCTTTTGCGAATTCCGGTGGCAAAGTTACGCAACACTTGTCGACCACGGAACTTGTGAAAAATACGTCAAACTGAAAAAATTGACTAGGAGAGAAATGCAAAAACACGTATCCCTTTTTTTCGTCCCAAGACTCGGTATACCAAATTGCAGCCTTTTGCGACTTCCGGTGGCAAAGTTACGCAACACTTGTCGACTCCGGATTTTGTGAAAAATACGTAAAACTGAAAAAATGGACTAGGAGAGAAATGCAAAAACACGTATCCCTTTTTTTCGTCCCAAGAATGTCCACGACAAATTGCAGCCCTTTGCGACTTCCGGTGGCAAAGTTACGCATCGCTGGTCGACTCAAGATTTTGTGAAAAATACGTTAAACTGAAAAAATGGACTAGGAGAGAAATGCAGAAACACGTATCCCTTTTTTTCGTCCCAAGAATCGGTATACCAAATTGCAGCCCTTTGCGACTTCCGGTGGCAAAGTTACGCATCGCTGGTCGACTCCAGATTTTGTGAAAAATACGTTAAACTGAAAAAATGGACTAGGAGAGAAATGCAAAAACACGTATCCCTTTTTTTCGTCCCAAGAATCGGTATACCAAATTGCAGCCTTTTGCGAATTCCGGTGGCAAAGTTACGCAACACTTGTCGACCACGGAACTTGTGAAAAATACGTCAAACTGAAAAAATGGACTAGGAGAGAAATGCAAAAACACGTATCCCTTTTTTTCGTCCCAAGAATCGGTATACCAAATTGCAGCCTTTTGCGAATTCCGGTGGCAAAGTTACGCAACACTTGTCGACCACGGAACTTGTGAAAAATACGTCAAACTGAAAAAATTGACTAGGAGAGAAATGCAAAAACACGTATCCCTTTTTTTCGTCCCAAGACTCGGTATACCAAATTGCAGCCTTTTGCGACTTCCGGTGGCAAAGTTACGCAACACTTGTCGACTCCGGATTTTGTGAAAAATACGTAAAACTGAAAAAATGGACTAGGAGAGAAATGCAAAAACACGTATCCCTTTTTTTCGTCCCAAGAATGTCCACGACAAATTGCAGCCCTTTGCGACTTCCGGTGGCAAAGTTACGCATCGCTGGTCGACTCCAGATTTTGTGAAAAATACGTTAAACTGAAAAAATGGACTAGGAGAGAAATGCAGAAACACGTATCCCTTTTTTTCGTCCCAAGAATCGGTATACCAAATTGCAGCCCTTTGCGACTTCCGGTGGCAAAGTTACGCATCGCTGGTCGACTCCAGATTTTGTGAAAAATACGTTAAACTGAAAAAATGGACTAGGAGAGAAATGCAAAAACACGTATCCCTTTTTTTCGTCCCAAGAATCGGTATACCAAATTGCAGCCTTTTGCGAATTCCGGTGGCAAAGTTACGCAACACTTGTCGACCACGGAACTTGTGAAAAATACGTCAAACTGAAAAAATTGACTAGGAGAGAAATGCAAAAACACGTATCCCTTTTTTTCGTCCCAAGACTCGGTATACCAAATTGCAGCCTTTTGCGACTTCCGGTGGCAAAGTTACGCAACACTTGTCGACTCCGGATTTTGTGAAAAATACGTAAAACTGAAAAAATGGACTAGGAGAGAAATGCAAAAACACGTATCCCTTTTTTTCGTCCCAAGAATGTCCACGACAAATTGCAGCCCTTTGCGACTTCCGGTGGCAAAGTTACGCATCGCTGGTCGACTCCAGATTTTGTGAAAAATACGTTAAACTGAAAAAATGGACTAGGAGAGAAATGCAGAAACACGTATCCCTTTTTCTCGTCCCAAGAATCGGTATACCAAGTTGCAGCCCTTTGCGACTTCCGGTGGCAAAGTTACGCATCGCTGGTCGACTCCAGATTTTGTGAAAAATACGTTAAACTGAAAAAATGGACTAGGAGAGAAATGCAAAAACACGTATCCCTTTTTTTCGTCCCAAGAATCGGTATACCAAATTGCAGCCTTTTGCGACTTCCGGTGGCAAAGTTACGCAACACTTGTCGAACCCGGAACTTGTGAAAAATACGTCAAACTGAAAAAATGGACTAGGAGAGAAATGCAAAAACACGTATCCCTTTTTTTCGTCCCAAGAATCGGTATACCAAATTGCAGCCTTTTGCGAATTCCGGTGGCAAAGTTACGCAACACTTGTCGACCACGGAACTTGTGAAAAATACGTCAAACTGAAAAAATTGACTAGGAGAGAAATGCAAAAACACGTATCCCTTTTTTTCGTCCCAAGACTCGGTATACCAAATTGCAGCCTTTTGCGACTTCCGGTGGCAAAGTTACGCAACACTTGTCGACTCCGGATTTTGTGAAAAATACGTAAAACTGAAAAAATGGACTAGGAGAGAAATGCAAAAACACGTATCCCTTTTTTTCGTCCCAAGAATGTCCACGACAAATTGCAGCCCTTTGCGACTTCCGGTGGCAAAGTTACGCATCGCTGGTCGACTCCAGATTTTGTGAAAAATACGTTAAACTGAAAAAATGGACTAGGAGAGAAATGCAGAAACACGTATCCCTTTTTTTCGTCCCAAGAATCGGTATACCAAATTGCAGCCCTTTGCGACTTCCGGTGGCAAAGTTACGCATCGCTGGTCGACTCCAGATTTTGTGAAAAATACGTCAAACTGAAAAAATGGACTAGGAGAGAAATGCAAAAACACGTATCCCTTTTTTTCGTCCCAAGAATCGGTATACCAAGTTGCAGCCTTTTGCGACTTCCGGTGGCAAAGTTACGCAACACTTGTCGACCCCGGATTTTGTGAAAAATACGTCAAACTGAAAAAATGGACTAGGAGAGAAATGCAAAAACACGTATCCCTTTTTTTCGTCCCAAGAATGTCCACGACAAATTGCAGCCCTTTGCGACTTCCGGTGGCAAAGTTACGCAACACTTGTCGACCTTGAATTTTCAAAAAAATACGTCAAATTGTTTCCATTTTTCTGAGCATATTTACTAATAACCTAGTACTCCGAGGCATGATCCACGACCTTTCGGTTATCCAGACCATCATAATTACTGTTCCACTTTCCTGAAATACTGAGGCCTGTCGTATCAGCGATTCAAATCATCAGTGTGGATTCGAGTTACTTCGTAGCATCGCAGTGTCTTAATTTTATCATTATAAATGTATAGTCTTCGGAGTCTTGGTGTTCCTTATTCTAGTCTTTACGATATGTATGGAGAAAGTATGGAAAAGGCGTATACTGACCTAGCTACATATTAAATAATATATTAGCGAGAGGACGTGAAATTTATAAAATTAGGGATTATGTTTATTTAACGCATTTATTGAAAAAGTTATTAGAAAATTATTATACATTTCATTAAATTAAATTAATTTAATTTCACTTCTTATTACTATCGAAATCGCAATATCACGTATATAATTAACGTACAGAAGTGTATTCAATCGGTAAGTAATACAATTATACTGAATTTATACATTATTCATTATAATATTTTACATTTAGACCTTCCAACGTCTTTGTAGGTTGCATTTAATATTATTGTTTCACGGTATGTATCCTGGAATGATGTTCGTCCATTCTCGTTCTTCGCCACCTCAATTTTTTCAGTCTGAAAGAAAAAGAAGAATAGATTGTTATTCCTTATTCGTTGAATAATTTGAAAAACAGATTATAGTACGTAGTAATAAGTACCAACCTGTTGATAAAGTTTTGAGTTTCTTGCTTGCCTGAATGGTGTAATTCCTCGCGACTTTTTATCTCGGGCTCGTGAAAATAAATAGAAAATAAAAAAAAATTTAATGAATAAATTAACCAATAAAGTAAACTTGGTCTTAATGGTGCATACGTACTTTTTTCGAAGTCGGCCAAATGATTGCTCTCACCGCACATTTTGTATACCTGGAATTAAAACATATATTAGTTAGCATATTGTAATCAAGAGACGCGGTAGCGTCTCGACGCCAAGTATTAAAAGAAAAAATCGGTTAAAAGAAAAAATCGGCCTCCTCATGAGACGCTACTGCTACTCTTATTGACGCCAAGTTGGCGCTTTTTCGTCTGCTACGATGAAATAACTTAAATTATCTGCGGGTATATGTCGTGGGCGAAAAATGTGTCAGGTCGAATATTTTTTTTTTTTTTTTTCTTCGCAATGAGCGTTTGTCCAATAAAATCGGTTCCCGCAATGCTGATATCTGGCATCTTAGCAATATCAGTCGAAAAATTTTTCTCAAAATGTCCCCTCTCACACAATCTTAGAAAATTTGTCCCCTCACATATACGTATGAGCTTCGATGCGACACAGGCATATCGAGTCGAGACGCGCATGCGCAACGAGCCAGTGAACGCGTGTAGTCTGTTTATATGGCCTCAGCTGTTGGCTACTATCGCAATTTCTAACCTGTCTCTTCGTGAAAAAATTCAGTCATTTCATCAGTCATATCAGTGTGGTATATATGTCCATAGCTCAGAAAAGGGAAGCAATGGATTTACCAAGAGGTATTTTAATGCGGCATGGATTGCTTTTTTCCTGTTTCTTCACTCTGATTGCTCATTTATGTCAAAGAATGCTCCATGAATTTGCTACATAGGTATTTTATAGTGTTAACCATTTAATAATTATAATTGTCTGTCGAAAGGACTTCAGTTGAAATAGACAGTTTGTCTGGATGAATTCATTCAAAATAGACAGGTTATCATATTTAAAGAATTAACGCTATGAAATGTCTAGATGGTTAACTTGTAGAGCATACTTTAAAAAACTGAGTGAGCTTTACCGCATTAAAATAGGTAGAGAATTACAGACTTCTTGCAAAATCTATTGCTACTTTAAAGTTTTTCTGGGTTAAGGACACACAACGTAACACCACTCTGTCTTATTCATGACTAAGCTGGACTAATGTATCCTATCTACGATGGCTTTTGGTATTCGATAGTTCAGCACCGGTAGGGTGCTGGAGACCAATTTTCTGACAATAACCATCACTTTTGCTTAATGCCAGGAAAAAAAGTATAAGTAATTGAAAATGACTGAACGCAAGAGTCAATTTGCTTGAGACGAGGATTTAAATTGTATTTCACCTTCTGCTCGGCAAATTCATTGCATCTGATACTTTTTTCTTAGCGTTGAGTAAATCAAGAACATTACAGTCCAGGGTAGTTCGAATAAACATGTCGTCTACAAAAATATGAGCTTTTCTGTTTGTTCAATTAACAAATAGTATATTACACTACAAGGGCAGAAAACTGAGCTTTCGGCACTGAGTTCTGAAAACTGAGTTCCGGGTGGTCAGTTTACTGCCCGTGTGGTGTATACTATTTTTCTTTATACCATGGTCGAAAGTACATGATCAACGCATAGATTTCCATATTCCCATATGGAATAGGAATAAATGAATTACAATTAACTTATAAAGCGAAATATATGAGGTACATAGAAGCATTAAGCAAAGTAGTAAGCTATGAAACGCTGCAGCAGAGCTGACCTAGGCTATGGCCAGGTGACGACGCAAACGGTTCTTAAAAATAGGAAGCAAGTCAGTATCCCAAACGTGAGGTGGAAGGGAGTTCCATAAGAGAGCAGCCGAGACGTGGAAAGAATGCTGAAAATAGAGAGAGACAGAGACAGAGATAGAGAGAGAGAAAAAGAAGGATCGCAAGAAATAATAAAAAACGCATTAAATATTTTTTTAACAATAAATTTTATTTAATTTATTGAAATTTCTATTAATTTTTTTGTTGTCAGCTGTTTCAAATAATAGACGAAGTATTTTGTAAAATTTTTACCGCAATCTGTGTCTCTTGTTATACATTTAGTAGTGTCTACTCATCTTTATGTTTACTGTTTACTGTGAATTAACTTTTTTAATCATCACTGAGATATATGTAGAATGAGTTTGTTTAATTTTTTCATGATGTTCTTACTTTCAAAAAGATATCAAATAACACCAAAAATGTTTTTTCAAAACAAAAAGGTTACGCCAAGTATTAAAAGTGTAGTCATTCCATAAAAAATAAATCCTTGCTAAAAAAATCTCTTGATACCTAGCAAAAATATTAAATCAAATCCAATAAATTAGCCAAGCAAAAATCCTGTGGTGTACTGGTATGTGTGAGGCACGGTCCGGCGAGAGGGCACGACAAATGTAAGAGCGTGCGAACGAGTCAGTCGTTGAATTCGAGGCTGAAGCACACACGGTCTCCGTAAATCGGAGGAAATAAAGGCTTTTGGCTGTGGTCAAGGGAGCCGATTTGTTCGCAGGTTTCTTAAGACCATTACCGTACATTACAATCTCCTAGGTAGATACTTAATAGACGTACATGTTTCTCTACAAAAAACTTGGTGTGCCAGCGACTAGCTCCAATATATGGTGGACATATGACACAATGCATCCCATGATTCTAAACGCGACCTGCAATCTAGCAAGGCTTATAATCGACTGGGAACACAGACGTCTTTTACATGTAGGGCCACAGCAGTTATTAGCCTCACTACGGCAACGATATTGGATTATCAGCGTACGCAACGCGGTGCGTAAGACGGTCCATAATTGCCTGACATGCCATCGGTGGAAAAATCAAGTAGCAACACAATTGATGGGGGCTCTCCCTGCTGCAAGATCTACCCCATCTCCGCCATTCCAAACGTGCGGAGTGGATTACGCCGGACCATTCGCAGTGCGACTCGGTCATGCCCGCAGCAAAACCACAACCAAGGCATACATTGCGTTGTTCATATGTTTCGCGACACGCGCCATTCATATCGAAATAGTCACCGATCTTACCACAGAAAGCTTCATAGCGGCCCTGCATCCCTGGCACACCAAGTTTTTTGTAGAGAAACATGTACGTCTATTAAGCATCTACCTAGGAGATTGTAATGTACGGGAATAGTCTTAAGAAACCTGCGAACAAATTGGCTCCCTTGACCACAGCCAAAAGCCTTTATTTCCTCCGATTTACGGAGACCGTGTGTGCTTCAGCCTCGAATTCAACGACTGACTCGTTCGCACGCTCTTACATTTGTCGTGCCCTCTCGCCGGACCGTGCCTCACACATACCAGTACACCACAGGATTTTTGCTTGGCTAATTTATTGGATTTGATTTAATATTTTTGCTAGGTATCAAGAGATTTTTTTAGCAAGGATTTATTTTTTATGGAATGACTACACTTTTAATACTTGGCGCAACCTTTTTGTTTTGAAAAAACATTTTTGGTGTTTTGTTAATTACTTAAGGCGTTATGAAACATACCTTCAGTACTGAAGTTGTCAGATTATAAGACCGCCCAGTCGTCACAGTGCGCAGACAATCAGCGTTGAATTGAGCCCCTAAAGCATAATAAAAATCCACATAAATTATATATAAAATTATAACATTTTTTTTTAAATAAATAATTCTTGTATATTACCTTAATAAAGAAGGTGCTCGAAATGGCCTCCATTTGCCTCAATGCAGCATCTTGCACGCTGCAAGAGGCTGCTACGACAATTCACCAGCATTTCCGGTGTGACGGAACGCATGGCGCTGTCGATGCGCAGATGGAGGTCTTGCACTGTCTCGATCGGCGTCCTGTATACGACCGATTTAACGTGTCCCCAGAGGAAGAAATCCAAGGGCGTCAAATCTGGGGAACGTGGCGGCCATGCGCGGGTACCTCCGCGCCCAATCCAGCGCTGCGGAAATAAGATGTTCATCTCCTCGCGAACGCTGCGTGCCGAATGCGCTGGTGCTCCGTCGTGTTGCATCCAAACTTGCTCCAGATCTTCTTCGGATACGCCGCCGACTCGTAGGAGGGGACGGAGATTTCGCCTCAGAAATCTCAGATATTTCTCACCTGTGAGTGTCCCCTCCAATTCAAATGGTCCAATCTGTAATGACAGGAACCATTCGTTAAAATAAAGAATAATTACTTCAATCACATTACTACTTACCACTCGGTCCTTGACGATTCCCGCCCAAAGATTCACACCGAATCGTCGCTGTTGTTGACGAATGGGAACCGAAGCGTGCGGATTATCAGTAGCCCATACGTGAAAATTGTGGGTGTTCCAGCACCCAGAGCGTCCGAAAGTCGACTCATCGGTAAACATGATGTTTCCGATGAAAGTCGAATCTTCCTCCTGTCTCTGCAGGAGCCACGCACAAAATTCACGCCTGACAGTGTAATCAGACGGCTGGAGTTCTTGCACACGCGTATAATGATACGCGTGCCATTTCTCACCCCTGACAATCCTATGGACTGTGGTTCGTGACAATCCAAGCGAGCGTGCCACCGATCTCACGCTCGCTGTCGGATTTTCACGAATCGCATCCATCACACGCTCCTCGCTCTCTACCGTACGCCTCTGACGCGGTGCACCTGCGTCTCGGTGGTTCGGGATTACATTACCGGTCGTCTGCATACGCCTCACAGCACCGAGGATTACCGCAGCAGAGGGCAATCGCGTACGATTCGGGAAGCTCGCAGCGTACGCACGAGCCGCTTCGCGCGCATTGCATCCGCACATGCCGTATTTCAGCACCATATCACCGTACTCATTGGAAGTATAACTCATCGCGTCACTGATCTGGAACTCAACAATCAAAAAGTAAAAGGCCCAGGTATCAAAATATACCTACCGTAGTCCGTCCGTTCGCACAGGGCTCACGAGAAGAACTGACGAGAATCCGTGAGTGGGAGGAGAACTAACGACATGCAATTGGCGGGAAAACGTCGTTCCCTGTTACAATGTTGCATCGCGCCATGTGCACATCGTTAGTTCTCCCCCTACTCGCGGATTCTCGTCAGTGCTTCTCGTGAGCCCTGTGCGAACGGACGGACTACGGTAGGTATATTTTGATACCTGGGCCTTTTAATTTTTGATTGTTGAGTTCCAGATCAGTGACGCGATGAGTTATACTTCCAATGAGTACGGTGATATGGTGCTGAAATACGGCATGTGCGGATGCAATGCGCGCTAAGCGGCTCGTGCGTACGCTGCGAGCTTCCCGAATCGTACGCGATTGCCCTCTGCTGCGGTAATCCTCGGTGCTGTGAGGCGTATGCAGACGACCGGTAATGTAATGCCGAACCACCGAGACGCAGGTGCACCGCGTCAGAGGCGTACGGTAGAGAGCGAGGAGCGTGTGATGGATGCGATTCGTGAAAATCCGACAGCGAGCGTGAGATCGGTGGCACGCTCGCTTGGATTGTCACGAACCACAGTCCATAGGATTGTCAGGGGTGAGAAATGGCACGCGTATCATTATACGCGTGTGCAAGAACTCCAGCCGTCTGATTACACTATCAGGCGTGAATTTTGTGCGTGGCTCCTGCAGAGACAGGAGGAAGATTCGACTTTCATCGGAAACATCATGTTTACCGATGAGTCGACTTTCGGACGCTCTGGGTGCTGGAACACCCACAATTTTCACGTATGGGCTACTGATAATCCGCACGCTTCGGTTCCCATTCGTCAACAACAGCGACGATTCGGTGTGAATCTTTGGGCGGGAATCGTCAAGGACCGAGTGGTAAGTAGTAATGTGATTGAAGTAATTATTCTTTATTTTAACGAATGGTTCCTGTCATTACAGATTGGACCATTTGAATTGGAGGGGACACTCACAGGTGAGAAATATCTGAGATTTCTGAGGCGAAATCTCCGTCCCCTCCTACGAATCGGCGGCGTATCCGAAGAAGATCTGGAGCAAGTTTGGATGCAACACGACGGAGCACCAGCGCATTCGGCACGGAGCGTTCGCGAGGAGATGAACATCTTATTTCCGCAGCGCTGGATTGGGCGCGGAGGTACCCGCGCATGGCCGCCACGTTCCCCAGATTTGACGCCCTTGGATTTCTTCCTCTGGGGACACGTTAAATCGGTCGTATACAGGACGCCGATCGAGACAGTGCAAGACCTCCATCTGCGCATCGACAGCGCCATGCGTTCCGTCACACCGGAAATGCTGGTGAATTGTCGTAGCAGCCTCTTGCAGCGTGCAAGATGCTGCATTGAGGCAAATGGAGGCCATTTCGAGCACCTTCTTTATTAAGGTAATATACAAGAATTATTTATTTTAAAAAAAATGTTATAATTTTATATATAATTTATGTGGATTTTTATTATGCTTTAGGGGCTCAATTCAACGCTGATTGTCTGCGCACTGTGACGACTGGGCGGTCTTATAATCTGACAACTTCAGTACTGAAGGTATGTTTCATAACGCCTTAAGTAATTAACAATTACAATATGCTAACTAATATATGTTTTAATTCCAGGTATACAAAATGTGCGGTGAGAGCAATCATTTGGCCGACTTCGAAAAAAGTACGTATGCACCATTAAGATCAAGTTTACTTTATTGGTTAATTTAATCATTAAATTTTTTTTTATTTTCTATTTATTTTCATGAGCCCGAGATAAAAAGTCGCGAGGAATTACACCATTCAGGCAAGCAAGAAACTCAAAACTTTATCAACAGGTTGGTACTTATTACTACGTACTATAATCTGTTTTTCAAATTATTCAACGAATAAGGAATAACAATCTATTCTTCTTTTTCTTTCAGACTGAAAAAATTGAGGTTGCGAAGAACGAGAATGGACGAACATCATTCCAGGATACATACCGTGAAACAATAATATTAAATGCAACCTACAAAGACGTTGGAAGGTCTAAATGTAAAATATTATAATGATTAATGTATAAATTCAGTATAATTGTATTACTTACCGATTGAATACACTTCTGTACGTTAATTATATACGTGATATTGCGATTTCGATAGTAATAAGAAGTGAAATTAAATTAATTTAATTTAATGAAATGTATAATAATTTTCTAATAACTTTTTCAATAAATGCGTTAAATAAACATAATCCCTAATTTTATAAATTTCACGTCCTCTCGCTAATATATTATTTAATATGTAGCTAGGTCAGTATACGCCTTTTCCATACTTTCTCCATACATATCGTAAAGACTAGAATAAGGAACACCAAGACTCCGAAGACTATACATTTATAATGATAAAATTAAGACACTGCGATGCTACGAAGTAACTCGAATCCACACTGATGATTTGAATCGCTGATACGACAGGCCTCAGTATTTCAGGAAAGTGGAACAGTAATTATGATGGTCTGGATAACCGAAAGGTCGTGGATCATGCCTCGGAGTACTAGGTTATTTGTAAATATGCTCAGAAAAATGGAAACAATTTGACGTATTTTTTTGAAAATTCAAGGTCGACAAGTGTCGCGTAACTTTGCCACCGGAAGTCGCAAAGGGCTGCAATTTGGTAACCGATTCTTGGGACGAAAAAAAGGGATACGTGTTTTTGCATTTCTCTCCTAGTCCATTTTTTCAGGTTGACGTATTTTTCACAAAATCCGGAGTCGACCAGCGATGCGTAACTTTGCCACCGGAAGTCGCAAAGGGATGCAATTTGGTATACCGATTCTTGGGACGAACAAAAGGGATACGTGTTTTTGCATTTCTCTCCTAGTCCATTTTTTCAGTTTGACGTATTTTTCACAAAATCCGGGGTCGATAAGTGTTGCGTAACTTTGCCACCGGAAGTCGCAAAGGGCTGCAATTTGGTATACCGATTTTTGGGACGAAAAAAAGGGATACGTGTTTTTGCATTTCTCTCCTAGTCCATTTTTTCAGTTTGACGTATTTTTCACAAGTTCCGGGGTCGACAAGTGTTGCGTAACTTTGCCACCGGAAGTCGCAAAGGGCTGCAATTTGGTATACCGATTCTTGGGACGAAAAAAAGGGATACGTGTTTTTGCATTTCTCTCCTAGTCCATTTTTTCAGTTTAACGTATTTTTCACAAAATCTGGAGTCGACCAGCGATGCGTAACTTTGCCACCGGAAGTCGCAAAGGGCTGCAATTTGTCGTGGACATTCTTAGGACGAAAAAAAGGGATACGTGTTTTTGCATTTCTCTCCTAGTCCATTTTTTCAGTTTGACGTATTTTTCACAAAATCCGGAGTCGACAAGCGATGCGTAACTTTGCCACCGGAAGTCGCAAAGGGCTGCAATTTGGTATACCGATTCTTGGGACGAAAAAAAGGGATACGTGTTTTTGCATGTCTCTCCTAGTCCATTTTTTCAGTTTAACGTATTTTTCACAAAATCTGGAGTCGACCAGCGATGCGTAACTTTGCCACCGGAAGTCGCAAAGGGCTGCAATTTGTCGTGGACATTCTTGGGACGAAAAAAAGGGATACGTGTTTTTGCATTTCTCTCCTAGTCCATTTTTTCAGTTTGACGTATTTTTCACAAAATCCGGAGTCGACAAGCGATGCGTAACTTTGCCACCGGAAGTCGCAAAGGGCTGCAATTTGGTAACCGATTCTTGGGACGAAAAAAAGGGATACGTGTTTTTGCATTTCTCTCCTAGTCCATTTTTTCAGGTTGACGTATTTTTCACAAAATCCGGGGTCGATAAGTGTTGCGTAACTTTGCCACCGGAAGTCGCAAAGGGCTGCAATTTGGTATACCGATTCTTGGGACGAACAAAAGGGATACGTGTTTTTGCATTTCTCTCCTAGTCCATTTTTTCAGTTTGACGTATTTTTCACAAGTTCCGGGGTCGACAAGTGTTGCGTAACTTTGCCACCGGAAGTCGCAAAGGGCTGCAATTTGGTATACCGATTCTTGGGACGAAAAAAAGGGATACGTGTTTTTGCATTTCTCTCCTAGTCCATTTTTTCAGTTTAACGTATTTTTCACAAAATCTGGAGTCGACCAGCGATGCGTAACTTTGCCACCGGAAGTCGCAAAGGGCTGCAATTTGTCGTGGACATTCTTAGGACGAAAAAAAGGGATACGTGTTTTTGCATTTCTCTCCTAGTCCATTTTTTCAGTTTGACGTATTTTTCACAAAATCCGGAGTCGACAAGCGATGCGTAACTTTGCCACCGGAAGTCGCAAAGGGCTGCAATTTGGTATACCGATTCTTGGGACGAAAAAAAGGGATACGTGTTTTTGCATTTCTCTCCTAGTCCATTTTTTCAGTTTGACGTATTTTTCACAAGTTCCGGGGTCGACAAGTGTTGCGTAACTTTGCCACCGGAAGTCGCAAAGGGCTGCAATTTGGTATACCGATTCTTGGGACGAAAAAAAGGGATACGTGTTTTTGCATGTCTCTCCTAGTCCATTTTTTCAGTTTAACGTATTTTTCACAAAATCTGGAGTCGACCAGCGATGCGTAACTTTGCCACCGGAAGTCGCAAAGGGCTGCAATTTGTCGTGGACATTCTTGGGACGAAAAAAAGGGATACGTGTTTTTGCATTTCTCTCCTAGTCCATTTTTTCAGTTTGACGTATTTTTCACAAAATCCGGAGTCGACAAGCGATGCGTAACTTTGCCACCGGAAGTCGCAAAGGGCTGCAATTTGGTATACCGATTCTTGGGACGAAAAAAAGGGATACGTGTTTTTGCATTTCTCTCCTAGTCAATTTTTTCAGTTTGACGTATTTTTCACAAGTTCCGGGGTCGACAAGTGTTGCGTAACTTTGCCACCGGAAGTCGCAAAGGGCTGCAATTTGGTATACCGATTCTTGGGACGAAAAAAAGGGATACGTGTTTTTGCATGTCTCTCCTAGTCCATTTTTTCAGTTTAACGTATTTTTCACAAAATCTGGAGTCGACCAGCGATGCGTAACTTTGCCACCGGAAGTCGCAAAGGGCTGCAATTTGTCGTGGACATTCTTGGGACGAAAAAAAGGGATACGTGTTTTTGCATTTCTCTCCTAGTCCATTTTTTCAGTTTGACGTATTTTTCACAAAATCCGGAGTCGACAAGCGATGCGTAACTTTGCCACCGGAAGTCGCAAAGGGCTGCAATTTGGTAACCGATTCTTGGGACGAAAAAAAGGGATACGTGTTTTTGCATTTCTCTCCTAGTCCATTTTTTCAGGTTGACGTATTTTTCACAAAATCCGGGGTCGATAAGTGTTGCGTAACTTTGCCACCGGAAGTCGCAAAGGGCTGCAATTTGGTATACCGATTCTTGGGACGAACAAAAGGGATACGTGTTTTTGCATTTCTCTCCTAGTCCATTTTTTCAGTTTGACGTATTTTTCACAAGTTCCGGGGTCGACAAGTGTTGCGTAACTTTGCCACCGGAAGTCGCAAAGGGCTGCAATTTGGTATACCGATTCTTGGGACGAAAAAAAGGGATACGTGTTTTTGCATGTCTCTCCTAGTCCATTTTTTCAGTTTAACGTATTTTTCACAAAATCTGGAGTCGACCAGCGATGCGTAACTTTGCCACCGGAAGTCGCAAAGGGCTGCAATTTGTCGTGGACATTCTTGGGACGAAAAAAAGGGATACGTGTTTTTGCATTTCTCTCCTAGTCCATTTTTTCAGTTTGACGTATTTTTCACAAAATCCGGAGTCGACAAGCGATGCGTAACTTTGCCACCGGAAGTCGCAAAGGGCTGCAATTTGGTAACCGATTCTTGGGACGAAAAAAAGGGATACGTGTTTTTGCATTTCTCTCCTAGTCCATTTTTTCAGGTTGACGTATTTTTCACAAAATCCGGGGTCGATAAGTGTTGCGTAACTTTGCCACCGGAAGTCGCAAAGGGCTGCAATTTGGTATACCGATTCTTGGGACGAACAAAAGGGATACGTGTTTTTGCATTTCTCTCCTAGTCCATTTTTTCAGTTTGACGTATTTTTCACAAGTTCCGGGGTCGACAAGTGTTGCGTAACTTTGCCACCGGAAGTCGCAAAGGGCTGCAATTTGGTATACCGATTCTTGGGACGAAAAAAAGGGATACGTGTTTTTGCATTTCTCTCCTAGTCCATTTTTTCAGTTTAACGTATTTTTCACAAAATCTGGAGTCGACCAGCGATGCGTAACTTTGCCACCGGAAGTCGCAAAGGGCTGCAATTTGTCGTGGACATTCTTAGGACGAAAAAAAGGGATACGTGTTTTTGCATTTCTCTCCTAGTCCATTTTTTCAGTTTGACGTATTTTTCACAAAATCCGGAGTCGACAAGCGATGCGTAACTTTGCCACCGGAAGTCGCAAAGGGCTGCAATTTGGTATACCGATTCTTGGGACGAAAAAAAGGGATACGTGTTTTTGCATTTCTCTCCTAGTCCATTTTTTCAGTTTGACGTATTTTTCACAAGTTCCGGGGTCGACAAGTGTTGCGTAACTTTGCCACCGGAAGTCGCAAAGGGCTGCAATTTGGTATACCGATTCTTGGGACGAAAAAAAGGGATACGTGTTTTTGCATGTCTCTCCTAGTCCATTTTTTCAGTTTAACGTATTTTTCACAAAATCTGGAGTCGACCAGCGATGCGTAACTTTGCCACCGGAAGTCGCAAAGGGCTGCAATTTGTCGTGGACATTCTTGGGACGAAAAAAAGGGATACGTGTTTTTGCATTTCTCTCCTAGTCCATTTTTTCAGTTTGACGTATTTTTCACAAAATCCGGAGTCGACAAGCGATGCGTAACTTTGCCACCGGAAGTCGCAAAGGGCTGCAATTTGGTATACCGATTCTTGGGACGAAAAAAAGGGATACGTGTTTTTGCATTTCTCTCCTAGTCAATTTTTTCAGTTTGACGTATTTTTCACAAGTTCCGGGGTCGACAAGTGTTGCGTAACTTTGCCACCGGAAGTCGCAAAGGGCTGCAATTTGGTATACCGATTCTTGGGACGAAAAAAAGGGATACGTGTTTTTGCATGTCTCTCCTAGTCCATTTTTTCAGTTTAACGTATTTTTCACAAAATCTGGAGTCGACCAGCGATGCGTAACTTTGCCACCGGAAGTCGCAAAGGGCTGCAATTTGTCGTGGACATTCTTGGGACGAAAAAAAGGGATACGTGTTTTTGCATTTCTCTCCTAGTCCATTTTTTCAGTTTGACGTATTTTTCACAAAATCCGGAGTCGACAAGCGATGCGTAACTTTGCCACCGGAAGTCGCAAAGGGCTGCAATTTGGTAACCGATTCTTGGGACGAAAAAAAGGGATACGTGTTTTTGCATTTCTCTCCTAGTCCATTTTTTCAGGTTGACGTATTTTTCACAAAATCCGGGGTCGATAAGTGTTGCGTAACTTTGCCACCGGAAGTCGCAAAGGGCTGCAATTTGGTATACCGATTCTTGGGACGAACAAAAGGGATACGTGTTTTTGCATTTCTCTCCTAGTCCATTTTTTCAGTTTGACGTATTTTTCACAAGTTCCGGGGTCGACAAGTGTTGCGTAACTTTGCCACCGGAAGTCGCAAAGGGCTGCAATTTGGTATACCGATTCTTGGGACGAAAAAAAGGGATACGTGTTTTTGCATGTCTCTCCTAGTCCATTTTTTCAGTTTAACGTATTTTTCACAAAATCTGGAGTCGACCAGCGATGCGTAACTTTGCCACCGGAAGTCGCAAAGGGCTGCAATTTGTCGTGGACATTCTTGGGACGAAAAAAAGGGATACGTGTTTTTGCATTTCTCTCCTAGTCCATTTTTTCAGTTTGACGTATTTTTCACAAAATCCGGAGTCGACAAGCGATGCGTAACTTTGCCACCGGAAGTCGCAAAGGGCTGCAATTTGGTAACCGATTCTTGGGACGAAAAAAAGGGATACGTGTTTTTGCATTTCTCTCCTAGTCCATTTTTTCAGGTTGACGTATTTTTCACAAAATCCGGGGTCGATAAGTGTTGCGTAACTTTGCCACCGGAAGTCGCAAAGGGCTGCAATTTGGTATACCGATTCTTGGGACGAACAAAAGGGATACGTGTTTTTGCATTTCTCTCCTAGTCCATTTTTTCAGTTTGACGTATTTTTCACAAGTTCCGGGGTCGACAAGTGTTGCGTAACTTTGCCACCGGAAGTCGCAAAGGGCTGCAATTTGGTATACCGATTCTTGGGACGAAAAAAAGGGATACGTGTTTTTGCATTTCTCTCCTAGTCCATTTTTTCAGTTTAACGTATTTTTCACAAAATCTGGAGTCGACCAGCGATGCGTAACTTTGCCACCGGAAGTCGCAAAGGGCTGCAATTTGTCGTGGACATTCTTAGGACGAAAAAAAGGGATACGTGTTTTTGCATTTCTCTCCTAGTCCATTTTTTCAGTTTGACGTATTTTTCACAAAATCCGGAGTCGACAAGCGATGCGTAACTTTGCCACCGGAAGTCGCAAAGGGCTGCAATTTGGTATACCGATTCTTGGGACGAAAAAAAGGGATACGTGTTTTTGCATTTCTCTCCTAGTCAATTTTTTCAGTTTGACGTATTTTTCACAAGTTCCGGGGTCGACAAGTGTTGCGTAACTTTGCCACCGGAAGTCGCAAAGGGCTGCAATTTGGTATACCGATTCTTGGGACGAAAAAAAGGGATACGTGTTTTTGCATTTCTCTCCTAGTCCATTTTTTTAGTTTTACGTATTTTTCACAAAATCCGGAGTCGACAAGTGTTGCGTAACTTTGCCACCGGAAGTCGCAAAAGGCTGCAATTTGGTATACCGATTCTTGGGACGAAAAAAAGGGATACGTGTTTTTGCATTTCTCTCCTAGTCAATTTTTTCAGTTTGACGTATTTTTCACAAGTTCCGGGGTCGACAAGTGTTGCGTAACTTTGCCACCGGAAGTCGCAAAAGGCTGCAATTTGGTATACCGATTCTTGGGACGAAAAAAAGGGATACGTGTTTTTGCATTTTTTTCCCAGATCATTTTTTCCATTTCTTGTATTTTTTGCAAAGTTCAAAGTCGATAAATGTTGCCACCGAAAGTCGCAACGTGCTGCAACTTGGTGTGAACATTCTAGGGACGAAGAAAAGGGATACGTGTCTTTGCGTTTCTCTCCTAATCTATTTTCCTATTTTACGTATTTTTTACAGTCTCCAGAATCGATGAGTACTCTATAACTTTGAAATCAGCAATGGCGATGTGTTGGAAATTCGATATGGCTATTCACAGGACGGAAAAGTAATACTTTTATGGTTAGTTTTCAGTTCATTTTAAATTTAATGCATCAGTCCCACCACCCACCCTCTCGACTCCCTCTCACTTTAATAATCGGCTTTCCTCAGGACTGCTATAAAATTCATTGCATGACGTTTTGGTCACCGTGTACCGGTTTTCGTCTGGCTGAATGCGTATCCCGAAACAATTGCCGATCGCGCGTTGCACGTGTAGCTGCTGCGCCAGCCTAAGCCACGCCCATGCCCATATTGGTAGTTTGTCAACAAATCCTACGACGCTCGCTCAGGCTATGAAACAATTGCTAAGCGCGGAATTTGTGGGAAGCTATTGCAAAGCAGCTATCTTTGGCATCCGCGAGTTAATCCGCGGAAATCCTTCGTTCTGATTGGTCGCACTTAAATGCTTCTCATTTAAAAACTATTACGAATTTTTGCAAACGGTTTGTGGGAGGGTACTCGGGGGACCCCCAGCCATCACCCACTTTCGAGTGTAAAAGTAATTCTGGGACACCCTGTATATATATTGAGAGAGACAAAGGCTATGCGCGTTGTGTTGACGTTCGCTAGAGTAGGAAACAAAGAGACGGTTGGCGGCATGTGCTCGCACGGGTGGCGAGAGGTGTGTGTTTGCGGGCGTTGTAAAACAAAACAGCCACCCAAAATTTGTCCGTGTTTGCTGGCGTTGCAAAACGAGATTTTGGAATTTGTATATTTCTTATATAAGAGAATGATTTGGATGGTGTATGCGTGAATTGCATAACCGTATTTTATACGTACTCTCATATACATAAGAGCGGCTTTTTGATGGTGTGTGCGAGAGTTGCATAACGTCAATTTATACACAAAGGTTTTCTGTTTTTTCCTTTTTCATTGCTTTGCGCATATACAGGTCGGAGAAGATCCATCAGCCCCACGCTCGATGACGACTGAGATTCGTCCTGAACTGTTAAACATATGGAAATTTTACTGCCGCAAGGGAATGAAGAAGGAGGAGGAAGTTACTCTACTAGAAACATATGCGTGTGCGCCGGACTTCAAGACACCGAAGCTAAACCCCCAGATTTCTGCTACTATGAAAGAGACGGCTAGGGCTCGTGATGGCCACATGATGAAGATCCAAGATATAAGTGGTCTAATTTTAACGGTCACAGGTTCGTTAATGACAAGAATTTATGAAAATCGCGAGGAAGGTTTGGACCTATCGGAGATTCTAGAGCCGCTTAAGACCATTGGGAATCTAGCTTCTTTGTTAATGAACAAGCAATCCCTCAATCGAAAGGCTTTCGTCGAGCCCGGGTTAAACAAGGAGACCATAAATATGTTAAAGGATACTGAGATCGATGATCTCCTGTACGGTAAAGAATTATCCTTAAAAATAAAGGAATCAAAAGCTCTAACGAAAGAGGGCGAGAGCTTGTTGAGAGTACAGCAACCAGGCACTTCCAAGGCCCCTCAGCAGTCAAACTTCAGTGCCTCGTACAGAGCCCGTCCTCGCGGTGCGGGGTATACACAGTCGAGAGGACAGGGGAGACCCAAATTCTTTTTCAAAGGAAAGCAACAGTTCGTCAATCATCGAGCCCAGAACCCGCGCGGCAGGACCAACCCGGGTCGACAACCACAGAACCAAACACGGAAGGAGAATTAGCTAGTGTGAGTCGTATAGCAGGCAGATTACGCAATTTTCATGCGAGTTGGGCGAAAATTACAAACGACAGGTTTCTCTTGGACATTGTATTAGGTTATAAAATTCGCTTTGCTGAGACACCGGTAGCTATTCACAGGAGCTACAACTGTTTCCCAGGTGAAGAGCAAGAGAGTAGGCTAGAGCTTGCGATTGAAGAACTTAGGCATAAGGGAGCAGTAGTAGAAAGCGTTGAGGTCGAGGGTCAGGTTCTATCGCCATACTTTTTAGTAAAGAAGTCTAATGGTAGAGATCGTTTTATTTTGAATTTAAAATATGTGAATCAGTTCGTCGTTAAGGAACATTTTAAGATGGAGGATTTGAGAACTGCAGTAGCGTTAACGTTTCCAAATGATTTCATAGCATCAATCGATCTCGAGGACGCGTACTTCTTAATCGCGCTAGATGAAGAATGTCGGAAATACGTGAGATTCAGGTTCAAAGGAAGAATCTTTGAGTTCACGTGCCTCCCCTTCGGGTTAAGTTCCGCGCCGTATATTTTTACCAAATTGCTGAGAGTGCCAATCAAGGTTTTAAGGGGTAAGGGATTTAAAAACGTTATCTATCTTGATGATTATATGGGCGTAGAGCATACCTTCGACCTCTGTAGTGAAAACATAAAACGAACGAAGGAATTATTTACGTCTCTAGGCTTTATAATAAATTACAGGAAATCAAGACTTATTCCCTCACAACAAGGCACATTTCTAGGCATGAGCATTGATACGGTTAAATATTGCATTTCTTTACCTAGTGAAAAGAGAGATCAACTTATGGAACTAGTAAATAAAGTTTTGTTAGCAAGAATCTGTACAATTAGAAACTTTGCGCATCTAATCGGTAAGCTTGTTGCAGCGTGCCCAGCAGTCGAGTATGCTTGGTTGTATACTAAGAATTTAGAGAAAGAAAAGATTTTTCAGCTGACCATGAATGATTATAATTTCAATAAGAGAATGTCTTTACCAGAATTAGTTTTTAAGGATTTGAGATGGTGGAAGAAAAATTTACCTAATAGAGTACACTACATCAAAGATGGTTGTTACGATAGAACTATTTATACAGATGCATCTTCGACGGGCTGGGGCGCAACTGATGGCGTGCGAAAAATATTTGGTACCTGGTCGGAAGAGGAAAGGAAACTCCATATAAATTATTTAGCATTACTTACCGTAAAGATCGCTTTATTTGGATTGGCATCGCATTTAAGAAATGTACAAATTCTCTTACGCGTGGATAACACCACAGCTTTATCATACGTAAATAAAATGGGAGGCGTAAGAGTGGATACGTTAACTGCTTTGTCGAGAGAAATTTGGCAGTGGGCGGAGCAAAGAGAGATAATTTTATTCGCGTCTTATATAGCATCGTCAGAAAATGTAGTAGCGGACGAACTCTCGAGAATCAGTCAGGATGATATAGAATGGGAACTAAACAGAGAATGGTTTCAAATAATAACTGAAACTTTCGGTCATCCGTCAATTGACTTGTTCGCATCGGCTAAGAATAGGAAGTGCGAGAGATTCGTGGCGTGGAAACCGCAAAAAGATGCTTATTGCATTGACGCGTTCACGCTCAACTGGTCTGACGAATTCTTTTACGCTTTCCCGCCGTTTGCTCTAATATTAAAAATGTTTGCCAAAATAAAGCGAGAGAATGCTCTTGGTATCGTAGTCGTGCCCTTGTGGAGAAATCAGCCTTGGTTTCCCTTTTTGGAACAAATAGCTATAGGAAAACTAATCATTTTCGAGCCAAATGATAACATGTTGCTATCCCCGTGCAGGGAGAAAATACATCCACGAGCGCAACACCTTCGTTTGATTGCCGCCAAAGTGTGCAGGCAGCCTTCTTAGATAGAGGCCTACCCGAGGAGGCCTTAACAATAATGTTAGCGTCCATAGCCGACTCTACATTAAAACAGTATGCATGTGCATTAAAGCAATGGGATGTTTTTTGTAAACAAAGAAATATGAACTTTATTGAGGCCAGGGCGACAGACATTCTTAGTTTTTTAACGGAAAGATTTCAAAGGGGCGCAGCCTACGGTACTCTGAATTCTTTCAGAAGTCCGATTTCGTTGATATCACCTGATAAAATCGGCGAACATCTCGATATTTCTAGATTTATGAAAGGAGCATACAGGTTAAGACCGTCGAGATCCAAATACGCAGGTACTTGGGACGTGGCGATAGTGCTAGATTTCCTCGAAGTATTGGATTGTGAAAATCTTGTTAACTTAACGTATAAAACGCTCATGTTACTAGCCCTAAGTACAGCGCAAAGAGCGCAAACTTTGTCCTTGATTAGGATAACTAACATTAAAATAATAGACAGAGGTCTAGTAATTAAGATTCCTGACTTATTGAAGACTTCAGCAGCAGGCAGAGAACAGCCTCTGCTTCAATTACCAAAGTTTACAGAGAAACCAAAGTTATGTGTTGTTAATTCAATAACTAAATATATAGAAATGACCAAAAACATTAGAAATAATGTGGATAATCTTTTTATAAGTTTGAGAAGTCCTTATAAGGCAGTAGGCGCAAACTCCATAGGTAGATGGTTAAAGAAAACCTTAAAAATAAGCGGCATCGATACCGATATCTTTACAGGCCATTCAACGCGGCATGCCGATGGATCCAAGGCTGATGAGAGAGGTATCGACGTTGATACCATTCGACGTACTGTCGGTTGGTCTCCAAGATCTCAGTGCTTTGCAAAATTTTACAAACGGCCCATTTTGTCAGACGGTTTTGAGTTTGCGCGAAACACTGTACAGGGATAAATAAATGAAGTTCGTTTTTACAATTTATTCAAATTGTTTGGGTGTCTGTTGGATTTTACCCCACTGACTCTAAACAACTACGCATTGTTATAGTAATGTAGGAGAGCGAAGACGAATATAATTGAACGATCAAACGAACTTACCTGTACGTGAAGTTCGATCGTAATTATATGAAGTCTTCGCTCGAACTACATTACTCCCACCCATTGTTATTTACCCACCCTAGAACTTTACAGCGGGGTAAAATAGCTAAGCACTCTGAAGCTTGAGGGTTAGGTAGAGCGGTGCTAGGGGCGCCGCCTGGCGGCCGTTTTTGGGACTCTGAATTCGTGGATCGAGTGTAGCTGGTCGGGGACATCTACGCATTGTTATAGTAATGTAGTTCGAGCAAAGACTTCATATAATTACGATCGAACTTCACGTACAGGTAAGTTCGTTTGATCGTTCAATTATAGAGCCAACGAAGACTCAAACCAGCAGTGAAACAAGAGGTGCAGTGAAAAGTCAAGTGGATGTAATGCAACTAGGTATAGGTATTGATAGACTTACGAATGGATCAAAAGGAAAGGTTATACTTGATGTACCGGGAAAGCAAGAGAAAGAGAAATTGGCTATAGAGCTAAAGAAAAGCTTAGGAGAAGAGTATAAGATATTTGAGCCAAAAAAGAAGATGCCAAAGTTGAAAGTAATAGAAATTGAAGATGAAATAGATAGAGTAGAAGAAGAAGAGCTAATGAAAATGATGAGCAATCAAAATAGGTTAAATAGTGACAGGGAAGATTTTATGATGAGAATAGTGAAGCGAGTTAAATCCAGAGAGAAAGAGAGGACATTGAGCATAGAAGTTGATGTGAATACACATAGAGAACTGATAAAAACAGGAAGACTGAAAGTAGGTTTTAACAATTGCAAAATATTTGATTATGTAAGTGTATTAAGGTGTTATAAATGTTACGGGTACAACCACATGGCAAAAGACTGCAAAAATGAGATTAACTGCAGAAGGTGTGCCGGGGGTCATGATGAACGTAGTTGTAAAGAAAAAGTTAAAAAATGTGTAAATTGTTTCAGGATCAGTGAAAAATTTGACAGGATGGAAATTGAAACGGATCACGTAGCGACGGACTATATATGTCCAGTGTATAAGAGGTATTTAGACAAAGCTAGTAGAAACGTTAAATACTCTAACGAATAGCAACTAAATAAAATCAAACAGAATACAGGTAATGAGAGATATTGTATAATATTATTGAATGCACAGGGATTTTTAAAACACAAAGAAGAGATTGAAATAATGATGAATGCAAAAAAACCTGATATATTATGTTTAACAGAAACACATGTCACGAAAGAAATTGATGAATTTGAATTACATATAAAAAATTATGAAATAGTAAGGACAAATACAAATAATAAAAAGACAGGTGGTGTAATGACATATATAAAAAGTGGAATAATCTATAAAATAATAAATGTAAAAAGTATAGAGGGAAATATGTGGATGAATGTAATACAATTACATGGAAAAATGGAAGGAATCGTGATTGGAAATGTGTACCACTCACCAAATACAAGTGATGGTCGCTTTATTGAATTGATAATAAAAGAATGTGAAGAGATTATAGATAGAGGGAAATTTTGTCTAATGGGAGACTTTAATATCGATGTGAGTAAAACAAAAGCAAATCATTATGTTAATAGATTATTAAAGAACTTAGCAACATTAGGTTTAAAACAATGTGTACTGTAACGCCTGTTCCCGGATTTCCTAATATTGAGTCACGATAACTAGACTCGGGAACAGGGAGTACCTTCGCTCGATCGGTCCAGCATCTTTGAATTCAAAAGCGACACGAAACCTGTGAGATATGCCGGTGGGCGCCAGGCATCCAGTGATGCCACAAGGTAACGATAATGAAAAGCACCAAGGTAGCGTTAAGTAACGAAAATCTAACGACACTAGGACCGATGCGTTGCGGAAGTCTGACTAGCTCAGCCCCGTTAGGTATAGGAGAGGGGCGGGGTAATTGGGAAGTAAGAGCCGTAAGCCAGGATCACGTAACCAAAAACTTAACAATTTATTGCACCTGGCAACCAAAATATAACAAACCATCAAAACCCGACAGAGATACGAAAGGGCTACCAGAGGTAGTCGCGGTAAGGTTCGGCGATTACAGAGTTCGGGAAACAGATAGCGAAGAGCGTAGATGCAACGCGCGCACCAATTCCGGGAGATCTGCCGATTACAATATTACTCTTTTACAAGGACCTTTCGCATTCCAGGGAACACAAATAATACGGATAACGCAAATTGACGTACAATCAAACAATAAGTAAAGTCAGCGAAGTCAATAGATCATCCGAAGATAAAATTACACAGTCATAAGTAACGAGAGAACATCACATAAAAATTCGAATCCAGACCGCGTGGTCGACACTCAGATTAACTCCTATAACAGAGAGCTCGGGTTGTCCCAGGTAGCATATAACATTGTGCCGACGAACTCCTATTCTCGCGAATTCCGGGAGTCTCGAGGACTCAGGTAGCCGCGGCGGGATTTACACTATCCCAGGTAGCTGTGCGTATTCACACCCGTACGAGGAAATCTTACACGCGCGATCGGATCAACTAAAAGGAAAAACCACGTCCTACTCACGGAAATATCCGATGAAGTACGCTAACACAAGGTAGCCGCGACGTAAAGGAAACTATAACGAAATTACACAAAACAGACGAAACACGACAGGCTCTTCGCCGTGGCCGTAATCGGGGAACCACTATTTATCTAAAATATTCTACACTCGCGAACTAGCATATATCACTTATAATTCCGGCGACGAAGCTCTTCAATGGACGCTGGTTTAAGCCCTTAGGCCGGAGGTAGTTAACAGGTAGCATACAATTATATGGCTACCGTAGATAGCGTGAAGAGATTCGTACCCGGTTACAGAAAAGATTGCTTACCAAAAAGATATCGAAAAATATATTCCACACAAAGGAAGCTTCGCAGGTATTTCTGGAGCAGGGTAGTAAAACGTCCACCAGGTAGGGAGGTCCACGACGAAAGAGAACGATTACAATTTCTTTCCCGACACCCGGGGTACTATCCTCCCACCCGACCCTTAATTTTGCTGATTATAATTGGTTACTTATTCACCGCAATTACTTCCGCCAATCCTAGGTGCGTATTGACAATAGATCGTCAGGATCTAGGATTCGCAATCCTATCAGGTAGCTTTAACGTTGGAGCGGTTGCGCGCGCATCGTTCGCGCAGCCCTCTGGGCAATAGTAGTTCGCCCGCGCTCCGAGGTGAGGCGGTGCTAGCGTCTTCCGCGTTGCCATGCCGCGGTCCGAATGTTATTGTCGCGGTGTTTTGAAGTGCTCCCGTACTCTCCGGCTTTTCCCACTTGTGCTTCGAAATGGTGTTGTGACCACTCCAGGCAGCTGTTGGCCGATGCAGGTAATCCAGAATATTGGCAGCCATAGGTAGCTTATGCAACTTCTCCGCAGGTAAGTGAGCTTTTCCTTCTACTTCGTCATTTAGACATTGATGTTACTCCGAGTGACAGCTTCCCGCGCCTTACAGGTTGCTGACCGGGGCCTCGCTCCACGTCTTTGGGGAAAGCCTTATCGTGCCCACAGGGCACAAGGATCCCCTAGGACGGGAGACGAGGTGGCCCTTCACCCGTCTCTGTCGAGGATTCGTTCTGGGCGTAGTGGATTGGCATGCGGTGACTCCGAACTCGCCTCCCGATGTCAGATAGCCGGAAAGTCTTGATGCAGGTAGCAGCAGTCTCGTGGCGTGTCAGCAGGTAAGGCAATAACTCCTTTACAGGAAATTCTGATGGTGAGCCGGTTGAATTTGGCGGGCTCCAGCAGTGATGATCGGGTCGAGCAGTCGGTATAGCCGTCCCGTCGGGGTCGGTAATGTCGTCCCACGTAGATCTCTAGCTTCCAATCCTCCGTGTTGGTGAGTGTGCGCTCGTTCATAGGTATCAGTTAAAATTTGATAGCATTAATTTACAGATCTTATGTTTTCTAGGTGGCTCCCCGACCCCCGCCAGTGGACGTTTATGCAAATAGCGGGCTGTAAATCCAGCCCGCACTCCAACTTCCCATGACAACAACCCTGTGACGCGCATTTTGAAAATGCAACGTCACAGTACAAAAGCCCACGCGGATAACAAATAACTCAGAAACAATCATAGACTTGGTGTTCTCAAATTTTGTGGTGAATACAGAAGTACTGGAAACTCCGAGAATCACGGACCACAATATTATTAGAATAGAAACAACTAAGAAAGGTAGAAATAAAAGTGAAAAGTCTATATTTTATAAACGTGACTATAGTAATTTTAATGATGATCGATTTAATTATATTTTAACAAACAAAATTCTAGTAATAAAAGAAAATAAGGAAATGAATGTGAATGAATTGGCGGATAAAACTGTTGAAGCTATAATGGAAGCTATAGATGAACTAGCACCACTGATTAGGAAAGTGATTCCAGTTGAATGAATAAATAAACCTTGGATTGATGAAAAGATTAGAAAAATGAGTAGGAAGAGGGATAAAGCTTATCCCCCAAAAAACACTTACGTGTAAAAAACTACGCCAAGTACAGGAGTGCTGTGTATTCCTCTAATAAAAAGTATTGATATCAGATTATTGAGGCCAAGTACATAAGTCACTACATGTTTGCCTATTATATGATCTAGCACTGGCCCATCATTTTAATTGTATTTCCAAAATTTCCTATAACGTTTTCACTACTCTTTTACATTACTACTGTTTCTCGTAGTTGATTATGAATTAATGATTATTTAATAATTAATAAAACTTTAGCTGATTCCTTATCGAGTACTACTTGGCGGGTCCATGCATTTCTTGATATAAATTTGCGTTCATTATGCCAGTTATTAATCTCAAAACCAATGTCAACTTTCTATATAGAGCTTATTAACGATAACTCGTTAATAATAATCACGGTAAAATCTTAATAACAAACATATAATTTTAGGATACTATTAGCACGTTCAAAGTCAGTACTTTGGAATTACTGGCACGGACCCGCCAAGTAGTACTCGATAAGGAATCAGCTAAAGTTTTATTAATTATTAAATAACCATTAATTCATAATCAACTACGAGAAACAGTAGGAATGTAAAAGAGTAGTGAAAACGTTGTAGCAAATTTTGAAAATATAATTAAAATGATGGGCCAGTGCTAGATCATATAATAGGCAAACATGTAGTGACTTATGTACTTGGCCTCAATAATCTGATATCAATACTTTTTATTAGAGGAATACACAGCACACCTGTACTTGGCGTAGTTTTTTACACGTAAGTGTTTTTTGGGGGATATCACAAGTTTTTGTTGTTCAACGGGACATAGCAGTATTAAGCACTGAAATCTATATTGTCACAGATGTAAAATGTAAATGCATTATGATGTTGCTAATCAGAAAAATATATTGCGGTGTCGAAAATGTTTAATGGCACATAAACTTAATTTGTAAGTCCTTTTTTCCAGAAATGCATAAAGACATGTACAAATTTTTAAAGAAAATGTAATCTTCAATGCATATAAGCGTCGTTAATGGTGTCCAGCTTATTGAAGCCGTGTGGTAAACGTAAGAGAGGAGAGTGTGCTGCATTATTTCAGGCCTTGTATGTACCTCAGGCCGTGCGAACATCAAAGAGGATACTATAGTTTGAGCGAAGCGCCAAAGCTTGTTGCACACTTTTCTGGACTTCTACGTCCGACACCTAGATACAAGAAACTACGGAGCGGAACACCTGGACACCCTGAACTTTCACATCCGACACCTAGATACAAAGAACTACGAAGCGGAATACCTGGACACCCTGGACTTCCACATCCGACACCTAGATACAGAAAACTACGAAGCGGAATACCTGGACAACCTGGACTTCCACATCCGACACCTAGATACAGAAAACTACGGAGCGGAATACCTGGACACCCTGGACTTCCACATCCGACACCTAGATACAGAAAACTACGAAGCGGAATACCTGGACACCCTGAACTTCCACATCCGACACCTGGACACAGGAAACTACGAAGCGGAATGGCTGGACACCCTGGACTTCTACGTCCGACACCTAGATACAGAAAACTACGAAGCGGAACACCTGGTCATCCTGTATCTCTAAAAACTGTCACCTACAATACGAGGAACTATGCCGAAGCACACATATACATACACCCATATACGCGCGCAGCACATGAATGCTATTAAAAACTGAATTATTCTATACTGTTGTGAAAGCAGCCTTATACTAACTGGAAATTCGGTATGAACGGTAGCTTCACGTATAAAATGTATTTGATTGTGTTGTGTATTCGTAAATTACTAACACCATACAGAGTACAAATAGGTAAAGAAGGCATAGCAGTCAGCGCCATCTGTCGTGTAAAAAATGCGATGGACGTGCGAAGACGACGACGACGACGACGACGACGACGACGACGACGACGACGACGACGACGACGACGACGATGACGACGACGACGGAACTGAAATAAAATCATCTCGCTCGCCATCTCAATACGCCCTGATCTCGTATACTAATCGTATTGAACGTGGCAATCAATTCAGGACCCTCAATTCCTATAGTGAATGTATCAATAACTTTTTCTCATGTATAGCGGTTAATAAGATATTTCGTTCCAAACACAGGTATAAGAGTTGACTCAAGTAAAGTGTCTCGGCGAGCTGTGCCCTGTACAGCCGGTTGCCTGTACTTGGCGCGAGACTCGACCGAGTCTCTTGATGAAATGGCCAAACAATCAAGGATTCAAGGGGACTGGGATACATACAGAAAGAAGAGGAACAATATAGTAAATGCAATACGGGAAAATAAGACGCGTTACTACGAGACTAATATTGATAATCAAAGGCATAATTCTAAAAAAAATGTGGAAAACTTTAAAACAATTGATTGAAGATAAGAAAAATTATACTGTCTCAAGAGGAATAGAATTTGATGGAGTGTTACAATTGGATCCTAAGGTAATAGCAAGGAAGTTTAATAGAGTCTTTATAGAGAGTGTGGAAGAAATAGTAAATGAAATTAACGCGGAGGGAGAAGGTAATAAAGAAATGTTTAACACATATAGAACAAACGAGCGAAATATTCAACTGGATAAATTCAAGGATATAACAACTGAAGAACTGGATAAAATTATTAAGAGGTTAGATAATACGAAAGGGTCAAAAAAGGGTATAACGGCAGAGATTATAAAAAAGGTTTGGGTTGGTATTAGTCAGATATTGCTAGAAATTATGAATCGGTCAATGAAAGAAGGGCTGGTTCCAAAGAAGTGGAAGACGTCGATAGTTACACCAATACATTAGGTTAATGGAACCAAAAAAGCAGATGAATATAGACCCATTATTACCCTTACGATATATGAAATATTACTGAAAGAACTTATAAAGGATCAAGTACTTACATACTTGGATAATAATAATGTCTTAAGAAACGAACAGTCTGGATTCAGGAAGGGGTTTTCATGTGAAAGCGCGTTGCAGGATACGCTGATTGAATGGAGGCTGACATTTGATGAAAGTAAAATGATAGGAGTAGTGTACATCGATTTTAAGAGAGCGTTTGAAACGATCGATAAAGACCTAATGGTTAAAAAACTAGAACAGTACGGCATAGGAGGAATAGTATTACAATGGTTTAGATCATATCTACAGGGCAGAACGCAAAAAGTGTTATATGATAATGAATTATCGACAGAAGAAGCGGTAAATTGCGGAGTGCCTCAAGAATCCAATTTGGGTCTGTTATTATATATATGTACATAGTTTATATTAATGATGTAGTAAACGAGCTGAAAGAATGTGGTTGTACATGTAAGTTATTCGCAGATGATATGATGCTGTATGTATGTAGTGATAATTTATTGTTTATAGAGAATGTTTTAAATACTGGGCTACTGAGATTGGACAAATGGATGAAAATAAACTCGTTAAAAATTAATGCGAAGAAAACTGTTTTTATGCTTGTACATGATCCAAGAAAACTGAATGTTAAAAATAAGTGCGAGATAAAGATAGGTAGGGAGAGAATAGTCGAAGTTAGAGAAACGAAGTACCTGGGTGTAATAATTGATGAACATTTATTGTTCAGTGAACATGCGTGGTATGTAGCAAAAAAATAGGAAAAAAATAGGATTTCTTAATAGAATAAAAAGATGTTTGAGCTTACAAACTAGGGTAACAATTTATAAATCAATAATAGCGCCGCATTATGAATACTGTAGCTCAGTAATGCTAAGCTGTAGCAATGAGAGTATGACACTCCTTCAACGTACGCAAAACCGAGCAATGCGCTCTATCCTTATGGTAAATATGTACACACCAATAAAAGAAATGCTTTATACAGGGTGTCCCAGAACTACCTGACCAACGGGGTATAGCGGTGTTCGGGAGGCACCACTGATCACGAAAATGACCTTCCTTTTGTCCGGAAGGTCATAGTTTTTAAATGGGAGCAGGTCAAAGTTGACCAATCAGAGGGAGGCGTCAAGAGAAATGTAGGCACCTGCGAACTCTGAGTTTTCTTCGCTCGCTTTTGTTTCTCGGTAGCATGATTCTTGTTTCCAATATGTATGTCTTCGGCTGACGTCATCCTGCCCGAAGTACCGAGAAACAAAAGCGAGGGAAGAAAACTCAGAGTTCGCAGGTGCCTACGTTTCTCTTGACGTCTTCCTCTGATTGGTCAACTTTGACCTGCTCCCATTTAAAAACTATGACCTTCCGGACAAAAGGAAGGTCATTTTCGTGATCAGTGGTGCCTCCCGAACAACGCTATACCCCGTTGGTCAGGTAGTTCTGGGACACCCTGTATATTAGATTTAATCAGTGTCAAACAAATTGTGAAGATGAATGTGTGTACGCTAGTATATAAGATGAAATACGGACTGACTCCACAGTATCTAAGCGAAAGGGTTGTTAATGTGAGTGAAACACACGGATACAACACAAGACAGAAAGATAATATAGTAATTCGGAAAACACGAACAGTTACAGCCGAGAAATCAATAGTACAGCAAGGGTTCCGAATGTTTAATTAGTTACCAACGAATGTGAAGAATGCAGAAAAATTGGAAAAGTTCAAATGTTTATTGAGAGAAGCTCTGAGAGAGGAGAACGTGAATGCGTGTTTTAGCTACTTAGATTCTTAAGCCCGTATTCAGAACTCGCTTTTAGTGCTAATAGCGCGCTTTTAAATTTTTTCTTAGTGACTTTTAACTACAAGCGACTCTATTAGTGACTTTAAGAGCGAGTTGTGAATACGGGCTTTAGTATTTTCTTTTGTTTTTATTTTTAGTTTAGACAATGATAATATAAGACAGTGGGAAGTAAACAACGTATGATAGAAATTCTGTAAAGTACAACGAAAAACGAAAATATGTGCAATGGGAAGGATAGATATAAGAAACAATGTAAGAACACGTAATGCAAGTAATGAATGGAAACGTAAATGAATAAGTAGACGTAGAATTATTAATGAAAAAGCGGAGTATCCCGCGAAGTAGCTGAAAGCTAAATAAAAGCAAATCAATCAATCAATCTCTCTCTCTCTCTCTCTCTCTCTCTCTCTCTCTCTGTCCCTGTCCCTGTCCCTGTCTCTGTCTCTCTCTGTCTGTCTTGATGATTTTTTTGTCGAGGGCTTTCCCCACAGTTCCGGCTTCTTGATTAGGTACTACATGGTATGTAGTAAGGGCATCCTGGTAAATAAGTATGTACTGATTCCCAAATGACTGTACTGATTCCCAAAATGTACTGATTCCCTCCTAAAAGAGCATCGTGGTATTCTTTTATTATTTTGGCACGATCTTCTACCGTGGTGCAGGTTACGCTACCGTCATAGTCGCTCTCTTCGTTCGAACTGTTGTATTTTTTCCTCGCTGGACAACGAACATTGACTTCGTTCTTCCAAGTCTTTTTCCCTGCGGATCTTTGCGCTATCTTCACCCCACCGCACGGCTTTGCGGCGGGGTGTTTCGATTCCGTCAATCAGCGGCATCCTATGACCATAGAGCTTAAAGGTTTCTCTGCCTTGTGTCCTTTTATGAACTCCATTTCCAGCAATCTGTTTACCGTCAGTGGGACGTCACCTGGCACTACGTAAAACCAGTGTTTCACAACTACTGCTGGAATTTCGAAGACGACTTTGGCCTTGCACAAGGGCGTGAATTTCACGCTTCCCACGCCCTGCAGGTCTATATTGCTATTCTGAATAATGGTGTCAGGCCGCAGGCAACTTATTTTGATGATGCTGCACTGGGTTTCGGTGTCGGTCTTCAACGTCAACACTCATCCGACTGCGAGAGGTGAAATGATAACGAAATCGCTTGAAGTTGCACTAATCGCAGGTAAGGTCACCTGAAACAGTTTCATCATACGCGCCTTCAGGTTTCCCTTGTTCAAATGAGGTCCTCCCACCGGTTTCCTGGTAAGAAAAGTATTGACATTTAAAGTAGCCAGCGTTCTTTTACCGGTGTTATCGTGACTGGAAGATGCTTGAGTGGGATTTGGCGCATTCCGTTTGTCAGTAACGTTTCGGTGTGGCGGGTATCACGTTAACAATTGCTCGTTTTTGTTGTTCTTCCTTAACCTCCTTCGATACTCCGTCCAAGAGTGCCTCTTGAATTTGCAATAGGTAAAGACGACTTTGACCTGATTTATATCCTTATTAGGATGAGGTGCTAAAAAAGCTAACACGATCTAATTTGCGCCTACAGGCTCGTGCCATTAAAGCTTACCTTATGTCCAACGGTTGCGGTCCTGAAATCATGGGGTGGTTTCGTCTTTCCCTTATGAGTTCGGGTCGCCACTCAAGGTTAATCTGTTCCGATGGTCCTTTTCAGGCTCGAATAGTTCTAGACATCTGGTGAGCGCACCAATCTGGTCTTAGAGGGCATTTATGAGTTCGTACTCGTCTGCCCCTACATCATAGAAGCATTAAGTAGGCAAATTAATAAGTACAGTACTGTAATTGGTTATTTTTCTGTACCGAGTCTACTCCACGAGACCATCTAATCCGTTTGGATTCTGACTGTAGACTGTCTCTTTTTCGGGAGTGCAGCGATAAGCTGCATATCCGAAAGTGTGTCGAATGTACAATTTAAATGTTGCGAATCAAAGCTATCAATCGCCAGGTTGTTTACCTTCCTGACTTAACGTGTTCATGCACGTGTGGAATGACGACCTGGCGATCACGCTTTTCGTGGGGTTCGGAGACTCCTGGCCCAACAGGAAATAGGATTATAACGGAGATTGTGTTACACGCAGTTCATAAAGAGTAATTATTTAATTTATTACAGAATCTCTATAATATATGAATATATTAATAGCTTATATAATACATTATTAATCAAAAATCTCGATTGAATAAAAAATTATATCAATACCGCTATAACATAAAAAGGGATCGAAGTTGCGATTTGAACTTAGGCTCTAAGCAACCGACTAAACAGAAAGTGAAACAAAGCTATTATATTGAGCGATATTGCGTTTCAAAATATCGGCACACAGGCCTAATACCCGTTCGAATCGTGCTCTATCCAGTTTGACGCATTTTAGTGGGCCTCGTGCAACTACCGTGGCTGCTCTCGGTCGATCCAACAGCAATGCTATTTCACCTGCATCAGAAACAAACATAACTTGATTAAACTATTCTATAACTATAAGTAATACAATCATTGTCATGCTTTTTAAATGATACCTTATTCCATTATTCATATTTTCTGCCGCTAGTAAGCTTACAAGTATAAATAACAATTGTGTTTTTAATCTTTTAGCTGCAAGGGAAAATATCTACTTTCTGGAACAAAACTGGATAGATAAAGTTGATCGGATTTTAATTGGCAACTTTATCATAGGAGTTTTTTGTGTCGAAAAATCCGAGTAAGACATCAGAGCTTCAAAGTTCAAAATGGCGGATTCAATATAGTGGATAATATATGTGGAAATAAACAGTCCGCCATTTTTGATGCGCAATTTTGAATTTTGGAATTCTAATGTCATATTCGGATTCAGCGAATGGTCTTAATCGAAGCCCAATTATTTGGTGGTTACGATTATTGGAATTAAAACCTTTGGTCGTCATTAATTAACGCATGAGATATGAGAAACCGTATCTCTGCAGCACGACAAGCAACGAAGGTTGGTTGAGAAATGAATACAGGCGTATTGAAACACGTCTTCTTTGATAAAACTCATAATTCTAAATCGGTCTTGCTCTGGGAACCCTTAATCGCAGCAGGAACTCTTGCTAGGTATTAGTGGCTTAATTAACACATTTGGTGATCAATAATTAGTGGAACATTTTGTATCATATTGATAGATAAGACCAGAGGACGTCGACTCCCGTCTTAGAAAATCAGCACTGACGATGTTATTTGAGGATTTACGGATGTCTATCGTATGTCGGCAGTGGCGATTGACCGACTTCTCCATGACGTATATCTAACAACCCAATGTTGCGTGGGAAGGCGTGAAAACCCCAGTTCGAAACCAAAGTGTATCTCTTAAATGTCTCAGGTTGTTCCAAAACTCCCGTTGGAGCGTTAAAGGAGTGAAGGTGGAAGAAATAACGAACAGAAAGTTCCTTTTCCATTTTGTGATCCGACGCCTAATTATCGAGATATTAACAATTTCAATGAACCAATGAAATGCCTATTTTAACTACACGCCTGCCCATAAGTAGTATGAGTGAACCTCCACTGCTGCTGCATCCGTCAGTTGGGCTGCTATGTGCGTGCGCCCCACCACTGCCAGCCAGTTTTACTGCTACGATACTTCTGGTAAAATGAAACTATGGAGGAGTTATGTTAGTTGGTCACATTTAATTAGTTATTACACACAATTAATTACTGTAGAGGAAGAAACTACAAATCAAAAGTTCCTTTTCCATATTATTTTCCAATGGTTATTTACCATGTTACGAATAAATGAAATAGAAAATTTAGAAATAAATTAGGCCATTCACTAAGACTGATTGTAAGAGACGTTTAAAAATTAATAAAATATTATTTAGTATCTAATACTTAATCTATCTAAGATCTATCTAAGAATTTAATTCTCAGTAAACATGATTATCACATTTATGTCACTATCATATGAGTCTATGATATACTATAATACAATACACAAGTTACAGATAATACTCTTGCAATATAATTTGTTACATTTGGTTCTGTAACTGCTATGTAATATTTATGTTACTGTGTTTAGTGGGATAATTACTTTATTCATGTAATATTTTACGTATCTAATAATTAATTTTCATTCATAACTAAATTATAGTTATGCAAAAAGGCGGCAGAATCTCTTTAAAGCTCCTCCGGACCCAGACCAGAACTTAGAGAATCATATCCCCCAAAAAAACACTTACGTTTAAAAAACTACGCCAAGTACAGGAGTGCTGTGAATTCCTCTAAAAAAAATATTGAAATCATATTATTGAGGCTAAGTACGTAACTCACTACATGTTTGCCTATTATATGATCTAGCACTGGCCCATCATTTTAATTGTATTTTCAAAATTTCTTATAACGTTTTCGCTACTCGTTTACATTGCTACTGCTTCCCGTATTTAATTATTATTTAATGGTCATTTAATAATTATTAAAACTTTAGGTGATTCCTTATCGAGTACTACTTGGCAGGTCCGTGCATTTCTTGATATAAATTTGCGTTCTTTATGCCAGTCATTAAACTCAAAACCAATGTCGACTTTCTATGTAGAGCTTATTAACGATAACTCGTCAATAAAAATCACGGTAAAAGCTTAATAACAAACATCGTTTTAGGATACTATTAGTACGTTTAAAGTAAGTACTTTGGAATTCCTGGCACGGACCCGCTATGTCGTACTCGATAAGGAATAATCTAAAGTTTTATTAATTATTAAATGACCATTAAATCATAATCAACTACGGGCAGCAGTAGTGATGTAACAAAGTAGCGAAAACGTTATAGGGAATTTGGAAAATACAATTAAAATGATGGGCTAGTGCTAGATCATATAATAGGCAAACATGTAATGACTTATGTACTTGGCCTCAATAATATGATTTCAATACTTTTTGTTAGAGAAATTCACAGCACTCCTGTATTGGGCGTAGTTATTTACACGTAAATGTTTTTTTTTTTTTTTTTTAGGGGATATCACATGTTTTTATTCCTCAACGGGATATAGAAGCTCTAAACACTGAAATCTATATTTTTACAGATATAAAATGTAAATGCATTGTGATGTCGCTAATCAGAAAAATATGTATATTACGTTGTCGAAAACGTTTAATGGCATATAAATTTAATTATAAGTCCATTTTTTTAGAAATGCATAAAGTTATATACAAATTTTTAAAGAAAATGTAATCTTGAATAGATATAAGCGCCGTTAACCCTTTCGCTACGGCAGTCCGTTCCGCGGGAATAGCGCCACTGAACGGGGCGCCGCGCCGCGCAGTGTGCACTCTCGCGGAAAGTGCGCACTTTTTAAGAGTTATGTAACAACTATTTCGTCATATTATATAGAAAAACATAAAAATGAGTATATTTAGGGTATTCAGAAATTTACATATTAACAAAATAGTAGATTCTGTTTCACTAATGCAGTCAGCTTAAATGGTCTCGCGGCCGCCGACTATAGTCGGCGTCCGTACACACAGCACTTCGCGCGGCCGCCGACTATAGTCGGGGGACAGTTGCTTGGCGCGCGTGGTAGGGTAGTAGTCCCCCGTGCGCCTCGAGCGGAACTCGCAAAATTTAAGCGGTTTTTCAAACGGATAATTAAACCCCTTAGCGTACTCATATTTGGATGTTTAAAAGCGCGTTTTAATCGTTGAAATCTCAGCTACAACGTGGATAAAAATAAAACTTCTATTTCATCGCTTTCCTAATTAAAAATGTCGGGGAAGCTTCGGGTGCGCTTTCGAAATCTCGAGATCTCCGTCACGGGATCATCTCCGAGAACAATAATTTTGTGAGAATCTGCAGTATCATTAAAGATGATATCACACAGAAACTGGACCAGATTGACCAGCGCGTTTGGAAGTTATGGCCATTTAAGTGTTTTCATTTCAAGGTGGTGTAACTCCCCCTAGAGTGATCCTACAGGGGTTCAATGGGGATTTTTTTTAATGCCGAAGGATGCTCTTTCTCGTGCCCTAATTAGAAATGTAAATTTCCTTCCGAAACTACTAGATCTCGAATTTTTCAAAAAGTTCCAAAATGCACTTTTTCACTCCAACCCCTGCCATTCGGCCATTTTGTATCCGATCGGGATAAAACCTTTACCATTCGAACGAGAAGGAAATTTCCTAAAAAATATGTCTTTGGTTTTTCGAAATCTGTCATACTTTCACAGATATGTAAAAAAATTCAAGTGTTGCACTTCAATTGGACGTTACTGTATGTCTATACCTATACTATGTCCAAAACAATTGCCGAGCAGCGTTATAAATATACGACGTTTGAGACTATACAACGCAAATTTAAAAAAAAAATAAAAAAGTTTTATCTTCATATCATCAAAAATTTTTATTTACAGCACATTGTAGCATGTAGTTAGCACAATACAGCACAGTAGTTTTTTCTTATTTTTTCAAAAAAGGCGGGGCTAACTTTACCCACATCTATTTTTAGAGGCGCAGTCTTAAGGTAAACTTCCAAAAATGCGTCAAATATGCTATTTTTACTTTCGTAATTTGGAGTTATCGATAGCCTAGTGATCTGCCTTTCTGACTTAGCGTATTCTTGCACCTGCGAACTAGATAACCTGCGATTCGCGCTTTTCTTGAGTTCGGGAGACTCCCGGCGCAGCAACGTCTTAGCGACGAAGGAAATTCGGGTCGAGAGATTAAATTAAAGTGATTTTTGGGATTGTTGCCGATTCAGGAGTTAGAACTAGCGTGAATGTAATAAAATAGTGACAATTTATTCTGTTAGAATAAACAATTTAAATACCGCGCTTATATTGTACGGTCCGCATACACAGCGACAATCGTACCACAAAAGGCAACACTGTAAATACTGAGTATCACGTCGAATGCTTGGCGAGTTGCTAAAGGAGATAGCTCCGTGCCCTCGAGCTGACCGGAGTGTGACCAAGCTCTTGTGCGTGTAGTCGTCTGTTTTGTACGCAATATTATTCGCTAAATAAATTTCTTTTCTCTTATAGAGCTATTTATACATTTACAGAATGGTTCCTGCGATAATTAATACACAATTATTTATCTACTAACTATATATTCAAACCGAACAAGAGGATTTATACAATTAGTCGACGTTTGCTGACTTCAAAATTAATAAGCATTTGTACTTTACTTGACTACCTTCCTGTACAGAGTCTACTCGATGAAACCATTCAATCCGTTTTGATTCTGACTGTAGATTGCCTTAATTTCGATCCTGCAGCCATAAGCGGAGTTCTCGAGATTTTGGCGAATATACATAAATTACTGCCCAAAATTGTCAGCAACTATAGTTATTGATCGCCAAGCCAATTGCCCTCCTGACTTAACGCATTTCTACACGCATAACATGGTTGGCCTGGCGATCGTGCATATTATAAAAGTAAATAACATCCCTGACGCAACAGTAAGAATAAATCTATGCTAAACATAAAACCTAAATTATACATGGCACAGTAGTGGAAAATAGGAATAAATAATGTAGTGTTATGATATAAGCAAGTGGCTGTCTCTTAATAATACACATCAATCAGAATTTAATGAATTATGTGCTAAAACTTGTGATGTAATTTTTCGACTCGTCACACCTCCCCCCTTGTAGGAAAAAACGTTTCTAATTATAATAAAACGACTTTTAGAGTTATCGTTATTGTTTCACATAAACTTCTACTTCCATACGTATGTATACTGTGACGTGGTGGATTTCACCCGTCTTGTCCTCGGCGGAAAATCACGCCGAAACGCGATACGGGCCTAAAGGCCATAGCAAAGTCCAGGCAGGATCCACCGACCGCAAGGGCCTAATTATGATTTCGATAGATTATTTGATTATTTTCTTTTGTTTGCGTGCACTCTGTCGGAGTTCGAATAGGTTGCTCGCTCGCCGTGTCCGTGAAGACGTGGAGAAAGAGAGAGGGAGAACCAGCTTGAGTCCCAGGAGGAAGGGAGCTGCGACACGCGAGGGTCGACACTCGCGCTATCTGCGGAGAGCAGCTCTACTGGCCCAGGAGGCGCGCGCAACGCGGGACAGTTTGACGTCACGCGGCAGCAACGCGTTCTATTCAGCTGGTACTCAACCACGACGACTGCAAGCGGCGCCCACAGCGCCACCCGAATGAACACCACTACCGACCCCTATGGCATAGCGCCCATCGTCAGTTGCGCATAAATATATTTCGGCGATTTGGGAATCCAGGGACGCCTGGTGCACCCTCGCGCGAGAACGACGATTACTCTTCGTAGTACCGATTTGTATGAATTTTCCACGACGGATTATGGAAATTAGTACTCATGGTTTCCGGATGGAAGCCGCGTCTATGTTCAGCTTTGTGCCGACGTTTCGCAAACGTTTCAGTCTGCATCTTCAGGGCTAGGAGGCTCCGATACTGAAGCTCCCTGTTGTCAGGAAGTCTTAATATACCTATGATTGCTCATGCGGATCAGTGCTTCAGCCGATCATAAGTTGTTTTTAGTTGATCAGCTGATCAACAAATAACCATGTATTACGTAAGCTACAAAATAAAAATCCATCCCCATCTTCTAATGAACCAACCGAGCGATAGGAAATCGTATCTCTACCGTATCTCCAAGGTACAACAGACCGGATCAGCAAGGTGCTACGGAAACATAACATCCGTACAATCTTCAAACCCCCAAAGAAGATTGGACAAATAATTCCCAGTACGAAAGACCGTAGACCACCACTGAGTGCTCCAGGAGTATACAAAATCCCCTGCTCCTGTGGAAAAGTGTACATAGGTGAAACCGGGAGGAAGATCAGTACACGGGTCAAAGAACATCAACGGTGTACCAAATACGGAATTTTTTCTCAATCTGCCTTGGCAGAACATTGGATGGACACTGGACATTCAGTGGATTATGAAAAGACATAAATGTTAGCTAGTTCTACAGGTTACATCGCCCGAAAACATCGCGAAGGTTTAGAAATATTAAAACACCCAGATAACCTAAATAGGGATCGAGGATATCAAGTAAATCCCATTTGGCACACCGTCCTCCCGGTTTTTTAATTGATCAGCTGATCAACTAAAAACAACTTATGATCGGCTGAAGCACTGATCCGCATGAGCAATCATAGGTATATTAAGACTTCCTGACAACGGGGAGCTTCAGTATCGGAGCCTCCTAGCCCTAAAGATGCAGACTGAAACGTTTGCGAAACGTCGGCACGAAGCTGAACATAGACGCGGCTTCCATCCGGAAACCATGAGTACTAATGACAATATTGGCCGCGAAAGCCTAAAATCTCAGATTATGGAAATTATTAACCCTTTGCGGTCGTATGTCGACTCTCAGCCACCAAAGCCTTTTTACCGTTCCGGTCGTATGTCTGCTCTCAGCCACCACAGCAAGGAACTATACGAATCGTATACTGTATGCATTCATCTATCAGTTTACACTTCTCCTATACGAACCTCAATGCCTAATGAACCTATTCACGAACCAATACGATGTTCCACGTATTGGAGACAATGTAATATGATCTAAACAAAAGTTGCGACTCCGCGCTCGCTATGCAAGACGCAGTGGTAAGTCAGTCGTCTTTTGAACGTGAAATCGACAACATTCGACGATGCATTGTAGAATTCCAAACAGTATTTTATAAACTGTATTTATCTCTTCTTAAAATATTCCAAAATAATTCCCCAAAATGGCAAAAAGAAAGTTACCGCAAGAAGTGTTCGGTGAAAGTGACAATAGCGATGAAGAGTTTTGTTTTGGCCTCTTGAATACTGACTCTGATAAAGAAAGTGATAACGATTGCAGTGACTCTGATAGTGACATAGTTCCCGTAAAGCAACGAGTAAGGCAGTTAAAAATATCCAGCGACAGTGAAACAGAAGAAAATGATGAAGATGAGAATAATAATATAAACAAATTTACTACTTGGAGAGACGTTACGTACACAGATCAGCCACAATCAAAAACTAATTTTTCGGCGGGAGGGAAGACTGTTGGACCGAATGTACCCTTGAATTGCACGGAACCTATCGACTTTTTTAGACTCTTCTTCACAAACAGAAAGATTAAGGGTGGAAGGCACCAATCCAATTATTTTTGCGATACATGCACTCGAAAACCTGGCCTGCATGTTGGAGAGTGTTTTGAAAAATATCACACGAAGGAGAATTATAAAACATAATTGTTATACAAAAACATATCACTAGATGAGTGTATTGAATAAAGATATATCTAAAGTTCACAAAAGAATGACTAAATCTTGTTTATCCATCGTAAACTTGCGCGTTACGTATCCCTGCTCTATCGACGGAAATTAATTCCGACCAGTACGATACCCACCTCCAAATTTAATCCGACCGCAAAGGGTTAATTGTCGCGATTACAAATTCGAAACTGGCACGTGGCGAAGACGCTGGGTTGAAGGATTCGTCCGCAGGGCGAATCGCCGTCCATTAGCCGAAAGGGAGGGGGTGCTATCCTTCACGCGAAGACAAAGCGCGTGAAGAAGAAGAATCTTGCTTGGACACGCGACGACGAAAGACGTTTGATTTGATTTGATTTGTGAGTACGCGAGTGCACTGACATTAGATAAATTTGACACCTCAGACTATCCTCCGGATAATGTTTGTGATATACCACTGGCAAATAAAAAAGTATTAGGATTAATGAAGGAAGGAAATAATGGAAATCTCATCGTTGAATTTGTGGGGTTGCGAGCAAAATTGTACTCTTTCAAATTTTAGGAGAGAGCAAAGATAAGAAACGCACAAAAGGAGTCAAAGGATCTACATTAAAAATAATTACCTTTGATGATTATATTCAGTATCTTATACATCACCAAAATTTAAAGAAATATCAAAATTTAATACAGAGTAAAAAAAGTTTATACCGTACAACAGAAAAAAAATAGCACTGAGCTGAAATGACGACAAAAGGGTAATTCTTCTTGGTACGACCGACACCCTTTCGTGGCGTTATAACATGTAAGATATATGTATTGTGACGTACTTTCACGCGATCGACCTTACCGGAAACTGCAAGACCGACCGGCGCACAACTGTGCGCGATTCCTACGCGTTCCAGGCAATCCATGGGGCTAACAAACTTCAACGTGAAATACCTACGGTATTGTTGGGCGACAGGTTTCAAAAACGGGAACCACGTATCAATTTCTACGATTCGTTTTCGCGTACCTATGTTGGCTAACTCAGCTACGCGGAGGCGTCGGGATTCGGAACAATAGGCCGGATGGGTCAGACGATCACGCGACACACAAAATAATCCGGACTTCGATCTAATATTAAAAGGTTCGATTTATTAAAGAAGCGCGACGATTTTGTACAGAACCGAAGTGATTATTTACAAAAAAAAATTAGTAATTAAAATGAATCAAAAAGACAAAACAGAAGTACAATCAGAAGGTCTTACAGGGTACTTCGCGTACCGTACGAATTTAAATTCAAAATCGTAACGCGGCTAATCCGCGTTCTCCACAATACAATAGCCGACCGTCGAGCACCTGTACGCGTTTTACGCGTTACAAAATCAAAAGTACAAGTTCCTTACGAGCGGAACGACACGAAACAATTCGGAGAACGTTACAAAACTCTAAGCCAAAAACAATGTCAAAACCAAAATCCAAACAGTGAACCCTACCGGTCGACGGCCCTTCGTACCTTGGTCTTATCCGAAGTGACAGGTCGTCCTTCCGCGTGTTCGTTACATGCGTAGTCAAAATCACAAAAATAAACTAAAAGCCGGTATCAAGATTTGCACGAAGTTACGTCGCTCACAAAAGTCAAATGCACTCACTTACCGTGGCATTCCCTGGTCGCGTAATCCAAAGTAACTTCGACGGATGCCTCTGAGCACTATGTGCACTTGCTTACAGACTTCGAACCAAAAGCTAATCAAAGCCAAACCAAAACAAGACGCGTATCGCCTCGCGTGTCCAAGTAATGATTCTCTCGATCTTCACGCGCTTTGTCTTCGCGTGAAGGATAGCAACCCCTCCCTTAGGCTAATGGGCGGTGATTCGCCCTGCGAACGAATCCTTCAACCCAAAGTCTTCGTCACGCGCCAGTGTCGAATATGTCATCGCGACAATTAATAATTTCCATAACCACTCGTGGACAATTCATAAATATCGGGTCCTACGAAGAGTATCAGTCGTTCTCGCGCGAGGGTGCACCCGGCGTCCCTGGATTCCCAACTCGCGGAAACATAATTAGCGAAAACTGACGATTGGCGCTATGCCATAGGGGTCGGTAGTGGTACTCATTCGTTTGGCGCTGGGCGCGCCACTTCCAATCGTCGTGGTCGAGTATCAGCTGGGTAGACCGCGTTGCTGCCGAGTGACGTCAAGACCGTCCCGCGTTGCGCGGGCCTCCTGGGCCAGTAAAGCTGCTCTCCAGAGATAGGGCGAGTGTCGACCCTCGCGTGTCGCAGCTCCCTTCCTCCTGGGACTCCACCTGGCTCTCCCTCTTTCTTTCTTCGTGTCTTCACGGACACGGCGAGCGAGCGACCTATTCGAACTCCGGCAGAGTGCACGCAAAACAAAAGAAAAATAGCCAAATCATATGTCGTAAGCTTTCATAGAACCTTGCGGTCGGTGGATCCTCCCTGGACTTTGCTATGGCTTCAGGCCGTTATCGCGTTTCGGCGTGATTTTCCGCCGAGGACAAGACAGGTGAAATCCACCATGTCACAGGGTGATTCAGAATACCCGGACCACCCGTAATCGACGGATTCGGGATGATATCAGGAATCGATCGCTGGATAAATAATTTAAAAATTCGTAACCAATTTTAAATACGAGATAATTAAAGTTCAGCCAATAACGGCGTGGCTTCCATCACACACGATCGTTATTTCGAGAGACGGCATACTCGCGAGCAGCGCGCAAATGACAGTTGAAACTCAACCACAAACGTTCTCAAACTTATCCCATAAGGCAACTATGAACAAATGAAACGATGGAATCGAACCATCAGCGACTCTAGCGGCACACGCCATCGTAAAATGGCGATAGCCAATCAGAGGAAGCGGAAGTCTCTGGGTACCCTTTTTACCACATTAGCTAAATCAATCAACACATTCTCCTCCTGTTCAATCCAGTTGTTTGCTGCTCACAATAAGGCACACCATGCATCTGCTTAAACCGGTCAATCTGGGCTCTGTGAAAATTCAAGTGCGACCAATCAGAACGAACGATTTCCGCGGATTCATTCGCGGATGTCAAAGAACGCTGCTTTGCAATAGCTTCCCACAAATTCCGCGGTTAGCAATTGTTTCATACCCCGAGCGAGCGTCATAGGATTCGTTGACAAACTCCCAATATGGGCATGGGCGTGACTTAGGCTGGCGCAGCAGCTACACGTGCAACGCGCGATCGGCAATTGTTTCGGGATATGCATTCAGCCAGACGAAAACCGGTACACGGTGTCCAAAACGTCATGCACTGAATTTTATAGCAGTCTGGAAGAAAACAGATTATTAAAGTGAGAGGGAGTCGGGAGGGTGGGTGGTGGGACTGATGCATTTAATTCAAAATGAATTGAAAACTAAGCATAGAAGTATTATTTTTTCGTCCTGTGAATAGCCATATCGAATTTCCAAGATCGCGATTGCTGATTTCAAAATTATAGAGTACTCATCGATTCTGGAGACTGTAAAAAATACGTCAAACTGAAAAAATGGACTAGGAGTGAAATGCAAAAACACGTATCCCGTTTTTTCGTCCCAAGAATGTCCACAACAAATTGCAGCCCTTCGCGACTTCCGGTTGCAAAGTTACGCAACACTTGTTGACCCAGGATCTTGTGAAAAATACGTCAAATTGAAAAAATGGACTAGGAGAGAAATGCAAAAACACGTGTCCCTTTTTTTCGTCCCAAGAATGTCCACAACAAATTGCAGCCCTTTGCGACTTCCGGTGGCAAAGTTACGCAACACTTGTCGACCCCGGATCTTGTGAAAAATACGTCAAACTGAAAAAATGGACTAGGAGTGAAATGCAAAAACACGTATCCCGTTTTTTCGTCCCAAGAATGTCCACAACAAATTGCAGCCCTTTGCGACTTCCGGTGGCAAAGTTACGCAACACTTGTCGACCCCGGATCTTGTGAAAACTACGTCAAATTGAAAAAACGGACTAGGAGAAAAATGCAAAAACACGTGTCCCTTTTTTTCGTCCCAAGAATCGGTATACCAAATTGCAGCCCTTTGCGACTTCCGGTTGCAAAGTTACGCAACACTTGTCGACCCCGGATCTTGTGAAAACTACGTCAAATTGAAAAAACGGACTAGGAGAAAAATGCAAAAACACGTGTCCCTTTTTTTCGTCCCAAGAATGTCCACAACAAATTGCAGCCCTTCGCGACTTCCGGTTGCAAAGTTACGCAACACTTGTTGACCCAGGATCTTGTGAAAAATACGTCAAATTGAAAAAATGGACTAGGAGAGAAATGCAAAAACACGTGTCCCTTTTTTTCGTCCCAAGAATGTCCACAACAAATTGCAGCCCTTTGCGACTTCCGGTGGCAAAGTTACGCAACACTTGTCGACCCCGGATCTTGTGAAAACTACGTCAAATTGAAAAAACGGACTAGGAGAAAAATGCAAAAACACGTGTCCCTTTTTTTCGTCCCAAGAATGTCCACAACAAATTGCAGCCCTTCGCGACTTCCGGTTGCAAAGTTACGCAACACTTGTTGACCCAGGATTTTGTGAAAAATACGTCAAATTGAAAAAATGGACTAGGAGAGAAATGCAAAAACACGTGTCCCTTTTTTTCGTCCCAAGAATGTCCACAACAAATTGCAGCCCTTTGCGACTTCCGGTGGCAAAGTTACGCAACACTTGTCGACCCCGGATCTTGTGAAAAATACGTCAAACTGAAAAAATGGACTAGGAGTGAAATGCAAAAACACGTATCCCGTTTTTTCGTCCCAAGAATGTCCACAACAAATTGCAGCCCTTTGCGACTTCCGGTGGCAAAGTTACGCAACACTTGTCGACCCCGGATCTTGTGAAAACTACGTCAAATTGAAAAAACGGACTAGGAGAAAAATGCAAAAACACGTGTCCCTTTTTTTCGTCCCAAGAATCGGTATACCAAATTGCAGCCCTTTGCGACTTCCGGTTGCAAAGTTACGCAACACTTGTCGACCCCGGATCTTGTGAAAACTACGTCAAATTGAAAAAACGGACTAGGAGAAAAATGCAAAAACACGTGTCCCTTTTTTTCGTCCCAAGAATCGGTATACCAAATTGCAGCCCTTTGCGACTTCCGGTGGCAAAGTTACCCAACACTTGTCGACCCCGGATCTTGTGAAAAATACGTCAAACTGAAAAAATGGACTAGGAGAAAAATGCAAAAACACGTGTCCCTTTTTTTCATCCCAAGAATCGGTATACCAAATTGCAGCCCTTTGCGACTTCCGGTGGCAAAGTTACGCAACACTTGTCGACCCCGGATCTTGTGAAAACTACGTCAAATTGAAAAAACGGACTAGGAGAAAAATGCAAAAACACGTGTCCCTTTTTTTCGTCCCAAGAATGTCCACAACAAGTTGCAGCCCTTTGCGACTTCCGGTGGCAAAGTTACGCAACACTTGTCGACCCCGGATCTTGTGAAAACTACGTCAAATTGAAAAAACGGACTAGGAGAAAAATGCAAAAACACGTGTCCCTTTTTTTCGTCCCAAGAATGTCCACAACAAATTGCAGCCCTTTGCGACTTCCGGTGGCAAAGTTACGCAACACTTGTCGACCCCGGATCTTGTGAAAACTACGTCAAATTGAAAAAACGGACTAGGAGAAAAATGCAAAAACACGTGTCCCTTTTTTTCGTCCCAAGAATCGGTATACCAAATTGCAGCCCTTTGCGACTTCCGGTGGCAAAGTTACGCAACACTTGTCGACCCCGTATCTTGTGAAAAATACGTCAAATTGAAAAAATGGACTAGGAGAGAAATGCAAAAACACGTGTCCCTTTTTTTCGTCCCAAGAATGTCCACAACAAATTGCAGCCCTTTGCGACTTCCGGTGGCAAAGTTACGCAACACTTGTCGACCCCGGATCTTGTGAAAACTACGTCAAATTGAAAAAACGGACTAGGAGAAAAATGCAAAAACACGTGTCCCTTTTTTTCGTCCCAAGAATGTCCACAACAAATTGCAGCCCTTTGCGACTTCCGGTGGCAAAGTTACGCAACACTTGTCGACCCCGGATCTTGTGAAAACTACGTCAAATTGAAAAAACGGACTAGGAGAAAAATGCAAAAACACGTGTCCCTTTTTTTCGTCCCAAGAATGTCCACGACAAATTGCAGCCCTTTGCGACTTCCGGTGCCAAAGTTACGCAACACTTGTCGACCCCGGATCTTGTGAAAAATACGTCAAACTGAAAAAATGGACTAGGAGTGAAATGCAAAAACACGTATCCCGTTTTTTCGTCCCAAGAATGTCCACAACAAATTGCAGCCCTTTGCGACTTCCGGTGGCAAAGTTACGCAACACTTGTCGACCCCGGATCTTGTGAAAACTACGTCAAATTGAAAAAACGGACTAGGAGAAAAATGCAAAAACACGTGTCCCTTTTTTTCGTCCCAAGAATCGGTATACCAAATTGCAGCCCTTTGCGACTTCCGGTTGCAAAGTTACGCAACACTTGTCGACCCCGGATCTTGTGAAAACTACGTCAAATTGAAAAAACGGACTAGGAGAAAAATGCAAAAACACGTGTCCCTTTTTTTCGTCCCAAGAATGTCCACAACAAATTGCAGCCCTTCGCGACTTCCGGTTGCAAAGTTACGCAACACTTGTTGACCCAGGATCTTGTGAAAAATACGTCAAATTGAAAAAATGGACTAGGAGAGAAATGCAAAAACACGTGTCCCTTTTTTTCGTCCCAAGAATGTCCACAACAAATTGCAGCCCTTTGCGACTTCCGGTGGCAAAGTTACGCAACACTTGTCGACCCCGGATCTTGTGAAAAATACGTCAAACTGAAAAAATGGACTAGGAGTGAAATGCAAAAACACGTATCCCGTTTTTTCGTCCCAAGAATGTCCACAACAAATTGCAGCCCTTTGCGACTTCCGGTGGCAAAGTTACGCAACACTTGTCGACCCCGGATCTTGTGAAAACTACGTCAAATTGAAAAAACGGACTAGGAGAAAAATGCAAAAACACGTGTCCCTTTTTTTCGTCCCAAGAATCGGTATACCAAATTGCAGCCCTTTGCGACTTCCGGTTGCAAAGTTACGCAACACTTGTCGACCCCGGATCTTGTGAAAACTACGTCAAATTGAAAAAACGGACTAGGAGAAAAATGCAAAAACACGTGTCCCTTTTTTTCGTCCCAAGAATCGGTATACCAAATTGCAGCCCTTTGCGACTTCCGGTGGCAAAGTTACCCAACACTTGTCGACCCCGGATCTTGTGAAAAATACGTCAAACTGAAAAAATGGACTAGGAGAAAAATGCAAAAACACGTGTCCCTTTTTTTCATCCCAAGAATCGGTATACCAAATTGCAGCCCTTTGCGACTTCCGGTGGCAAAGTTACGCAACACTTGTCGACCCCGGATCTTGTGAAAACTACGTCAAATTGAAAAAACGGACTAGGAGAAAAATGCAAAAACACGTGTCCCTTTTTTTCGTCCCAAGAATGTCCAAAACAAATTGCAGCCCTTTGCGACTTCCGGTGGCAAAGTTACGCAACACTTGTCGACCCCGGATCTTGTGAAAACTACGTCAAATTGAAAAAACGGACTAGGAGAAAAATGCAAAAACACGTGTCCCTTTTTTTCGTCCCAAGAATGTCCACAACAAATTGCAGCCCTTTGCGACTTCCGGTGGCAAAGTTACGCAACACTTGTCGACCCCGGATCTTGTGAAAACTACGTCAAATTGAAAAAACGGACTAGGAGAAAAATGCAAAAACACGTGTCCCTTTTTTTCGTCCCAAGAATCGGTATACCAAATTGCAGCCCTTTGCGACTTCCGGTGGCAAAGTTACGCAACACTTGTCGACCCCGTATCTTGTGAAAAATACGTCAAATTGAAAAAATGGACTAGGAGAGAAATGCAAAAACACGTGTCCCTTTTTTTCGTCCCAAGAATGTCCACAACAAATTGCAGCCCTTTGCGACTTCCGGTGGCAAAGTTACGCAACACTTGTCGACCCCGGATCTTGTGAAAACTACGTCAAATTGAAAAAACGGACTAGGAGAAAAATGCAAAAACACGTGTCCCTTTTTTTCGTCCCAAGAATCGGTATACCAAATTGCAGCCCTTTGCGACTTCCGGTGGCAAAGTTACCCAACACTTGTCGACCCCGGATCTTGTGAAAAATACGTCAATTTATTATATTGTCATTACTTACCGGTTTAAGACTTTTGTACACAATTTGGTATACCGATTCTTGGGACGAAAAAAAGGGATACGTGTTTTTGCATTTTTCTCCTAGTCCTTTTTTTCAGTTTGACGTATTTTTCACAAGATCCGGGGTCGACAAGTGTTGCGTAACTTTGCCACCGGAAGTCGCAAAGGGCTGCAATTTGGTATACCGATTCTTGGGACGAAAAAAAGGGACACGTGTTTTTGCATTTTTCTCCTAGTCCATTTTTTCAGTTTGACGTATTTTTCACAAGATCCGGGGTCGACAAGTGTTGCGTAACTTTGGCACCGGAAGTCGCAAAGGGCTGCAATTTGTCGTGGACATTCTTGGGACGAAAAAAAGGGACACGTGTTTTTGCATTTTTCTCCTAGTCCGTTTTTTCAATTTGACGTAGTTTTCACAAGATCCGGGGTCGACAAGTGTTGCGTAACTTTGCCACCGGAAGTCGCAAAGGGCTGCAATTTGTTGTGGACATTCTTGGGACGAAAAAAAGGGACACGTGTTTTTGCATTTTTCTCCTAGTCCGTTTTTTCAATTTAACGTAGTTTTCACAAGATCCGGGGTCGACAAGTGTTGCGTAACTTTGCCACCGGAAGTCGCAAAGGGCTGCAATTTGTTGTGGACATTCTTGGGACGAAAAAAAGGGACACGTGTTTTTGCATTTCTCTCCTAGTCCATTTTTTCAATTTGACGTATTTTTCACAAGATACGGGGTCGACAAGTGTTGCGTAACTTTGCCACCGGAAGTCGCAAAGGGCTGCAATTTGGTATACCGATTCTTGGGACGAAAAAAAGGGACACGTGTTTTTGCATTTTTCTCCTAGTCCGTTTTTTCAATTTGACGTAGTTTTCACAAGATCCGGGGTCGACAAGTGTTGCGTAACTTTGCCACCGGAAGTCGCAAAGGGCTGCAATTTGTTGTGGACATTCTTGGGACGAAAAAAAGGGACACGTGTTTTTGCATTTTTCTCCTAGTCCGTTTTTTCAATTTGACGTAGTTTTCACAAGATCCGGGGTCGACAAGTGTTGCGTAACTTTGCCACCGGAAGTCGCAAAGGGCTGCAACTTGTTGTGGACATTCTTGGGACGAAAAAAAGGGACACGTGTTTTTGCATTTTTCTCCTAGTCCGTTTTTTCAATTTGACGTAGTTTTCACAAGATCCGGGGTCGACAAGTGTTGCGTAACTTTGCCACCGGAAGTCGCAAAGGGCTGCAATTTGGTATACCGATTCTTGGGATGAAAAAAAGGGACACGTGTTTTTGCATTTTTCTCCTAGTCCATTTTTTCAGTTTGACGTATTTTTCACAAGATCCGGGGTCGACAAGTGTTGGGTAACTTTGCCACCGGAAGTCGCAAAGGGCTGCAATTTGGTATACCGATTCTTGGGACGAAAAAAAGGGACACGTGTTTTTGCATTTTTCTCCTAGTCCGTTTTTTCAATTTGACGTAGTTTTCACAAGATCCGGGGTCGACAAGTGTTGCGTAACTTTGCAACCGGAAGTCGCAAAGGGCTGCAATTTGGTATACCGATTCTTGGGACGAAAAAAAGGGACACGTGTTTTTGCATTTTTCTCCTAGTCCGTTTTTTCAATTTGACGTAGTTTTCACAAGATCCGGGGTCGACAAGTGTTGCGTAACTTTGCCACCGGAAGTCGCAAAGGGCTGCAATTTGTTGTGGACATTCTTGGGACGAAAAAACGGGATACGTGTTTTTGCATTTCACTCCTAGTCCATTTTTTCAGTTTGACGTATTTTTCACAAGATCCGGGGTCGACAAGTGTTGCGTAACTTTGCCACCGGAAGTCGCAAAGGGCTGCAATTTGTTGTGGACATTCTTGGGACGAAAAAAAGGGACACGTGTTTTTGCATTTCTCTCCTAGTCCATTTTTTCAATTTGACGTATTTTTCACAAAATCCTGGGTCAACAAGTGTTGCGTAACTTTGCAACCGGAAGTCGCGAAGGGCTGCAATTTGTTGTGGACATTCTTGGGACGAAAAAAAGGGACACGTGTTTTTGCATTTTTCTCCTAGTCCGTTTTTTCAATTTGACGTAGTTTTCACAAGATCCGGGGTCGACAAGTGTTGCGTAACTTTGCCACCGGAAGTCGCAAAGGGCTGCAATTTGTTGTGGACATTCTTGGGACGAAAAAAAGGGACACGTGTTTTTGCATTTCTCTCCTAGTCCATTTTTTCAATTTGACGTATTTTTCACAAGATCCTGGGTCAACAAGTGTTGCGTAACTTTGCAACCGGAAGTCGCGAAGGGCTGCAATTTGTTGTGGACATTCTTGGGACGAAAAAAAGGGACACGTGTTTTTGCATTTTTCTCCTAGTCCGTTTTTTCAATTTGACGTAGTTTTCACAAGATCCGGGGTCGACAAGTGTTGCGTAACTTTGCAACCGGAAGTCGCAAAGGGCTGCAATTTGGTATACCGATTCTTGGGACGAAAAAAAGGGACACGTGTTTTTGCATTTTTCTCCTAGTCCGTTTTTTCAATTTGACGTAGTTTTCACAAGATCCGGGGTCGACAAGTGTTGCGTAACTTTGCCACCGGAAGTCGCAAAGGGCTGCAATTTGTTGTGGACATTCTTGGGACGAAAAAACGGGATACGTGTTTTTGCATTTCACTCCTAGTCCATTTTTTCAGTTTGACGTATTTTTCACAAGATCCGGGGTCGACAAGTGTTGCGTAACTTTGCCACCGGAAGTCGCAAAGGGCTGCAATTTGTTGTGGACATTCTTGGGACGAAAAAAAGGGACACGTGTTTTTGCATTTCTCTCCTAGTCCATTTTTTCAATTTGACGTATTTTTCACAAGATCCTGGGTCAACAAGTGTTGCGTAACTTTGCAACCGGAAGTCGCGAAGGGCTGCAATTTGTTGTGGACATTCTTGGGACGAAAAAACGGGATACGTGTTTTTGCATTTCACTCCTAGTCCATTTTTTCAGTTTGACGTATTTTTTACAGTCTCCAGAATCGATGAGTACTCTATAATTTTGAAATCAGCAATCGCGATCTTGGAAATTCGATATGGCTATTCACAGGACGAAAAAATAATACTTCTATGCTTAGTTTTCAATTCATTTTGAATTAAATGCATCAGTCCCACCACCCACCCTCCCGACTCCCTCTCACTTTAATAATCTGTTTTCTTCCAGACTGCTATAAAATTCAGTGCATGACGTTTTGGACACCGTGTACCGGTTTTCGTCTGGCTGAATGCATATCCCGAAACAATTGCCGATCGCGCGTTGCACGTGTAGCTGCTGCGCCAGCCTAAGTCACGCCCATGCCCATATTGGGAGTTTGTCAACGAATCCTATGACGCTCGCTCGGGGTATGAAACAATTGCTAACCGCGGAATTTGTGGGAAGCTATTGCAAAGCAGCGTTCTTTGACATCCGCGAATGAATCCGCGGAAATCGTTCGTTCTGATTGGTCGCACTTGAATTTTCACAGAGCCTAGATTGACCGGTTTAAGCAGATGCATGGTGTGCCTTATTGTGAGCAGCAAACAACTGGATTGAACAGGAGGAGAATGTGTTGATTGATTTAGCTAATGTGGTAAAAAGGGTACCCAGAGACTTCCGCTTCCTCTGATTGGCTATCGCCATTTTACGATGGCGTGTGCCGCTAGAGTCGCTGATGGTTCGATTCCATCGTTTCATTTGTTCATAGTTGCCTTATGGGATAAGTTTGAGAACGTTTGTGGTTGAGTTTCAACTGTCATTTGCGCGCTGCTCGCGAGTATGCCGTCTCTCGAAATAACGATCGTGTGTGATGGAAGCCACGCCGTTATTGGCTGAACTTTAATTATCTCGTATTTAAAATTGGTTACGAATTTTTAAATTATTTATCCAGCGATCGATTCCTGATATCATCCCGAATCCGTCGATTACGGGTGGTCCGGGTATTCTGAATCACCCTGTATAATAATATGTAAGAAAATATATAACACATTTATGTAACAAAAAAAAATGTAAACAAACATTGAAAAAATACAACGTATGCTTTACGTTATAGCATATCACTTAAGGGGTAACACCACTCTAGAGGCCGAAAAAAAGGTGTAATTTTGCGGATTTTTCATGGGATTATGGGAAAAGGGATTGTATTGAAATTTACAGGGTTTATTCAACATATATTAAAGTATTGTTGTGCCGTAACGTCTCGATAACGAAGGTGTTCGATAAGAGAGGTTAGGGCTAGGATATTTTTGGGATCGTTGCCGATTAAGGAGTTGGAACTCGCGTGAATATAACAAAACAGAATAGGTTTATTGAAACAATCAAGTGTGTGTTGTACAATCGGTCGACGTACGTCGACCTTGAAAATATAGGCACCGTTCGGTCCTTCTGTTCCTTGTACCGGGTCTACTCCACGAGACCACCTTATCCGTTCGGATTCTAACTGTAGACTGCCGATTTTCGGATGTGCAGCCATAAGCTGGACTTCCGAAAAGTGATTATTGTGCGATTTTATTATTTCTTCATTTCGGTTGCCAGGCCGCCTTTAGTTCTGACTTAGCACATTGCTGCACGCGCGGACTACCGGCCTGGCATATTTCTAGGGAAACAGGAGACTCCCAGCGCAACAGTATAAAAAAAAATTTTTTTATGATCGATTTCGTGCAAAATGGCGGCGCCACAGCGGATCTCCGATACAAGGTTTTTTTGAAGACGCTCCACGGGCGTACTCATTCCTCGGCAACCGTGAGAGCCGGAACAAAAATCCAAAATTTTTTTGAAACTACATACTAATAGCTTCCGAAGTACGTAGGATTTTTCTTTTCTTTCAATTTTTGTAGAAACTGTGCATATCTGAACAAAAAGTATGAATTTTCGACTAAAAAAAGAGCAGTAAATTGTTAATAAAACAAGTAATTTTCAAAATATCAAAAAACGGCTACGTACTTCGGAGGAGAATATATATATGAAGCTACTGTAAAAATTTGAAGTCGATCCGAGCAATAGTTTTGAAGCTATGAGTACGCCCGATTTGAAAAAAAACAGTTTCGAGAAAAACGCGTTTAAAGTTTAAAGGTCGATAAATCAGAGCGCGCCGTGGCGGCTGATTCAGCCGTCGGCGCGCTCCTAGGCGTTGCGGCAGATTTAAAAATTAGACCCCTTCCACATTGAATTTCAATATAAAACCAATTGGATATGTTTTTTAAAGTCCTTAAGTATACTTTAAGCAAAAAAAAAAATCGAATTTTTGAAAATCCTAGAGTGGTGTTACCCCTTAATCCTTCAAGGTAACGCAAGTTCCTAACTATCTGGATTGTTCCCTCTAATTCGTTATCTTAATAAATAATTCTAAGAAGTCTCTCACACTCTTTGTCACACAGAAAGTTTAGAGGCAGGGAGAACGCTGTAAAATAGCGCTTACAACCCCTACGACTCAGTTCAAAAAATGGCTGAGGAGATCTTTTACGTTCAACTTCTTCCAAACGTTTTTGTACCCATTGAATGGGTACAAGATGGGTTACAACAAAGTACCCGGATAGCAGTGGAAAACGCTTTAAGAATGAGCAGTGCGCTTAATCACATTTTATGTGTAATCGAAATTAATGGCGTTACGGTCATTAATGAAGTGAATAATAATTAAATTTGGTTCAGAAGAGTATAAGGTAAGCATTGAAGAATTATTATAGGTATTTTTCATTCTCTTATTTATTTTCATGATATTGTATACAGTCGATTATGAATTTTTCACTAATTTTATTAAATTTAGTTTGATTATAACAAATAATCTTTGGTTTTACAGTAATGTGAACAACAACAGTAGTAGTAGTAGTAGTAGTAGTAGCAGCAGCAGCAGCAGCAGCAGCAGCCGCAGCAGTAGTAGTAGTAGTAGTAGTAGCAGCAGCAGCAGCAGCAGCAGCCGCAGCAGTAGTAGTAGTAGTAGTAGTAGCAGCAGCAGCAGCAGCAGCAGCCGCAGCAGTAGTAGTAGTAGTAGTAGTAGTAGCAGCAGCAGCAGCAGCAGCAGCCGCAGCAGTAGTAGTAGTAGTAGTAGTAGCAATAGTAGCAGTAGTAGCATTAGTAGCAGAAATAGTGTACTAAATGAAAAAAATAATCCATTTCTATACCTTGTCCATCCTTGGTGAAGCCTACAAATCCGACTTACCGATCCAACTATTGTGCGAATCATCGAACCCTAACCATTTCACAAATAGCTGATTTCCACGTTTCGTCAGTACCTTTTCCACAAGATATATGTCAAGATACTTGACGCTGGTAAGTTCATGTTCATAGAAGCCACCTTCGATGGGATGATCCTGGTAATCCTTGAGATTGTGCGTCACCGGATCGGTATTCTTCACTCGACTTACGGTGAAAATTTCAGTTGTCCAATTGGGTGTGTAGCCTTTCTCGAAAATGTGTTTAAATTTGTTGATTCGTATTCGGTCGCCGACTTTAAACTTTGATCGTATACGTGTGGACTTGACTTTGAATTTCTTGAACACCCGTTGCAGTAATTCCTTCTCGTTACGAGCAGTCACATCTGTCGGCTTCATACCAATGGTGCGATGTCTACTGTTATTGTAAGATGATACCACGTCCGATAAGATATCCAGCCACCGGTGATTGCCCTGTAGACTAAACTACATCAACATCTTACTTTTCAGAGTACGATTGAAGCGCTCACAGATCGATGCCTTCAAGTCACTGAATGTCGAATACAAGGTAATACCGTGTTTTTGCATAAGATCCTTGAATTCGGAATTGTAAAACTCTCGACCTTGGTCAATATGCAATTTCTTCGGGATTCGACCCTGCGCCAATACAGATGTCATAGCTGCAGTCACGTCTTTAGCGTTATTGCTCTTCGTCGGCACGGCCCAAGCGAACTTTGAAAATATGTCCATGACGGTGAGCAGATACTTGTATCCGTGCTTCTCTCCGGCGTTCGCTGACATATCAACGAGATCCGCTTGCCAAGTCTCATCCTGCCCACGGACGTCAACGTGTCGACGCTGGTAATTTCCCCGGCCAGGTCTATGCAATTCCTTCACCACCGCGAACCTTTTTCCATCCATTTTCCAACGCACTCAGTCTGGCGTCCAGCTGAGAAATGATCAGAGAGTTGCGAATATCCAATTCTTGTCCTGGCTCGATATCAGCTTGCAGACGTTTCAGCATCCTTCGTGGTAGAATCGAGAGATTGAATCATCAAGTTGTTGTTATCGATATCATTGCGCATTCCAGCAGTCAGTACAGTTTTCATCAGATTCAAGGTCACAGCATCATATTCCTCCTGGGAATTGGCGACGTTGCACAGCCTCTTATTATCAATGTCGTAGTGTCCAGCAGTAGTGAATTTGAATCCAGCACCAGGGAGACCACGGCTACTCGTAACTGCGGTCCTACTACTCAACTGACATCCAAACATGTCGACGCTCATATTCAAAGTGGCGAACGTGATCGTTTTATCGAATTAATAAATGATTCTCACCTCGTGCAATTCTTCGGTAATCGATACGATTTCGTTTGAGTGACTGGGATTACCAGCTTCCCGAGACGCAAGGAGCAGGCGAAGGCGGTCTACCAGTTCGTCGGGTTCGTTCGTTGCATGTTGACGCTGCTGAATCCAAAACGCTACTGCATTCAATTTTTTCAACGATCATTCATTTATGCTTACGAAGCAATTGAATCCTTTTCTGTATCTACCTCCGTCAAGCTTGCTGTCCCTGTCGATTCCGAGAAAACCATACATATTACCGTTCCAGCATATCGAACACAGAACTTTAAACTGTGCGTAAGTTATATCAGTGTTTACATGGTCATCGACACGTGCTTGAGATTCATTTCATCGTACTTAAAGAGCACCAGCAGATTAGCATTGTCCCGTACCAGATGTTTAGGAATGCGAGCGTACGTCTGACAGAGATAGAAACAGTCAACGTCCCTGTGCCGTCTTATGCTGAAAAAGGCTCTGATGTTATCTTGCTTCTCGCAAGCTATGTCGTCGTAAATAATTATCGAGTTTTGTCGTGCCTCGTTCGGTGGCAGCACTTGTTCGTGTTTCGTAAAGGGAAAGTACTCGACACCGTCCACGGATGCGAGTAAACGTTCTAAAAACTTGTATTTTGGCTGATCAAGCGATTTTGAGTATACGTAGACGTTTTCGAATCTTAACCGGTTAGGATGAGTTATGAGAGCGAGCAATGCGTTCGTTTTACCGCAATTGGACGGTCCCCAAAATACTGCTCGTATACTCTTTGGCAGTAATTCACAGTGTCGCTTGACCTCATTCTCATCCTTTACTCGCACGATTTTGTCAAAGTTCGTTACAGGTAGCCTGACGGACTGCTTCTCGAACCTCATCTCGATCTTGACTAACGTGGAAACTATAAATGACTAGTTTATAAGGATCGCTGTTCAGTCGGAATTGTTTCACAGCAGGGACATGATCGTCCATCCTAAGCGTAAACGCACTGGGAGGAACAAATCTCATCGTGGCAGAGGATTAATCAACAGGATCATCAACAGTCTACCCGTTGAGTTACAAACACCCGGTTATCAGTACTGTGGGCCCGGTACGAAACTAGCAAAGACACTCGGTCGAGGCGATCCGGGCATTAAGCCCGTCGACGCAGCGTGCAAAGAGCACGACATCACCTACTCGAAGAATCGAAAGAGTCTCGAACATAGAGGGGCGGCGGACAGGGTACTCGCCGACAAAGCTTCGAAGCGCGTTTTCGCTAATGACGCAAGTCTCGCCGAGAAGGCGGCGGCCTGGTCCATAGCGAATGTAATAGGTGCCAAGTCGAAACTCCATATGGGACTCAAGAAGAAGAAAAAGCCAAAGACTGTAACGCTGAGCAAAATCATCGAGGAAGCTAAACGATCGATGATTCCTAGCAACGGTGCAGGAGTAGCTATCAGATCTGCTCTCAAGGGTTCATAAGCTGCCGTCAAACGAGTGGGTGGAAAGCGCAACTTCCGCACGCCGCGAGTTCTACCCGTGCCGTTCAAAGTCGGAGGCTTCCTGCCGTTTCTCATCCCTGTGTTCGCGGGTCTCAGGGCCGCTGGAGCGTTGGCCGGCGGTCTGCAGGTATAGCCAAAGCCGTGAACGATGCGAATGCAAACAGAGAACAACTGAAGGAAAGTCAGCGGTACAACAAGATAATGGAAGCCATCGCGTTAGGCAAAGGACTGTACTTAAAACCCTACAGAAAAGGATTAGGCCTTCATCTAAAGACAAAAAACTTGAAGCAAAACTACCACGCCGAGCGTTGACCGATGCGGATCTGCTACAGTACGCGAAGATCATGAAGATTCCACATTTTCGCGGTGTTTTCATGCGAAACGCTATGCCGAAGGGTGGGCCGTACGAGTACGAGTCGGCAATCATCGATCTCGACGACAAAGATGGTCCAGGAACACACTGGGTCGCGTACAAGAAGCTGAACGATCCAGTCATTTATTTCGACAGTTTTGGCAATCTTCAGCCACCGTTATATCTTATCGGATATCTCGGTGTTGGTAATGTAAAGCACAATTACGAGCGATATCAGGAGTACGATACTTCCGCATATGGACACTTGTCTAAAGTTTTTATGTGGACAATTGAATCATAAAAACAAGTATCGTCTGTATGAACTTACTATATAATTTAACAAGGTCACTTGAGCGTTTGGATTCATGGAGGATTCATTCACGTTAACCTTATCCGGCACCTCCTCCATACTGGAAGCTGAATACTTCCCTCCTATCGAGCTTTCCCCGTACAAAAATTACGCTCTGGGACTCATCGAGTTGTTGACCTTTAATTCGATTCCCAACGTGGACACGGATCACAACAAGCTCAACGTAAGGGATGAAGTTATCACTATACCTACTGGTAGCTACGAGATCGAGGATATCGAAAACTACGTACACAGCTCTTTGACGGACAAGATCATCGTCATTCACATTAAACCTAACAATAATACGTTGTGCAGCGAAATTACATGTAACCGTAATGTTGACTTTCGACCCAATGATTCCATAGGCCGCTTGTTGGGTTTCACTCAACGCATTCTGGAAACTAATAAATTACACACGTCCGACATACCGGTCGCCATTCTCAAGGTGAACACCCTACGAGTCGAATGCAACGTCACGACGGGCGCTTACGTCAACGAACGTGAAGTGCACACCATACACGAATTCTTTCCGGTCGTGCCACCCGGATACAAGATCATAGAGGTGCCATCGCACCTCATTTATCTACCGATCGCCACCAAGACGATAGATCATCTGCAGCTTTGAATAGTCGATCAAGACGGGGACCTGGTGAATTTTCAAGGAGAAGTCATAACGATCAGGCTGCACGTCAAATCCATGCGATAATGGGTATCGCCTACAATAGGAAAATTGGCAGTGGTTATAATAGTAGACCGATATGTCAAAGAGGGATCAGTCGTCGACCGCTTCTCAAGGCGCTAACACGTCAAAACGTCTTGTTTCTGAAAAACCTAGAATTCAAAGTCACAAGAGGAAAGTAAAGCATTCGTTCTGTTGCATTCTTTTCGTCTGCCGCGTACCATGGAGGAAGAAACGCTGAACATTTAGACACCGATCATCTTCGATGAATCTATAGCACATTGTGAAACGCATGCGCATTAACCTTACGCCTCGTCAACGTTGAACAACAGCGACGAGGTTCGAATCTCCGTTCAACATCAAGACCTATGCTTATTACCGAGCAAAAGTTCGTTGCACGTATATGGAAAGCTGGTCAAAGAAGATGGACCTACAGCGACTGCGAGCACGACTCTGGTCAACAATGCCATTTGCCAACTCTTCGAGGAAATTCCCTATGAAATGAATGCTATAGAGATCGACCGGAACAAGAACGTTGGTCTCACGAGTCTCATGAAGGGATATACTTCCCTGAGTCACGTTCAACGATCCTTGATCGAAAACGCTGATAGGCTCGACGTCAGAGAACGGGAGAAATTGACCAATGCAGACGGTTACTTCGATATCCATACCGTTGAGTCTGATACGGGGTTTCGCCGAAGATTATCGCAAGGTCGTTGTTAACGCTGAGCACGAGTTGATTCTGACGAGAGCAAAGAGCGATGTAAATGCAATAGTGCAAACTGCTCATGAAGAATGCAAAGTCGTAATTCATAAACTGGAATGGCTGATACCGTACGTAAAGGTGTCGGATCGACAAAAGATACAACTGCTGAGATACATCGAGAGGGATGCACCCATCTCCGTGAGCTTCCGTACCTGTGAGTTGTACGAGTACCCTCTACTCCCCACCATTTCGAAACACGTGTGAACCGTCAAGTCGTCGACTCAGTTGGAAAAAACACGATACGTGATACTGGATTTTCAGACGAACAGAAAGAACAAGAAAAATAAGAACGTTAGTCACTTTGACTACTGCAACATCAGAGACGATAAGCTCTTTTTGAATTCGCAATGTTATCCTTACGGAAATCTGAATCTTGACATTGATTATAATCAGTTTGCTCTACTGTACGAGATGTATGCAAACTTTCAAGCTACGTACTATGGCAAGGATCCTGAGTCTTTGCTGAAGAAAAATTAATTTCTCGAGTACGTTCCATTGATCGTTATCGATTGCTCCAAACAAAACGAGTCCCTCGAACTTAGACCTGTTGATATTCGTCTGGAATTCGAGGCGCAAGACAATTTCCCTGCCGATACATCGGCATTTTGCCTGATTCTGCATGATCATATAGTCGAATACAACCCGATCAGTGGTGGGGTGAAAAAATTGAAATTAGGTTGGCAACTTATAAACCCGCCATTTGCTTCGATCAATTTCTAAAATGTTATAGAAGCTTCTAGAATAACTTGGGGCACTATATAAATAGAGCGTGAGTGGAAGGTCTCGATCATTCAGTAATTAAACGTTGAGCGGTAAAGTTTACGGGAAACATGGGTATTTCTCGAAGGGAACTTCGACTACTCTTACTTCACGAATTTCGTTTAGGTCGAAAAGCGACCTAAGTGAAGTGAAAGTGTGGTGTCCTATGATACGGCCAAACATTGGTACAGGAGATTCAGGGAAGGAAATTTCGATCTTTCTGATGATGATCATCCAAGACGACAGCGTACAGTAAATGTGGAGGAACTAAAAAGGCTTATAGAAATGGATCCCAGATTAAGTTCACGTTGTCTGGCGGAACAACTTCACTGCTCTGACACCGCAATAGAAAAACATATCCATGCTTTGGGATTCAAGTGGAAATATTCAGTTTGGTTGCCACGTGAACTGACACCGCATGAACTTCAACAGAGAGCCAACGTGTGCATGAACTTGCTTAGTTTCCGTCGTACAAATGAGTGGCTGCAGGATGTTATTACTGGAGATGATAAGTGGGTGATGTACATTAATTTCACTCGTAAGCGTCAGTGGCTTAGAGCTGGAGTAACAGGCGTACCGACACCGAAACCTGACACAAGTAGAAAGGTTCTATTAAGTGTGTGGTGGGGAATAAATGTGATTATTCACTGGGAGCTTCTACCGATGGATAGTACAGTTACAGCAGCTGTTTATTGTGAACAACTTGACCGTGTTGCAGCTAGATTACCAAAGAATCAAAGTAAAGTATACTTATTACACGACAACGCCCGACCCCATATAGCTAGAATGATGCGTGAAAAAATTATTTCGGTTGGATGGGCTGTCCTTCCCCACCCACCGTACTCACCAGATCTTTCGCCTTCGGATTATCACCTGTTTCGTTCGCTGGCACATTATTTGAAAGACAAAAAATTCATGGACGAAGAACATCTCAACATCGAACTCGCAACGTTCTTTAATGAAAAGCCCAAAGACTTCTACAAGGAAAGCATTCTATCACTGTCGACACGTTAGCGACAGGTGGTAGAAAACGACGGTGCTTACATACTTGACAATTAATTGTATTTAGTACTTTACAAAATAAAATAATCTTGTACCTTGAGATGGCGGGTTTATATGTTGCCAACCTAATATAAAGAGATTGCAATCGCCTCTCCCTGCGCAGTTTATCAAAATGAAATTCATCGTGGACGTACAAGGTTTCAAGAAACCCTTGAACGAGTTTGTCCTGAAGGAACTATCCGTGATTGGAATCGGCAGCAACTGCTCCGAGCCTGCAACGTTTCTCTTTCAACAACCTTGTTCATGGAAGCATCTATTGGCTAAATACGAAAGTATAAATTTGTGGTTCGAGCGCAATTTTCATGGTATATCCTGGAGCGCTGGGGACGTTGCTTACAATCAAGCTAAAAACATTCTTTGAGTCATCTTACAAAATGCATCTAAAATCTATGTAAAAAGATTGGAGAAGAAAATTTGGTTGGGGGCTTTCATTGGACGATCCGAGCACATCTCGGATCTGGGAGATCTGGGATGCCTTTCGTTGCAAAAATTGCGCAAAAACTCGCTTACTCGATGTACAAATCATCATGCTCCAAATTTTAGTTGCTCAACTGAAAATGTGACATTGTTAAGGAACTGCTTGTCGGAATGTATATTTTTTTATTATGAATAAAGACATAAGATATAATAAGTTGTATATATTTATTTAACACCTATACATAGTAGTATTAAGGGCATACGTATAAGCGTTTACAAACATTGAAACTCAATCAGATTGTACTGTCCACCTAAGCAACGCATGAAAAGTCTATCTTCGTCAGCAGCACGCACCATGTTTTGGAACAGATTATTATCGTCTTTTAAGACTTTAGACATCCTCGCTGGTAGAAATGTTGAGAAGCTGTTTTCAATGTCAACGATTAATCTCATTCCGTATTTTGTTTGAATCTTCCGAATACAACTAATCTTGTATTCCTTTTGAACCTCAAGTTCTGTCAACTTTTTCGTTAGAAGAAATGCGTCCAAACGATCCACTTTGTTAAATTTCGAGAAGTCCATTGCGTTCAATTAATATGGAGTTTCTTCAAATGTATTATGGGATTTTTACAATCTCTTCTATCTTCGATCAACTGTTTTACTACCGCGATATTCCTTAATAGTAACTGTATTCGAACTCTGAGCTCGCGTTGTTTCCTCTTATTCGGAATCGGTCGAATTGTCACAGTAAACTAATGAAGAGACGTTCAGCTACTCCTTTTATAAGAAACTCTTAAGGTATTACTACGGACCAAAAAAAACAAAAGTTTTAATGTAAGATTTGAACAATCCAGCGTCAACTTTTGAACTGGTACAGTTCACTCACACACGCCCATCCCTGCATCGATAGGCGCACACTAATGTACATTGGATGTAGTAGTGTATATACGTATATACACCGAATACAGTCTCAAACGCAATGTTGCCGTAACGCTCTTTTGTCTAGCCGTCGTACGAGATATTTCGTAATAAATATCGACTTCTTTCATGTCTATCAATAAATCCTATGAGTAAAAAGTTCTGACTAAAAATCTAAAAAATTCCTAATTTTTTCCTTTGCCACATATTAGTTTTTCATCGGAATTACACGGACGAGCCAAATGCAATAAAAAAACCATGCGCGTTTTATTGGCCAGGTATAGGGAATACGTGTTACGAGTCCTGACTTTAACTCGGAAATACTCGGAAACTGATGAGTGAATCGTGTTAAAAATTTGTAAAGAGATGTACTGCTATACAAATTAGACGTAAAACAAATTTCAGCTCGATTACACGGTTTTGAGTTTACCGTAGTAATACCTTAAGGGCTAAAATGGGGATGGGAGGTTTCGCAAATTTCTAGGAATCAAATCGCCAACAGAAATTCCTGGAATCAATGTCAAGGTCCATGCATCTTCCGGACGGGGAGCGACTTACGTTCGGGAATATTCAGATGAACCTTAGCCCTCCTCCTACGAGTAATTTGACATCTCGGGGGGATGAGGGACTGCATTCTCGACGCACGGCTCTGTGAGATAACGTTCGGTATTGCGAATTTGAACAACCGATACATAGATTTTTCTAGAATGACTTTGAACTCGCCGCTGCGCTCGCGAGAACCTGCACGAGGCTGCGGGTTGGGGGATTCGCGAAGCTTCTCCTGGGGATGAGGAGGGTGCCGTATCAGGGGATGGGGAGTTTGCGAAGCTTCTCCGTGGGATGAGGAGACTGCCGTCTCGACGCGAGATAACGTTTGAGGTCAAGTCGGCTGCCGTCCGAAACCTGCATGGGGATGGGAGGGGTTCAACGAAGCTCTAGAAGGCTCCCCGGGGTGGGGAGCCGTTCAAGATCAAACAGGCTGACGGCTGCCGTCCGGAACCTGCAAGGGGTCCGTCGAAGCTTCTAGAAGGCTCTCCGGGATGGGGGGCAAGGGGATGTTTCAAAACGTCGCGCGAGAGGACCGCCGGCTCTGGGAGCGATCCTTCGCGACTTAGCACAGACACGAACCGTCGAAGCTTCTAAAATGTTCTAGAAGGTTCTCGATCGCGCGCGATTCACAGAATCGAACGTAAAATTCCTGGAATCCCCCATAAATTCCTAGAAAAATAGGGGTCTTGGTGACGTCACTTCCGGAAATATCGTAGAGCTCACGACGCCAACTTAACACGGACACCCAAGTTCGAAGGTTCTAGAGTGTCGTTATAGGTCGGTTACAGGAATCCTGGTGCAGAACCCCCCAACTTATACTACTAAAGAAATTCGTAAAAATTACATACGTCCATAAAATCATAATACAATAGGTTTAAGGGTAGTTACCCCTTGCTATAACAATTAAAAAATTGCATTTAATTGCATTTAATTATAAATAAATTGCATTAATTTTTTTCTTAATGACTTTTAGTTGCAAGCGACTCTGTTAGGGACTTTAAGAGAGAGTTGTGAATACGGGCTTTAGGATATAAGAGTTCTGAAGACCACGCGAGCGTAGGAAAAATGCCGCCAAAAGAGCATCAGGAAACGAAGGGGTTGTTTTAGTAAACATACAACCGAACGTTATTGAAACGCTTCAGCCTCTTACTTAACACATAAAAAGAGTTTCCTAATAATTGGGAAGGCACATTGAAGCAAGATAATGCCGCTTTAATGAGAAGTTTGTTGCACTGGCGTAGGGGGTGATTTACTCCTTAACCCTTTGCGGACCGAACGCTCTTCACCGTTTCGTTCCAGCAGGGCCGCACAGATTTCACCAGTCGCTTATCTGCTTGGTAGCGTTTATTGTGGAAAACATGTATAACCTTACTGACGTAACGTACTTATGAATTAGTGGCTATATACAAAAATTATCTTGTAAAAATGTATGTTTTGAAAATGTTTTCTTATGCTACGACTTTGAACCGGACACCTCGGTGGGTTTGAAAAGACTAAAGCCAAGGCTTGAAGTTCAAGAAGCATCGCTTATTTTACATCTGCTCCGGTAGCTCATTCTTATCTTTTCTACAATTGAGACGTAGTGAAACTTGATATAGGAGGCGGCAGAACACAAAGCAATGTCGAGTCACACTCGACATCGGATGTCCTAGAACCAAAAGCGATGTCGAGTCATACTCGACATCGGACCGCAAAGGGTTAAATGACGTTTTCTCGAAAAACGCAAAAACATTTATCTCCTACTTTTTTTAACACTTTCAAATGCAATTGGTTTCATCAAAATCGAATCGATAATTTGTTTTGTTATAAAAATTTCACACTGTTCAACTTATTTAGGCCACATACTTTCAGAAGAAGGAGTTCATCCTGACCCAAAGAAACTAATAGCAGTCAAAAATTTCCCCATATCCAAAAATCAGAAGAACATTAAACAGTTTCTGGGTTTAGCAGGATACTATTGAAGGTTCATTGCAAATTTCTGTAAGATAGCTAAACCTCTGACAAGCTTATTGAAGAAAGAAGTCACCTGTCATTGGGGACCGGAACAACAGGCTGGTTTTGAAACCTTGAGAGATATGCTGTGCCAAGAACCCATACTCCAATACCCGAATTTCAACGAGCCCTTCATTGTAACAACTGATGCTTCTGACTATGCCATCGGAGCTATTCTAAGTCAAGGAATCATTGGTCAAGACCTGCTAATAGCATACACCTCAAGCCTTCTGAACTCTGCAGAAACCAACTACTTGACAACTGAAAAGGAGTGTCTTGCTATCATCTACGCTGTAGCATACTTCCGACCCTATCTATACGGTCACAAGTTCACTTTGGTAAAAGATCATCGTCCTCTAGTCTGGCTACACTCCGTCAAAGACCCTAGTTCACGACTGATGCGATGGAGACTTAAGGGGCTACATCTACCTAGAGATTTGAAAAATATCGAATTTCTTTTTTTCACTTTCTGAAAGTTTCTAGTTTTAGGAATATTCACTGAAAATTTTAGATCGATATCTATGAAATTGACGAAGTTATAGAACTCTGAGTAAGCAAGTTCGTATAGCGCTTGAGCGATCGAGCGCGGCTACCTGACGTAGGGCGCAATAAAAAACGGTTCTAGCGGTATTTTGGATTTCAGTACTATACGAAGTTCTTTCCGATGAAAAATTATTGAAGAGGTGTGTCGGAGGATTCACTCAAAATGTAAACGAAAGCCTCAATAACAACATTTGGCGTATTGCTCCTAAGGTTCAAAATAGCGGTGCATCCATCGTGAAAATTGCTGCAAATATTGCTGCTAGCACCTTTAACGAAGGTGCCAATACGTATTTATTAATAATGGAGACGTTAAAAATTGAAGTTGGTCGAAATTGCGCGGCATACTGCGAGAACCAAGACAGAACGCGCATCGAGGGAACGGAAATTCGAACTCAGGAGGCCACGCGCGAAGGAAGAACAGCTCGCAGACAACAGCAATCATCTTCCCATGATGCTGCAATTGCTGCTGAGGGTAATTTATATGGGCCCGGAATTGATGACTAAAGGTAAAGTTAAAAATTTGGCACTTAACAATAGTAGAACCATACTTGAACCTTTAAACGCGTTTTCTTCAAAACACTGTTTTTGAAGCCGGTGGACATCATATCTCGAGAACCGATCGATAGATCGTTTTTAAATTTACACAAAATACTCTAAGAAACATTTAGAGGTCGTTGACGATCTTAGTTTTTGTAAATCGATCTTTGTTTTCGAATAATTAAGTAAAAATAACGACTTTTTTCACAGATATTTCAAAGTTGATTTTTAAGTCGTCGCCATTTTTTGAAAAAGATCGATTTTTAAAATTTGCGATCGTCAACGACTCGTACTTATCAATGACATGAATCACCCTTTTTGTTTTTTTATTTTAGATGGACCGTTTCAGCTGGAGAGTGTCCACCGCGGAACGCCTCGAAAAAAGTTGCGGCACCTGCTGACGGCCATATCTTCGTTATTTATAAATATTTTTTATGATCTTTTTTTTAAAATATTCACAATACATGTACCTTTCAGTACAGAAAAATTCGTGTCGCTTCAATCAACCCTTTCTTAGAAAAAACGTTCCGAATTTCTGCCTTTTTTTCGGACCTCTAGGTAGATGTAGCCCCTTAAACTAGCTGATTACGAATACACGGTCACATACAAGTCGGGTAAAACCAACCTAAATGCAGACACACTATCCCGTAATCCAACAGTGCTCTCCTACCCAATAAAATCTAAGAAAGAGGACCGGCCATATAAGCCATTGCCACATCAAAGGAAAATCAGCCTAGAAGACAGTACAATTGGGAAACGAATGAAAACAAGGTCACAGCCAACTGTGAATTACAACGAGTCATCCACTAGCTCGCTAGATATCGACAACGATACGTGTCATGAAGAAACTGGAAATAGAAGCATGTTACCTTCCCTGCTGACCGAGACAATACTGGAAGAAAAGGAAACCGAAGAGGCTAACAAAGTATCATCCCCCTTGTGGAACTTCGACCTCCAAAGTCTGTTTGAAGAGACCTATAGCGACAACGAATCAGAACCTACGAAGGAACAATTGACAGTAGGAAGATTGAAACATCTATGCATTAAAGATCCAAAAATAATAGAACTAGGCTCAGTATCAGAAACATCATCCGACGAAAACACGGACCTAACCCAAATAGATACCTTCTGGTGGGATGGGAAGGCTATGGAATCTCCCAAAGACGAATTAAAAAGGGCAGATTTTGCACAGGACGAGAACGGAGCTAGGCAAATATATGAAAACCTAGGAGGCTTCACCCTGCACGAAGACTTTAAGGACTTTAAAAAGGAAGACTTTAAAAATTAAGGAAATATCTCAAACCTTACCTTCCTTGGAAAACATAGCACCACCAAAGAAGAACATCGAAAAACTACAGGATCCTACAATCATTGCAGGCAGCACGCTAAAATCAAACAAACAACACACGCAACGAAGAGTATCCATCATGCCTACTCCTCGACGTAGTCTACAACCAACAGCGCAATCAACACCAGGAGCTAGAAATCAGAACCCCGAGACAGTGATAGACACCTGCATAGATAACACCCACGGATCACCACCACAATAAAAAGGAGTCATGCTACCACTGGTTGACATATCATCCTCAAGCGATGACTCGGACATTGACTGCGAGATCAGTATATCGGAGACCGCTCTTACAGGAAAAGAAGGTAACCTGACCCACTTCCTACCAGCCGACGGTCAATTAATGAACCCAGTAAACCGAACGTTCAAGGAATTAAATTACCTTGATCAGGACAAAATACCGGCAGAAAAACCCAGAAAGGGACACGTTTTCATTTCCCGACAAGGGATCAAGCGAATTTACACTCTTATACACACGAACTATTGCTACGAGAAACCAACAACGAAAGATGTTCAATTAGCTCTGGAAGCATTAAAAGTTGCTATGAGAAAATCCAAAGTCGACAATGTTAGGATCCCCGCAAAAGGGAACGGACTCGACGAAATGCCAATGGGAACGTTAATACAGTGCATAAAGATAGCATTTCAAGATTATGTAAGTAAAATCACTCTTTGCACGGGAATCATCGAGACACCGCCACCGGATCTCCGCCAAGAAATTATAAAGGAACATCACGAGAGTCTCACCGGGGGACACAAAGGCGTCACTAAGACATACCGAAGGATACGAGAACGTTTTAACTGGCCTGATATGCACCACCAAATTCAAGAATATATCCGGAGTTGCGATAGCTGTCAGAAGCAAAAGCTAGTTCGCATAAAAACGCGAGAACCAATGCTCATCACCGATACACCTGTGGAACCATTCCATAAAATCTCTCTCGACACAGTAGGTCCTTTACCAGAAACCCCTAACGGGAACAAGTACATTTTGACCCTGCAGGATAATTTAACCAAATATTGTCTCGCAGTAGCTATTCCTAATATACGAGCTACAACTATTGCCGACGCATTCGCACGACATTTCATAAGTCAGTTTGGAACACCTAAAGCCATCCTAAAGGATAAAGGAACGTGTTTTACTAGCGAACTTTTCAAAAATTTGGCAAAAATATTTCGAATAAAATTAATCACTACGTCTGGCTACCGACCTCAAACTAACGGAGCACTAGAAAGAAGCCATCACGTTCTCGTGGAATACCTGAAACATTACATGGATACATACGATGACTGGGAATTACTTCTACCATTCGCAATGTTTTCATATAATACCTCGGTACACGAAGCAACAAACTTCACTCCCTATGAACTCATCTTTGGAAAACCTGCAAGAATACCTTCATCATATCCGGACACGAATGATCTAAAAACGTACGGGGACTACTTAGCAGAACTAATCACTCATCTGGACAAAATCAGAAATATTGCCCGCAATACATTAGTGCAGACCAAGGAAAAAACAAAGGAACGATATGACAAGAAAATAAAACCAATCAAATTTAATTCAGGAGACAAGGTATACGTTTTAAAGGAGCCAAGACATCACAAATTCGATCCTCATTATGAAGGCCCGTACGAAATTTGATAGTTATTAGAATTGAACAACGCAGTCATAAAAACCAACAAAGGAAAAATCAAAGTAAAACATTTTGACAAATTAAAACCTGCGAGCTCTGTCCAAAAACCGATCCAGAATCATCAACCTTGCTAAAAATAAGCTGTTGAATTTCCAGAAACAGGACGTTGCGCATAATTTTAACCTTATTCTGCGCACCACGGATCAACGGAATTCTGCAAGATGGAGCACCTGACTATCAGATTACTCCATTAAAGAACAATATCGGCTTGCACTTTGAGAAACTCTATGATATGCGCATTTATCACGTAGAATGGAATCTGGTCACCTCGCTAGAAATCGGGGCATTCCTAAAGCACTGTCCACGCTCAGAGGAACACAAACTCGAAGCAAATAAACAATGCTTATCCATGCAATTTACGACATGTGAAGCCCGCGAAGAAATAACCCATCTAATGGCCAGACTCGCTGACTCTCATAAGGATGAGGATCTCTTACAAGGCATCGTTGGAGAAATCAAAGAAGAAGGAAAACGCCAGAAGCTCGGTGCACCACTTCAATTCATAGGCACTATAAGTCAAGCTCTTTTTGGAACCCTCATAGAAGCCGACGCTGAGTACTACAATATCGAATTAGATAAACTACACAAGGACCAAAATCATCTGTCGGAACTACTGGCAAACCAGACCCATATAGTCCGATCAGAATTCCAAAATATACATCAGCATCTTCAGAATCTCACGATACTGGCCAATAGATACAAAGCCGCCACCGAACTACTTGCCACAGAACTCAGCAAGCAACAAAACGCTATGAATGAACAAGCTTACAAAATATCATCTCTAAAGTGGCTACGTAGCCTGGAAAGGAGTGTCAACGAATACCAAACAGGCCTGGAATTGCTCACCAACGCAGTAATATTTGCTAAACAAGGAATAATTCATCCCGCCGTACTACCACCACGACAGCTAGTTTCCGCCGCAAACAAGTTTCGGCAAAATACCCAGTACGAGTTCCCTCTATCCTCAACTGAACTTTTATCCGAACAATTCCAAATAACTGTCACACTCAAAACCTCTTATAAACAAGGCCGTCTTATCCTAGCACTCACCATCCCTCTTTTAACAACCACAACCACTAGCAACTACTAGGAATCAACTACACCATATCTGCTTATATTATTCCCCGAACAACCTACCTAGCCACGTCCTTGGACCAGAAATATTACTTTATCCCGACCAAAGGTTATCTACAGACCTGCCATAAGCACGTAGGACAACTGCTCTGCAAATTAAAGTTACCATTATATCAGACGGACACCAGGCAGACTTGCGAAGTATCTATATTGACCAACCCCGCCAATGCTGCTTGGAACCAATGTGATATTCGACTGCTTAAAACTACGGATGCTTATTGGGAACAACTTAACACTCCAAACACTTGGCTATATTCTACCTCACAAATCGAAGAACTGCGTATCATTTGTCAAGGGCGGGAAATCGGATTTGAAAGACTGACTGGAACCGGCATCCTCCAATTAAAACCAGGTTGCCAAGCTGTGACAAGAACAACTAGATTAACAGCGCAACAAACTATAATATAAAAGGGTTATTCTCATTTCGATCCACCAATATCCCTTAACATCTCAGCAATAGCTCCCATCCTAACTCAACGTAACACCAACGATCTCCTCAAAACCATCAGGAAAATACCAGAAACAAATCCGGGAAACGATTGGGAATCGAGCAAAAATGCTGTCGAACTCAAAGAAATAGAATCACAAGCGAAGGAGTTGGAGACCCATCAACGAGGAATGCGCCTGAATAACATATTTTCCTATTCATCCTTCGGGATGATTTCGATGCTCATACTCAGTATCATTGGTTACGCTTTAAAATGCATTAAGGACCGTCCGACCTACGAAGCACCTAGACACGTGGTTAGATACAGGAGAAATAGGCCAGAAATAACAATTATGCATCCACCCATTGAAAAACCGCCACCAATCCCACAAGTAACATATCCGTCGACTCTTCAGCAATAATTCAATAGTGTAAGCAAAATAGTTCACAACGCCAAACCTTGTCCAGCCACTTCAGTCGCAATCAAGCTTGGAACAAGTACAGACCACCACCACAATGGTCACCAAAAGAACTACGGGAACTATAACAGAACCAAGAGAAGGATACCGCACCATCATCCTCCAAACTAAGGAACGGAGTACTTGGGAGATAGAACATAGAATGGGAACCATACGAAAAGCTAGGCCCTGGAAAGGGGACCTACCAAACGCACCCAGTAAGGGACGAGGAACTCAAACCACCAAAATCCGAAAAGCCAGTAGATGCACACAAACTGAAAAGTGTCTGTTCATCACAATCCGCACACAACAGCTGTTTGGAGATCCGAGCACCGATGATGAGGAACCCCGCAACACCAAGGGAACCTGGAAACCCTATGACATAGAGGATGTGTCAGAACCAGAGGAAATCACTGACAACACCATCTGTGACTTCATACCAGGGGAATCTCTAAAGAAGAAACCAAGACATATTCTATCAGGGCAGCATGGCCGCGCATCGATAAAGAGATATCTTCGAAAACTTTCTCCGAAGATGCATAACTAAGTGAGTAAATGAGAAATACGCGGAAACACAAACGAAACATAAATTTATGCAAAAACATCGTCCAAATAGACGATGTTTTGTCTAAGAGGGGAGATGTTACGTACATCGACCTTCACTCCGAAACAGAATAATAACGTAGCCAACAGGAAGTATAATTGCAGACTCAGCACGTTACCCAGTGCACTGCCTGTGCCACCTACCCAGCTGGTTAGCCGAGTGCATTCCTAACGTCCTAACCGTACCTAGAGCATCAGCAAAAATCGACTATATAAGCAGCCAAAATCATGGGACTGACGCTTAGAAAATCATTCAGTTTCACGCGTAAAACATCGGACTGCACGTTATCACACGTGGCTCTAACCGTTAGAGTATTAGATTCAGTGTAATATTCGCAATCGGGCCTAGGTACGGATTCGTTATTACATACCCTAGGGAACAAGCTGGATCGGTTACCGGGTAAAATTGAGCTGCATAGATTAGTCTTTCCAAGTAAAGAATATACTAGACAATTTTCTGTTCCACTAAATTTCTTTTTGTCTTAACCTCACACACAGTCGGGTTTTGTAATCCGATTTCACATATTTTTTATCCCAGTATTTCTCATAATCGAACCACTGTACACGACAATTAATTGAAAACTTCTAGTTTAAAAAGAAGATATAGAATAAGATGTTTGTACGTGACTACGGCTTCCGTAAATATTTTATGCAGCAATTTGCAATAAAAAAAACATTGCTCATAAAAACGTATAAACCTTTTCCTCTTCATTTTTCCTCTCGCGCTTCTGGTACAGATATCTTTAAATCCATCAGAGCAAGACTCATGCGGTTGTAAGTGTTGGTGTACCTTTCTCAAGTTTCCAAATGCCCTTCTTCTTATTGTCATGCCTTTACTTCACCTTTTCTCGCAGATCGATGAGCACTTTTGAAGTTATCATATAAATTCATTAAATTTTAGTTAATGTGGTAAATATTATTAATGTTTCGTCAAATCATGAAGAAAAGTTACTTCGAACGTGCGGAAATCTACACACTGTAGACAAATATGTGTGCAAGGGATATGCGTTTTCAGCATCTTGTTTAAGTTTACAATTTTGTTATCTTGTTTTTTCGCCAGTAGTTTAAATAAAACTATAAATATCTTTTCTGTATTTTGATATATGTATAAGGCACCGCGTTTAAAGCAATTAACATGAATGACTAAAAGAAATTTCGTGAATTTGTTTGATAAATTCAAACCTAATCACCACACTGTGAAAAAAGGTGGGATTAAGACAGAGTAATATAATATAAGAAGAGGGAGCAAACACGGAAATTTGAAAGGCGTAGCTGCAATCGTTTAAAGGTCACTCTAAATATTAACTTTAAAATGAGTTACTTGACTGAATGATAGTTCAAATATCATTTGTTTTACTAAGGACTTAACTAACTAATGAATAAAATAGTTTTACTTATTAATAAACAAATAAAACTGAAATTCCATGTACTATAACGGGGGTGCCCGGCTCGTCTCCGCTATAAATAATTTATCCACAGAGCCGCCAGGGAGCGCTAAAGGGCTAGGAATTTCCGAAAAATTAGGAGTTCTGATCGGGAATTGAACTCGATACCTTCGGATTGCCAAGTCGGACACTTACCACTGCGCTACCGAACCCACTGTCCGACCAGGGAAGTCCTATGTATTTATTTTTTGGTCATTCTTAGGCGGACCTCCCCTCCAGCTCTGTAACGCCACGTTACAGTATATAGATATCGTATTATAATCAAACCTCAATCCCTGTTCATTGCCGGGATGACAAATTTCTGTCTCTGTCCGAAGGTCACATGATTCTTTCAACCAATGCAAGTTCTTAAGTAGGTTTGTGAAATAAATGTAATAAGGGACGCAAAACCTTTTTTGTTTCACCAGCTTTTACACGACGAATTATATTTTCGTATTCTCTTGTACAAAGCGGCTTACGAGAATTTAATGCATTAGTGCTTATCTTTAGACTAGACCCATTATAAGATATTGCTAACCAAAAAAGTGGAGGGTGATTAGGTTAGGTATGTAAATAAGACAGGGTTCTTCTTACGCATTTTCATAACACTTTCATGAAGATAGGATCTGAGATATGGAACTGGACAGTGATTAAATTCAGAAGGGAACCAAGCAGATAGGGAATGAGATTTGACTATATTCATTAAAGAGCAAACTGTTCGCATTTTTCATATCACTTAATATTAAAAATGTTTGAGGAAAGTTTTAACGGCGAATGAGATAATTAAAAATCTAAATATAACAAAAATAAATATAAGAGTATGCAGAAAGAGCGAAATCAAATATTACAAAATTTCAGGTGCTGTTTCCTATTTGTTAGGCTTCTTCAAAAATAGAACCGTTTATTGCCAGTCTTCACTATAAATTCTTGCAACGACTACCAACTCTTTTAAATGATTCGCATTTACTCTGATTTTTTTGCTTTTTACTACCGATAAACGGTTCCTTATAAACTCAGTGTTTACAAAACTGATCATACCAAAATAATCCGAAGGTCCAAGTCGTCCAACCTCTGATGGTTCTTCACCTTCTATACGCTGCTGTAGAACGACAGCCATTCCTTCTACAATTATATAGAAATCTTCGCCTGGTTCGCCTTGCCCAACTATTGTCTCGCCATCTTCAAATGCTACCGGTTCCAATGCATCCGCTACTGTCAGTCTTTCCCATTTATCCAAAGATTCTGTAATATAAGCACATTGTAAGTATATGTATGATTAAAAAATGCAAAGTAGTTCATAACTATGTTGCTGTAAACAAGAACCACATATATAATTCTGTTCCAATTCGGGATATTATTATTTTGAAATCGAAGAGGGTAAAACATTCCTTTAGTGCAAATATCAACCTTCCCTGGTATAGCTTTTCGTATTGACCCTAAAAAGAAAGACATCCTGTAAACCCATCCTTAACCAGACACTTTGAGTCTTTCGTATTTGACAGGTTCTCTTAAATCAATATTATAGAGATTTGAAATAATTGATAAAATATTTAATTAACTGGGGGCCAGGTATAACCAGAGTTACACCGCTGTCTCCTAAGGATAGCCTGACCAGCTCTTATGTAGTAAGGTCCTGGGTTTCGGAGACAATAATAAAAATCTGAAAACTAGGGAGGTTCACTCTAAAGGCTATTTTACAATGCAACGAAACACGGAATACGTAAGCGGCGCGGTATTCAATTGTATATTTGCAAAATTCCATTGGATACTCTAATTAAGAAGGAGAAAATCGTTTTTAAAACCGAGCGTTTACTAAATCTCTACGATTTTGGCTACGTTTCGGACATAGCTACGATACGGAAGTGGTTGCTAGGGTCATTACGTATTTTATGGAGCACGGAGTGTGATGAGTAGTATCAAGCATGCTCCGTTCTATGCACCGTAATGGCTTACGTGCAAAAAATGATTGCTTCGCCAATATTTCCATGCGTGAAATGTTATTACCTATCACCTGTCATTTTCAACTCTATTGACGAGATCATTATCAATATCGTTAGAGAAATCAAATTTCTTTACGATAAAAGTCATCGTGACTTTAAAAACGAAGTAATGATTTACTTATCTATATGACTAAAGGCATATACTATTTTTTAAAATATTTACATATTGACAGATAATGACAGGTGATAGGTAATGACATTTCACGTATGAAAATATTGGCGGGGCAATTATTTTTTTGCTCGATGCTACTCATCACGTTCCGGGTTCCGTAAAATACGTAATGACCCTAGCAACCGCTTCCGCGTCGTTGCTATGTCCGAGACGTAGCCAAAATCGTAGATATTTAATAAACGCTCGGTTTTAAAAACGATTTTCTCCTTCTTAATCCAATGGAATTTTGCAAATATACAATTCAATAGCGCGCTGCTTACGTGTTCCGTGTTCCGTGTCCCGTTGCATCGTAGAATAGCCTTAAAAACTACTGAAATTATTTAACATTGAACTATCGAAACTAAAATTGAGGAACGGTCCAATTTGTTTTAAATAGAAAAATATAAGAACAATGCTATTGTATGCAAGTGATAAGTACGGAAAACAGATCGTATTGGTACAGAACGCACTGGGATATTACTCGAACGACATTATACAATAATGTTCCCGCTGGAATAACGCAACAAACGACACGATGCAATAACGGTACAATAAGAAACGGATACGATAGTAAATTGTACGATAGTGACTCACGCTCCCATGTGCTAGGAAGACGATTCCGCGAGACGTGGACTGAATAATTAGACGCAAAACCCGAAGAATAGAAAGAAGGAAATGAGAGACTGATGCTCTGTTTGTCACCGGATTAGCTATCCTCGGACCCGTAGCGATCAGGAAAGGGTAGGACGACGCGTAGGAGTACGTCAAACAGAAAAGATTGGCTGATTCCGTGAATTAAAAGATAGCCAATATATCTCTGAGCGTCAATCACCGTTGTCCAGTTGCTCCTACTATCCACAGGAACACATTCTCCTGGATTATAGGTCCCTCAAACGGATCACCATACGATACAATAAATAAAAAAGCAGAACCAAACGATAGCGCGTCTATCCGTGAGCTAGACCACGCCGTGAGTGATGCTACAAGTTTTTCAAATCGGGAACCTTCCCGAGAATGTGCCGTAACACCACCCCCTGGTCCAATCAGGTTCGCTGTTACATCGACTCCGCTAGTGAGCTCACGATCTTCAATTGTTTTGACGATCCCGATCAAATAGATCGGGGCATCTTGCTACATTCGGATGGGTACAGTGTTGTTTCCGGGAGGCGGAAATCACATCCACCTCTACTCTTTCGATATTCAGCACCACGCCGCTTCTGCAACCCGTGTATACCCTCTGATCCTGAAGATGCTCGCCGCTTGCGTTGTGTAATTGAGCCGCCAGGTTGTGGGCTCCGGTCTTGAGGTCACCTCTCCTTGACAACACTCCGCCAGGCCCGTAGTTTGCTCTCCCGGGCCCCGTCTCAATAGAAATTGTGTCGAATTCTCTCGGATCCGCTTGAAGAACTCTCTCTCAAAGAAAGCGAAATCTCCCAAAAAACACTTACGTGTAAAAAACTACGCCAAGTACAGGAGTGCTGTGTATTCCTCTAATAAAAAGTATTGATATCAGATTACTAAGGCCAAGTACATAAGTCACTACATGTTTGCGTATTATATGATCTAGCACTGGCCCATCATTTTAATTGTATTTCCAAAATTTCCTATAACGTTTTCACTACTCTTTTACTTTACCACTGTTTCTCATAGTTGATTATGATTTAATGGTTATTTAATAATTAATAAAACTTTAGCTGATTCCCTATCGAGAGTAGTTACAGACCACTCCTGGCCGTCATAACAAATCCCCCACCACTGTCCCCTATGAGTCATGGAGCGCGCCGCGCTGTGTCCCCCGCACCGCACTACGGCGCCACCCCCTCGCCCATATGGTCGGCTCTCCCCACCGCGAACCTATGCAGTGTTCCCCACCACGCTGCCCCGGTCCTAAGGCCCAAAACTCTGTAGCAGCGGCGTTGCATGGCCCCAGGGGCATATCACGGTCGGTAATGACGCATTGACCACCGGTCGGTAACTTTTTTTTAATTACCCTAAGGAGGTAGCGTGGTAAGGTAGAACACGGTTCTTTTTTGTAAGAAATACCTTATATTATACAAGTATCGCACGTATTGGCGATACTTTTTCGATACCTTTAACTAGCGACGGGTGGCTATTCATCCCCTAATATTTTGCTAGGGGTGAATCCTCCACATACCACGTAACTGTTGGAATGATGGTACCCTCCTTTTTGGATCATCTAGCGAGCGATGCGTCAAATACATCAGGCGTGGGGGTACCATTGTCTTAGCAGCGTAAACTGCTACATGTATCTCTTATTTGCAACTATGCAAAAAATAAGGGCCATGGTGGGGCTAAAGATGGTTACCTGTGAGCCGTCCTCGCAGCATCCTGTCATTACCTTGGTGACAAGTGAAGTAGAAGCGAGAGTAAAAAAAAAAGTGATAGTGCTGTGAAAAGAGTTAGAAATATTAATAAAGTGGTATGTATATCGGTGTCAAATTTGTATACATTTTTTTTTATTAGATTAAAAAAAATTATTTTGTATCGGACATCTTTCACCTTTTATTTCTAGACATTACAAAAAAAAAGAACGAGTCGCGTCAGCCTCCTTTGGGTTACAGCTATCTGAGAGTAAAAAAATATTAATAAAGTGGTATGTATATCGGTGTCGAATTTGTATACATTTTTTTTTATTAGATTAAAAAAATTATTTTGTATCGGACATCTTTCACCTTTTATTTCTAGATATTACAAAAAAAAAGAACGAGCAGCGCCAGTCTCAGGGCTACAGCCACCTGTTACCGGAACTGTAAGTGTAATAATTTTAAACCTGCACAGGTTTTTATTTGATTTTTTTAAAAAAAAAGTTTTTGTATATCTAGCGCCTTTTACCCTTATTTCTAGACGCTGCAAAACGGAACGACGCACAGTATCGAGCATCGAGTTAACGTCGTATATTGCGGGTCCGGTAAGGGTAATAATTTTAAGGCCGCACCGGTTTTTATCTGATTTAAACAGATTTATTATTATTAAAAAACTTAAATATTACAGATTATGGCACCAAGGCGCCCGGATACACCGCCTGAGGGGGCCGAAGGACCATTTGAGGGACCGCTGCTTGATGGAATACCACCACCCCTCAATGCGTTCTTCGCCCCCTTTCACGAAGGGCAGTGTTTGTTCGGGTGCCTGTACGTGCGGGGTGTGGGGGAGGCGCTATGCTACGGGTGCATGCGTGAGCAGCCCGCCGAGCACAGGGGCCAGTTTATGGTCCGTGTAATTCATTACTTACAGATCGACCCCGCAATACATCTGCGTGCGGGCGTCTGTGTACGCTGTGCTCGGCGTGTGATGCACGCGTATGCACCCTGTGATTGCATAGCATGCATAGCCTACTTTTGTGATAACCGGGAGGTGCTATTGCGGCAGGGGGCTGCAGAAGTTCCTCCCCCACCCCGGACTTAAATTGTAAGTTATATATATATATATATATATATATATATATATATATACGTGTGTGTGGTTTTTGTAATCTTTAGACTTACTCTCGTTTTTTTTCACACTTGTTTCTAGAAATGGCACCACGAACGGCTCCCGAGAGGGATGAGGACGGCGTGGGTGGAGCCCGGGACACTCCATCGCCCAGGCCGGACGACCTTTTTTTCGAGGCCCTGCACGGTGGCCTATGCCTTTACGGGTACATATACGCCCACCGGGACGAGGAACTATGCACCGAGTGCGTGCTCGCCCTGCCTGCAGACGCTCAGACCATCTACACGTCCCACAGCATACATTATCTGCTGTTGGACACCATGATGGTGTTCAACGTGGGGCGTTGCACAACTTGCGCACGGAGCGTGTTTCGTGAGCACGCAGCCGGTGCATGCCCCGTCTGTGTGTTGTATTATACCAGGTACAGGGATTCACTGGTGCGGTACGGCTACGGGGAGGTCACACTCGACGCGTGAAAAAAAAAAAAAAAAAGAAGAAAACTATGCTCATATATATATATATGCAGTACATTTATTATTATTATTATACGTCTTACATACATACTTGTTATTGTTATTATTAAAACTTACATGCCACGTACATATATATTCTTATTACGTTTATTACGTATTATTATTATTATTATTATTATTGGTTTATCGTTTATAGTTCTATTATAACCTATTTGCTATGTTATTATTAAAACTTACATGACACGTACATATATATTATTATTACGTTTATTACGTATTATTATTATTATTACGTACATATATATTATATATTATTATTATTGGTTTATCGTTTATAGTTCTATTATAACCTATTTGCTACTTAAATATATATATATATATATATATACTTATTATCACCATTATTCCTACTTTATTTATTATTATTATTATTATTACGCCGCTACTATTATACACTATTTTAATGTTATTTACCCCTATATTATAATAAAAAATTAGCAAAATTATATCTTTAATTTATTTAATTAAGCGCCCAGACCACACACCTTTTTTTTTTTTTCATGAAACAGATCTTAACACGTATATCCTGATTTACACCGCGAATATTGCACTCTACCACCACCGCCACCATAAATCTTATTATCTTGCGCATACCGCCGATCCGCCAAACGCTTCTTTCGAACAAAAGCGTCGTAGTACTCTCGGGCAATTTTATCGTTTTTCCGCAAATCAGCACTAAACACATTCTGGAAGGCATGCATCCCGAAGCCGGAGGAGAGGTAGTGTAGAAACATCATACAGAATTGGCCGCACACCGTTGACGTCTCGCTCTGAAGCTGCTGGGTGTTCCATCGGAAGGATCGACAGTTCCGTCGGAGTCTCGATGCGTGGTGATGATTCAGCGGTGGTAATCCGTAGCTGTCAAAGTAGTAGCCGTCTCCGTCAGCGTCCACGTACATGGCAACCCAATGTGCTCCTGGCTTCGTATGGTCGTCCGTGTTGGCGATAATCGCAGCGGGTTTCGACCAGCTTCGGGGTATTCTATCAGCTGCGTAGACACCCGTCGTATGCTCCGATATACCGCGAAGGCCAAGGTAAAGGTCTAGCGTGTTCATATATGCGGTCCGTTATTTCGAAGCCAGAATTCAAGACGCAATGCGTTGTTCAGAGCGCAGGTGAATGATCCCCGGCTCTCCTTACACGCGTGAACGATACACTCGTAGTGGTCACGATTCGGTGGGAAGTCCTCGTATGGTGAGTTATCGGGAGTTTCATCCAAATTTATAACCTCCCTTGCCATAACGGTCTGCAGAAAAAGTACGCTCTCCGGACCTCGTGTGTATATGCTCCGTGAAATACCGGCAATATTTCGGAGATTGTTGTATAGCTGTTTGTACGTCACACCACCGTCGAACCACTCTAGACCGTGTCGATAGCGGGTCATGGTGTTGTTCTCACTTCTGATCGCCGGTGGTAATTCGTTGAAATCGCAGGGCGGTGAAACGATCCAGTGGCCTATGTATTTTCTTTCCACAGCCACGACGCCGATCTCCTTCGGCGCCAGACGTCCCTCGGAGTCTTTGAAGTACTCAATCTCGATCACGAAATCCATCGCTGCGGTGCTAACTCGAAGGCGTTCAACGAGAAACTAACGGCGATGCTGCCGATCACAGGCGATACCGAGTGCACAAAAAAGACGATGACGCATACCTCAAATTGCTGACCTATGTATTTTCTTCGATTGTTTAGCCGCCGTAATCTACGACGATCTGACGCGAGGCGTCGATCTCCAGAACGTTATCGTACTCGGCGTATACGATACAGTTCACGGTGGTGGCCAGCGGATCGTCGAAGCGTACCTCAATTCGTACACTACCGTGCTTGATCAGGTTCCAGTGGGTGTTGCTATTTGCCGAGAGATCGGGTGTAAGATCGAAAACGAACAGGCAGTAGCCGTCTGCGTAGTAGTAGCGTCTGTAAGCGTTCCTAGATATCGAATTACCCTCGTTGAGGAAGTGTATACCCGTGCCACTGAAGAGGGTATGATACGCGTCCACGTAAAGACCGGCTTTACCGAAATCTGTCTGCAGTGCTTTCGAGGGTACTTGAACACCGTCGACGTACAGCGATAAGAAATTAATACGATAGTTTTTAAAATTGAACGGGTTGAGTTGATAGTTGCCATTGAAGGCCTTGTTATCGACGAAGCCTATTATAATACGCTTAGGTAATTGGCCGAGAATCACGTTGTCCATAGTACCACCGTGCAAGCCGGCATGCATCGTCAGCGCCTTGACCTCTACACGCGTAAGCGGATACTTTGCAGTTGTCTTTGATAGCATTTTAGAATGAGCAATTAGAATACCGGGGCTTATTTTGGCGCGTCTAACGAGGAGCGTGGCCTCCGTTATATGTAAAGAACACTCGCTCTTTGGATCCATGAGGGAGAAACCGTCTCTCGTGCGTACGAGACGTAAACGGAGCTCAACACCATTTAATAAAAATTTTTCCTGGTTAAACACATCGCAATGCAAATGACCGATCAGATCGACCGTCTTGTCTTTACCGACGAACGCCTGCCTATTCACGAGACCCATATTCTTGCCCGCTGTATCGTCCATATGACCGGGCGTGTCGTCGTACCAGAGCACGCTCGAGAGGTGGGACCCCTTGGCGGCTGGCCCATAATTTAATAGCGTCTCTATGTAGGCCCTGTAAGCGTACGCGTTATTAGGCGGTGATACGAGTTTCTGATTAAGAAACACGTCCACCTGATTGAACAGCGAGTGTAGCAGATTGTTAACAGGGGCTGCTTTGCTCAGAGCGTCAGGGGCTAACGCATCCTTGGATCGTAGCTGTACGCGTAAACTCAGCATGGTGTGTGCTAGATCGAGGTACTCGTCGCCGTTACCCGGCACGACAAATTCAATGGGCGAGTCATCGGTCAGCGATGAGATAGGCTTGTAGTGTACCCACTGCGCGCTCTCTATAGTGGTCTGTGTCGGTGGCAGTGTAAAGAGCTCGAGCTCCGATTTCATACACTCGCAGGAGTGTGCGTGTAGAAAGGCCATGATAGAGGTAGCGTCTAGGAGAAGATATCCAGCACACTCCGCTTTACTTTTTTACTAGCGATCCTACGACGATTTTTGGGTTTCTTGGTTTTTGACTTTATTTTTTTTACTACTTTTTTTTTTCGACGCGGAGCAGCCTTCTTCCCCGTACGCCTCTTACGCTTGTTAGCAGTTCTTGAGGCGATGCTCCTTCCAGCGACGCCGATGATAGAGTGGGTGCCGCGTGGTCGTTTTACAGCTTTATAGCCCGATCCTTTCATGAGCTCGTCAATTTTCGCCTCCGCCTTACGTTTAAGATTCATACCCGATTCGGTGGCCCTGGTGCGAAACGCCTGTTTCAGCGGAGCACCGCGCTCGCTGACGTCCGTCAAGATATTCATGCCCGCGCGCACCGCCTCCTTACCGACGGCTCGGGCTCCTCTCGATAGCAAAGGTAACACACGCCGAAACAGACCACCGAGAAAGCTACCAATACCATGTCCTCGCTGATAAGGCGACCCCGCGAATACCCGAAATTTCGTGGAATATCCACCACCGATCTGCGACTCGTAGTAGTCGGTGTAATGAGCCATCAGTCTAGCCGTTTAAAGTGTAGTGTTACGGAGAGCGTCCCTGATTCGAATGGTATAGGTTCGCCTAGTTGATCTCTTATATCGATGTCGATCGTTTGAAAAGTCGTGCGGAGCAGCGGTATATACTTTAACGGTGAAAACGAGAGCACTTTCATGGCTGCGTAAGCGTATTTGTTATCCGTTTGCAGGGGAACCACACGAAGCAAGGGTGTTTGGACGTCTCCGGTGATATACGGCTCGCAGACATCGGTGTAAACAAAAAGCATCTTAGGTAGGGCGTTGATCAGGCTAATCGGCTGATCGGCCATCACAACGGGCTGTGCTTTCGATACCACTACCGATTCGGGAAAACCTAAGATGCGCGCCAGAGACCGGCAGAGTCTCAGTTCGTGTGGGTCGTCTAGATCGTTATCGGTAGAGACGAGCGATACGCTAGCGTAACCGCCTCTACAGAGCTCTAATTGCAGACGGCCCTTCATAGCCCTGGTAGCGTTTATTTCGTCAACGAGTGTCTTTACGTCGTCATAAACACCGTGCGCCACGTTAGAACCCGTCATCATAAGACCCACTATCGGTTCTTTGTGGTTCTTCCGCGGTTTGGTGCGTGTGGTGACAATACCCACGTGCTCCCAGTCTTTTAGCGCTGCGGGCACGTGAAGAAAGGTCATAGGGATCTGTATTTCGACCAGAGCAACAGCCCATGCCCCATGTAAATCGATCTGATGCGGTAGATGCGTGGTAAAACTGGTAGTTTTATTTTCGGGATAGTACGACATACTGCTGTTACTGGGTAGAACGAGATAAAATTGGTCCTTCATTGTTCTTTAAGTGGGATGCCGGTATCCACGAATTAAATTTCTCGGGGTAGCCGACCCAGCTGACCAGTACTTTTTGGGCTTTCCCACGACCGCTTCGTTTTATAACACGATCAATGAGAAACGTGTCCTTTGCGAGGTCCTTGCGGACTCGAACGAGCTCCTCCTCGTAAAAAATACCGTCAATCTCCTCGCCGGCGAGATCTTCTAAGATGTAGACGGGTGGTTCTCTCGTTGTACCTAGGCGTACGATTTTAAAAATCTCTCGAGTCCAACCCCCCTCGTAACCTTTCGCGAAAGGGTTCCTAGCGCTACTGATGCGTACCAGGTCACCGACACCGTATTTAGGGGTACGCGGGCTCGCTGTGGCGTATCGCATGGACAGGTTCATACGGGCCGTAGCGGCATTATACATGGTTACGTCGACTGGACGCATTCTTATCGCAGAGTGACGTGTCCTGTTGTACGATTCCACGAGGCTCTGAAGAATATCTATGTATCGCCGCGTGTTTCTATGTGTAAAGTACCGCCACATACGCTCCTTCAGAGTACGGTTGTAGCGTTCGACGACAGCTGCCTTTACGTCGGGGCTGCGCGCTACGCGGAATCCTATGCCAAGCTCCTCGAGCAGACGCTGCAGTACGCCATTGGTAAACTCTTTACCTTTGTCTGTCTGTAGGTACACGGGTATCCTATTCTTACTACGTGTCAAAACCCTCCGGAATGCCGCTGCTACCGTTGCACCGGACTTATCGCGTAAAGGCTCGACCCAAGCGTATTTGCTGAGTACATCGATTATTACAAGGATATACGTGTGACCATCGTTGTACTCCTTCAACGAGCGAAGGTCTACAAGATCGGCCTCCCAAACATCGTCGATATTGCTGACGGTGTAAGAGCGGCGCTGAAACGTACGACGTACGGGCTTATGCAGCGTATACGCGTCCTGCGCCTCTAACCAATGTATGACGGAATCTCGCTTTACCCTACCCTTAACCGATCGCTCGAGGTTACCGATACCGGCGTACGAAGACGGTTCTGCTGGTGTGTAATAAAGACGCCTCAGAAGTCCGTCATCACCCGCCTTCTTCTTCTGTTTCACGGCAGCCTTAACCATTCTAATCTTTTCTTTTTCTCGGTATCGTTTGCTGTCCTAGCCGACACGGATCGTGTATGTCTTTTCCCCACGACCTCTTCTGCTTCCCCTGAGTCTCTAAACACTTCCGGAAACGCCTCGCCAAATTCCTCCTCCGTGGACGAGCTCTGAGTCGTGTCGATTGGGCGCGGTACGATTGTTACACGACGCCGTGGCTGATTACTGAGAGGCGTCGTGTTGCTCCCCTCCGCCCATAGACGCTGATTACCAATAAATTCGCGCGGTATACCAGCAGTACGGAGGAACCGCGCAAACTGCCGACTCCCCGCCGGTCTTGCCGTTTTTCTCTCGCGCATAGCGTCATTGATTAAATCAACGATGTTGGCGTCCTGCACGACGGTTCCACCGATACGCGTAACGCCCTGCTTACTCCACGAAATGTGTGGTGAGCCAGCGCCACGCAGTCTGCCTAGTAAGAGCCGCGCCTTAGTCCTGTACTTTTGAGGTACACTGGCAATGATGTCGTCGTCGTCGGCATCGGTGGTCTGGTTCCGGGCGTTATCCTCCGCAGAATTGTTATTTTTCTTCTTGTTATCGCTATCGGCGCGCCTATCCTCGTCGACGTTATTGCGCAGGTCCTCGATAAAGTGTAGATAACGCTGCAGCACCTGATTGTACATCTTCCACTTTTCGCGCTCGTCTATGAAATTCGGCGAGTGTAGGATCTCCTTCATCGACGCGTCTAATCTGCTTAAGGGGGTCCCAGGGGTTTGTACGGTGTTAACGGTGTCAATGCCCTCCTGACTGTACTGATGCGTATGAGGCGCTGCACGGTGGTACTGCTGGTGCACGGTATTCACGCTCTCATGAGGAATGAGAACCATCTTTTTCGCATGCTCCATCTCGGCGTATATCCTATCCGCTTCCCCCTATGAGTTTTGATATGACGGTGCCCAGTATGGGTGCTAACAGAAGAGGTAGAAAACCGCCGCTCTGAACGATAAGGCGTTTTCTAGTTTTGACTGCTGAACCCGGTCTGGATAAACGTCTCAGCAGCGGTGCGTGTTTTCGTAAGCGCCGTTTCTGAGTCGGTTTGAGAGGTACGTTGCCGCGAAGGATATTCAGAGCGCATTCGCATATACAGTTGACGAGGCGTGGGTCGGCCGCTCGTAACAGGGCGCTACGTTGTTTGCTGTCTAGGTGGCAAATAGCCTTCAATACTGTGGCGTGCTTCCGCCCTATAGAGCAGCGTGCGCTGGATACCATTACAACCGAATGACTGGTACGTCTCGATCGGCGTACCCGCCCTTTATACCCTTTCGCGGTACGTACACATAGTGGAACGGGTCCGAAGGAAACACACACGTGCGAAAGCGGCAGTTATCGGGCGTCGATTGCTTCAAATCGAGTAGTAAATAGCCGTGCGGTTCGGCGGTGGCATCGCGGTAGACTTCCTGCACGAAGCGCGGATTTTCAGGAAACACCTGTCTCGCCAGATGCTGTATCTGCGCTCTGTCGCGCGGATTTTTAAACACAACGATGTAGTTTGCGTTCAACGAAATATCGCGCTGCCCTGGCCCCTGATGAAAGAGATTCTGCGTAATGAAGATCACGCTGATATTCTTATGATGGCTGCCTTTGGTAAAAAGGTCGACCACCGTGTTATTGGACGATTCCCTCATGAGATCGTCGATGATGACGAGTTTCGGGCGTGGGTCGTTGCCGTAATCTGTGTTTTGCGGCAGTCCCTCGTGAAACTCTATAGTGCTCCCGTACTCCCTGTACCCCTCCTGCCACTCTGCATAGTGAAAGAGAACGCGCGCAAATCGCACGTCACTCATGTCATCGATGAACCGTAGGAATTTCTTTACGAAAAACGTCTTCCCGCACCCCGTTGGCCCACAGACCATCGATGTCCACGGGTGCTTCCACCGCGTGTCCATTATGCCAAATGAGTCTATTTGGTGGTGTCCTTTACGAATATACTGTTACAGAGTCTGCTGAATTTTACACGCTCCCCCCTTCCATCGCGGGGCCCGGCCGCGGCGGGCGCGCGACACGCGTGAGGCTCGTGACGTCGCGCGCGCTTGCTAGCTCTTATCGGTGACGTTGCTAGCCCCTCGTCCGGGTGAGCTCATCGTGCACCTGTGAGCTAGTAGTCGGCATGTATGTGTGTCAACCGCATAGCTAGCCATAGCGCACGGCTAGCATGTCCGAAGCGTCGCTGAAAAAATAAATAACATGGTCGGGTTGATGGAGTCTTCGGGAATAGATCGATAAAAGAGGTTTTTTCAAATAAATATGTTTTATTATTATTATTGTACAGGCGATGTATATACATTTATACATGTTTTGTTTGTAATGTTAATTACATAAATCCGTAGGGCAAAGAGCCGAAACGACCGTCGCGTCGCCGCTTTTGAAGCTCTGTCGGTTTACACGTTTTTGATTCCAGACGCGTCACTACGTCGTGAAACGGTGTACGCCGTATCGCGTCATAGTGTAAAACGACAGGCTCGCTGGTCTCTCCCGTCACATAGGAGCGTATCCAGTTGTAATTAATGGCCAGGCTCGTAGCGTAGTCGATCGTGATACCTTTGACCTTACAGACCTCAGCGTAAGAACCGTCTGGCTTATGCACTCGGTACGCATAAAATTTCGGGCCTCCCGAGACAAAAGACGTGATATAGCTACCAACACCGTATGACTCCAACTCATCCGTTAAATCGCCCAAAAGACTACCGAGTGGTGGCTCGTAAGCGTTATCGGCGTGCCGTCCACCCGATACGTATATACACGAGTCGGTGTCGTAATACAGAACGCGTCTATCTAATTTCTCGAGGTAGTCGTACAATTTCAGACGCGCCTGAGCCGTGGTATACGCGGCTATAACAACGTTTGTGTATGCCGTGGGTATCAGCGCGTCGTTCGTACTACGCGTACCGACGTAAAGCAGCTCGTCATCTACGGGCAGAATACCTGTAATCTCGACCTCCGGACACGTAAGCAGACTCACGAGCTTTTGACGAGTCGTCACAATTTCAGTCTTTGGCAGATTTTCGCGTTGCCCAAACTTGCCCCAAAACGAATTCAAACATAATTTTGCGACTGACCGCAGACCGGGATTTGATTTTATATTTCCAGGGTCCAGACGAATACCCTCGACCCGATCGTACTCCTCTATATACAGTTTTTTGGCCTCGTCGTCGTCGCCACACTCTCGCGGCCAGCCGCTAGCTTCCTGCTTAATCTTTAGGAACGTGTTTATGTAATCGGCAAAGTGACCGCCCGTCCGTGTCGTCGGATCGTACTGAGTAATCTCATACTGCCATATTTCGTGTATCGTCGTTATTTGATACCCTTTACGTACGGCGCGGTTGACCTCGTCCACGACCCAGGTCCCTTCGAATACTCTATCCGCGGGATTCTCGTGAGGACATGGCCCCTGTAGCATGGCCTCTGCACAGGAACGACACAAGGCGAACAGCAGTTTACCATGCATGCGTACCGGTAACACGGGATGATACAGATCTCGCGGTGGTAACACCACACACTTAATCAAACCCTCCACGTTATCGATGTTGTTGCGATCACCCGTTAATTCACGACAGTCATCGCCCACGTACACTGTAGGGTGACCTACAGGGAATTTCCCCGTTTTCGAAATGAAGGGGTAGAGCGAGCACACATCTACGTAATGTATCCTCTCAGACCCCTCGACTTCGTAAAAACTGACGGTATTTCCTGTACGGCCACCGAAGAAAGCATCGCGGGGTTCGAGCGGTGCCTGCGATACCAGAGGGTTCTCATTTAGCGATCTATATAAAGCGGCCTGTTCAGAATCTTTTATCCAGCGGTCGAATTCGCACTCCCAAATTTCTGTCAGCTCGTAACCGAGATATCGAATCTTATCGCTCGTAGCCTGCGTTCTCTCGAAGCGCGCGTCCATGGATCCACCCGTGTGTAAATGACTATCTCTGTTTATACGATAGCATTTTGGGCAACCATGCCAGAAACAACCCTGAAACTGGAATACGTGTCGTAGGCCTGTGTCGGTGTCCAGGTAGTAACCGTCGACGGGTGTACCATCCGGTAGACGATACTCCCGAGTGCGCCCTGCGTGAACTATGGCACAGCCCAAACGATGCTCCAGCGAGAGAAGCCATAAGACAGCCTTACGCGATTGTTTGTCACCGTATCGGTACCCGCCCGGTGGCAAAATAGCTATCTGTTCGTCCCGCAAAAAGTTTTTCCGAAAAACTCTCGAACACGCCGAGGCTATGGTTGTGCTCTCCGAGAAAGGGCAAACGCTGCCATGCTGAAGAAACATTTCGCGGAAAGAAACGCAAGCCTGCCTGAGAATGGTAACGTCTGATCTACAGTAATCTATAAACTCGGTTCGAAAGTTGAATACGTATCCCGCAGAGCACTGCTCGTTGTACCATGCTAAAAACTGATTACGCTGAGCCGACGACATCGTATCGGGCGAATAAAACTCGAGCGCTGGTAACGGACCGATATAATGCTGATTCTCAGGTGTATTGAACAGATGCGGGAAGACACCCTTTTGTTTCAAACCGACCGCATCCGCGAGGCCGAAGGCTTTCGGTAGTGCGCTCAGCGGCATATGAAAATAATTAAGACTGTCTATGAATGTTACACGCCCCGTCTTCATCATTATGATACTCGTACCGCTGAGTAGCAGCATCGGCGGCTTTAGGCTTTTTCTTCTACGCTTCACGATGTACCGTAGTACAAACTGCGCGTCGAAACCCTTGGCATTATGCGCCACGCAGATCACTCTCTGAAACGATTTTCTTTTAGGATCGCACGCGAAATCTACAAACTGCCTTACAGGGTCCTCTTCGAAGATGTACTCGTGTACACCGCAAGACGGGCATACCCTCGCGAGATCTGTATCGTTTATGCACGCTGTACACACTTGCTGAACGACGCACAAGTTTGGTGTGTGGATACGCACCGCGTCGTCACCGGGCAGCTTCTGTATCTGCTGTGTTTCAAAATCGTAGAAGATGTACAGAATATTTTTTTCCACGGGCGCCTTTTTTACCGGTCTGACGTAACACCGATGTCCAACGTCATTAACACTCTTGCAGACGCTGCAATACACCTTATCGCAAGAGTGCTTACGAGAGGTTCCTTGAAGAGGTCTAAGACACTGCGGACAGCTGCGAACGGTCTGACACACGCTCTTTTCTCTGCCCTTCTGTTTACTAAGCAACGTATTTATGTGATTATCGAAACAACGTTGACCAAAAAAGTACCTATGGCACTCGCGACAATACATTGTGGGTAGAGCCGAATCGCAGGGCGGTTTTCCGAAACATCTAGCGCATTTGTGGGAGCACTTATGCTCTGCCTCGCGCGTGTAAGACCTGTTACATGGTATGCAAAAACCACGACTACCGACCGCACCCCGCATATTTAAAATAGGTTGATAATGCTGCGAATTATTATAATACAGGATGCGGAGAGTCTGCCGTGGTTTTCCTGAACCGTACGCGCTATCGACTATCTGCGATCCGTCGTACACTGGTTTCTCACCGTTGCCTATACTATCGAACTCGTAAACAACAATGGCTATGCCATCCGGAGCAAGATACCTTTGAAATTTATCAATTTCCGGAATACCACAACCATCAGGCGGTATGTCTACACGGGCGTTTGTCACAAGCTCGAGAGCTAATTGTTTTTGTAATTTACCCCGTTGACGCCGTACTGCGTTCCATCTTTTATGCAGTTCCCCGGAGCGTACTTCCCCGCGTTCAGCGTATACCATAGCCACAGCGAGCGATCTAGGTAGACAGAGGTTATCGCTATTCGCTATGGTCAGTATAGATTGTTTATTTACAAATTCGTGCGCTAATTGCACGCGGCCCGTACCTCGCGGTACTTCAACTATACACGACTCGATGACAAAAGACCTATCTATCTGGAATGCCTGGGCGCTTTGTGCGACGGACGATATCACACCCCACACATCGTTTTCGAGAAGTTCTCGAGCCGGTCTGTACGATACCCACGCTGCCCCGCACGCAAAACTGTCTGATTTGATCGTCAGGCCTATATAGTCCTGCGCGGTACACGAGCTTGTGAGGTACGCGTGTATATCTCTGACTGCTCCGTGTAACCATGATACCGTATTCGTATCAGGGTCTTCGGGCGGCCTCCTGATAGCCATTGTTATTTCGCGTCCGTCTAATCGAAACCGATTTATGCGACGCGTCGTTTCGGATTGCACGGTGAACCTATGCCCTGGCGGTAACACATCGCTATCGCTGACTTCCTCGTTGTCAGTGTCTTCGGCTGCGCAACTCTGCGACTGAAGAAGGGGTCCCCCGCCGGTCTGATATTGCGCACCCGCATCTAACGTTTGGAAAAAGAGTTTTTTTTATTATTTTTTTTTATTAATCAAGAAAAAAAGAAAGAGTATTTGGCTCATACTGACTTCTCATTCCTCACGAGGATTAAACATCGACCCGATGTATGAGAATACAGCGCCTACCAGGTTTTCATCATATCCTACATTTTTTGTTTAAAGTTAGCCGTTTCGCCAAAGAAGGCTTTAAATGTTAAAGAATATCTCTTTCAACGCTACCTTCTTCTTCTTCGAGGGTATCCGCGGCGCCCGGGACCTCATCGAGCACCGCTAATGCATCGGCCGCTTCGTCGGCATCCGCTGCCTCGTACACGCCGTTCCTGAGAACCCACAGTATCGGTTCTTCCGCGTCGTCGTCGTCGTCGTCGTCGTGCTCCTGTAGCGACCGTGCGTTACCCGATGCAATGCGGTCATTGTAACCAGCAGTCTCCAACGGATCTACAACTTTTTTTTTTACTTTTTATTTTCACACAGATGAGTTTTCAACGATATCTGTAAATTTATAATTATTACATTGATAGCTCTCGTTAGAAGCGTTGGACATGGTGGAGTGGTCATCCTCATCACCATTGTCATGGTCACTATGGTCGCTAACGGCCGATACTATTGACATGATCTCATCTGTAAAGAAAATTATGAAGCAAATTGCATTTGTTTTCCTTTTGTTTCCGATGCTGTTTAACGCATACCCCACGTATCGACCTCTTCTTCTTCTTCTTCTTCCTCCATCGATTGTATGTTCAGCGCTGTCGATGGACCTGCCACTTTTTTAAAAATAAAACGTAAATTAGACGTAATCTTTTTTTTAAAAAAAAGTATGTTTTACCGTTATCATGTTGCATCCGCGTCGCCGTGCTGGTGCGGGGCTCCGAGTAAACATCCTCTACACAATCGAGGCACCCTAGGAGCAACTGCTCCTCCTCCTCGGGGACGACTTCGTGATGAAAGCGCGTCAATTCTTGTAAAATTGATTTATGTTTTTTTTTTAAAAAAAGCAATTTGTGTAGGAGCTATTGCTGGCAAGCGACAAATACATACCTTCGTGAAACAGATGATCGGATATAATATCCCTGGTGATATGGCTATCACGCACTCCGCGTTTGTTGATACACTCTACGGCTAGCGAGAGTATGTACGGATCGTTCTTGAAGTATCCTCTTTCATGACCCCTCGCTAGCACGCGCAGAGAACAATGGGCAAACACACTTTTTAATCTACGCGTTAACGTGCGAAAACCGAAATATCGTAACTCGCGACACCACACTGGTGAAAATAATCTCGGGTTTCTAGGGTTATTCAAACGACGTGTCCGGACGAAATCGAGGATACAATCGCGAATATTCACCAAAGATGACATTTTTTTTTTTCTTTGCTTAGAGCTGGTGATTGATGACTATCTCCCAAGACGTCGTGATACGAACTAAAACAGGGTACGTCCAGTCCGCGGACGTCTTACAGTCACGGCGATATTAATTTCAAAACAATACCATGCGATACATTTGAATCAGCAAAAAATGGCACGACTTTCTTATTGAAGCGTTATTCGTCAAAAATCGGATAGAAGCGTTTTAATCGTAAAAATGAATTACATATTATTGATCGCTCGTTCGCCGATCGCGAAATATTACGTATCCATAATACGGATAAAAAAAAACCCTGTATAGAAGTGTTGCGTCGGAAGCTGCAGCGATCTGCTGACGCGCACCGTTTGAGGTTGCATCAGCATCTCATCGTCGTAGTGTAGGGTTAGAGATACGAATCATACTACGCCGTGTACATAGGTATTTTTTACTTTATTTATATTTATCAATTACAATCGACTGGTACCAAAAGATCATACCAATCTTTTACAGCATCGAACTCATCGATATCACCACCGATAAGCTGTACGTCGATATCTTTTCCACCACGGTCATCCCGCAGCAGTGTTTCGCAGCTCTCGTCGCGAAAAATTGCCATACACCGTATATGCCGTATGTTGCGTCGGGATGCTGTTCGTGTGTCCATTGCGTAGTACGTCAAATTGCTCGATCCTTCGGCGTGTTCCCTCTCCGCATCGTTGTAAACATCGTGGGGTGTATAGGTTTCCCACGCATCGTCGAGTGCCTCCAGGTACGCGTAAAGACCGTGAGGCATGCTGACCACGCTTGTTCGGCATTCCTTGTAGTGTAGGAGCGGTGGACCATCCCGCGTCGTCAGGGTAACACACCCAATAAACTCTGTCAAACTGCATCGTTTCTCCAGAGTACGTAGCGCTGCCTCGTATGCACGCATAGCCCTCAGACACCACAGTGTGACGCAGCTTTCGCGTAATCTCTCAAGATGATTGAATGCCGCTAACCAGGCCTGCGACTCCAGACGCATAGGTGCACGACGCGGTAGTTCTTCCGGTGTGGGCCTGCCACACCTTTTCCTCAATATCGTTAGCTCTGATTTGGCCATAGGGCGCCGATACGTGATGCGACATTTGGGATTACTATCGTCGGACATGCACCATTCATGTTTCGCAAACCACTCATTGGTACATATGCGCTGCGCGTAAGGGCTATCGTTAGAACGCTGATCGGAAATAAAACCCAGCGTTACGCTACAGCGTGTGAAATCACGGTGTCCTTTATCCAGTATCGTTGCTATAGACAGTTCGGGTAGTATCACGGGTCTTACACCCGACGGCCAGCCCTTACGACAGATCATGTCGGGGTTATCAACGCCTATGTCTTCAATGTTCAGTGCTCCCGGTTTCGTCATGTATATTGAGGCTAGCGGTACACCCGTTAAATGTCCCAATCTCAGCCACTCCCGTACGGCCTCTTTCTTTGGATCGTACTCGGGATTTGCGTACCGATAGAGGGCTCGTGTCTTCGCCCACTGCACATCTCTATGCCTCAAAAAGTCGTTGTCGTCGTCGTCGTCGTAGCGATCCATTTCTTTTTTCTACGGTAGCTGTCGGTAAATTTTTCACTGTAACGATTCTACTGCTTTTCTTAGACTGTACATCGCTGCCTGCTCGCGCGTGCCCCAGCTGCGTGTTTTCTTTTTTCACAGGATCATCTTAACGCTGATGCAGATGCACCCAGCAGTACAGTGATTCACGTGAATCACTCGCTATAGGATATCAGCATTTCGTCATCTTTGATACATTCTGCGATATCAGCAGTATCATAGCCATAGGCTCTTTGTTCGCTGCATCCTATGAAAACGGGGTGTGGCTATGGTGGCGGTGGTGGGGGACATGTTCACCAATATTTCGATGACCTGCTTTTTAGATATTGCCTTAGACAGTACTGCTCAGACCCTCGCACCGATCGTATAATACCATTTACTACAATCATGTACAAGAAGCAAGTACTGCTGCCCGCTGTGTACGGTCTAAACCGATCGTTTTCGAAGCAAGTGATTACCGGCCTCTCTCTAAATCGTTGGGGAAGCTTATCAACTGTCATACGCATCGTTAATCAAGATTATTCCGGCGTGGAGTTCGAACCTACCGAATGGTCCATCATCACCGACCACTTCCCCGTCATCGACAAGTTCTTCACCGCCGAGGATAACATCAAGGAGGTACCCGAGGCTTTTAACAATCCTATTCTCATGACCACTCATGAGATAGTCTTCACGTACTCATACGGTGAGCGGGCAATTATTATCAAGCCGGCGATCCCTGTGTCTACGGAAAACGATGGCTCTGGTGTTAAAAGAGCTAGGGCCTACACACCTACTGTTGTGATGAAGAGGGTGTCCTACCTCAATCTCCAGAGGGTCTTGCGCTGCGTAACCTTGCAAATAACCAGGCTACGTGCGATTACCGACAGTGCTAACAACTGTAAAGACACATTGATTGCGGAACTCGACCGTCGCGGAGATGACGCCTCCTCCAGGGACAGCATATTGGGCGATCTTCGACTGACTCTGGAGAAGAAAGGCCTGTGGTCGCCGGTACTTTACCAATTATTAGTGGAGCTGCTCTCCCTGTATAACCACGAGTACCTCTCCTTCGTGCGGAGCACCATGGAGGACCAGAACAACCATGCATAACACTTATTTTCTTAATAAACCTGTATGATTGATGTATCCTGCAATATGCTTATAATATATTTTTATTTAAAACTTTTTCTTGTTTTGTCTCCTACACCTCAGTCTCCCTATATCTTTTCCTCTGCACGATGTTCATCATTGTTATACGACGCCATCGCACACCTGCAGGGATTCTCACTGAGATAAAGACATTCATCAGAGGCGATCTGAACCATGAGTACGTCATTGTTCGGAGAATATCTTGAGCATAACATTCTTAAAGTCACGCGGGTTGGGAAACGGGGGGACCAGGCCTTACCAATTAATCAGAATACGTTTTTTACGACTTAAAGTAGATTCGCGTCAACAATACGGTAATAATCGAAAATGTATCACGCACTAAAGCTTTATAATATACATAATGGGCCTTACATAATACGGTGTTCTATTTTACCACGGGGACACTTATCTCCTTAGGGTAATTAAAAAAGTTACCGACAGGCGGTCAATGCATAATTACCGACCGTGGTACGTCCCCTGGGGCTATGCAACGCTGCTACTGAGTTTTGGGCCTTAGGACCAGGGCCGCGTGGTGGGGGAAGTGCCGCGTAGGGTGGCGGTGGGGAGAACACCCCACATGGGCGAGGGGGTGGCGCCGTAGTGCGGTGCGGGGGACACAGCGCGGCGCGCTCCATGACTCATAGGGGACAGTGGTGGGGGATTTGTTATGACGGCCAGGAGTGGTCTGTAACTACTATCGAGTACTACTTGGCAGGTCCGTGCATTTCTTGATATAAATTTACGTTCATTATGTCAGACATTAAACTCAAAACCAATGTCAACTTTCTATATAGAGCTTATTAACAAATATAAAAGCTTAATAACAAACATATAGCTTTAGGATACTATTAGTACCTTCAAAGTAAGTACTTTGGAATTTCTGGCACGAACCCGCCAAGTAGTACTCGATAGGGAATCAGCTAAAGTTTTATTAATTATTAAATAACCATTAAATCATAATCAACTATGAGAAACAGTGGTAAAGTAAAAGAGTAGTGAAAACGTTATAGGAAATTTTGGAAATACAATTAAAATGATGGGCCAATGCTAGATCATATAATACGCAAACATGTAGTGACTTATGTACTTGGCCTCAATAATCTGATACCAATACTTTTTATTAGAGGAATACACAGCTCTCCTGTACTTGGCGTAGTTTTTTACACGTAAGTGTTTTTTGGGAGATATCACAAGTTTTTGTTGCTCAACGGGACATAGAAGCTCTAAGCACTGAAATCTGTGTTGTCACAGATATGAAATGTAAATGCATTATGATGTTGCTAATCAGCAAAATATATTGCGTTGTCGTAAACGTTTAATGGCATATAAGTTTAATTTGTAAGTCCCTTTTTCTAGAAATGCATAAAGACATATACAAATTTTTAAAGAAAATGTAATCTTCAATGCATATAAGTGTCGTTAATGGTGTCCAGCTTGTTGAAGCTGTGTGGTAAACATAAGAGAGGAGAGTGTGCTAGATTATTTACGTACCTCAGACCGTGCGAACATCAGACAGGATACTATAGTTTGAGCAAAGCGCTAACGCTTGTTGCACACTTTTCTGGACTTCTACGTCCGACACCTAGATACAAGAAACTACGGACCGGAACACCTGGACACCCTGAACTTCCACATCCAGTACCTAGATACAAGAAACTACGGAGCGGAACATCTGGACACCCTGGACTTCCACATCCGACCCCTAGATACAGAAAACTACGAAGCGGAATACCTGGACACCCTGGACTTCCACATCCAGTACCTAGATACAAGAAACTACGGAGCGGAACATCTAGACACCCTAGACTTCCACATCCAGTACCTAGATACAAGAAACTACGAAGCGGAACATCTGGACACCCTGGACTTCCACGTCCGCCACCTAGATACAGGAAATTACGGAAAGAAACACCTGGACATTCTGTATCTCTAAAAACTGTCACCTAAAATACGAGGAACTATGTTGAAGCACACATACAGAGTGTATCACCAGGAATGCACGTTTGAGATTTGCGGTGAAACGGTGCACAATTTTGAAAATCTGATGTCACAACCATTGAATATTTTTTGATTGCGCATCGAATGGGCATATTATTATTGTTCGCTCAACTTCCGGTCGCAAATAAAAAAAATTATCTTCGCCATTTCAAATGATATTGAAACAAGTTAAATGCAAAAGTTGTAGAGTAAGAAAAAATAATAGAGATGAAAAAAAAATTCGGACGGATTGCACACATAATAAGAGAGATATTTGCGTCCGAATTTTTCTCATTTTTTGACAAATTTCTGATACTGGAGGAACGCCTTAGCTTCGTGCAGCAGCTTCACGCCGAACTCACGATTCGCAATTGTTTTGAGGTAAGCGTTCAGTCAGACGCAAACCCGTACAAGGTGGCTAAAACATACTACAATGCTATCTTTCATTACAAGTTAGAAGACAAACTATTCCTGCTGTAGATTTCCGTGATCCTGGAAGTCGGTTTTCGAGTCTTCGTCTTCCTGGACGTGGATTTTCGAGACTTCGCGTTCCTCGTCGTAGATTTTGGAGTCCTCGTGTTCCTCGTCGTAGATTTTGGAGTCTACGTGTTCCTCGTCGTAGATTTTGGAGTCTACGTGTTCCTCGTCGTAGATTTTGGAGTCCTCGTGTTCGTCGTCGTAGATTTCGGAGTCCTCGTGTTCCTCGTCATAGATTTTGGAGTCTACGTGTTCCTCGTCGTAGATTTTGGAGTATACGTGTTCCTCGTCGTAGATTTTGGAGTCCTCGTGTTCGTCGTCGTAGATTTCGGAGTCCTCGTGTTCCTCGTCGTAGATTTTGGAGTCCTCGTGTTCCTCGTCGTAGATTTTGGAGTCTACGTGTTCCTCGTCGTAGATTTTGGAGTCCTCGTGTTCGTCGTCGTAGATATCGGAGTCCTCGTGTTCCTCGTCGTAGATTTTGGAGTCCTCGTGTTCCTCGTCGTAGATTTTGGAGTCTACGTGTTCCTCGTCGTAGATTTCGGAGTCCTCGTGTTCCTCGTCGTAGATTTTGGAGTCTACGTGTTCCTCGTCGTAGATTTTGGAGTCTACGTGTTCCTCGTCGTAGATTTTGGAGTCCTCGTGTTCCTCGTCGTAGATTTTGGAGTCCTCGTGTTCCTCGTCGTAGATTTTGGAGTCTACGTGTTCCTCGTCGTAGATTTCGGAGTCCTCGTGTTCCTCGTCGTAGATTTTGGATTCCTCGTGTTCCTCGTCGTAGATTTTGGAGTCCTCGTGTTCCTCGTCGTAGATTTTGGAGTCTACGTGTTCGTCGTCGTAGATTTCGGAGTCCTCGTGTTCCTCGTCGTAGATTTTGGAGTCTACGTGTTCGTCGTCGTAGATTTTGGAGTCCTCGTGTTCGTCGTCGTAGATTTTGGAGTCCTCGTGTTCCTCGTCGTAGATTTTGGAGTCTACATGTTCCTCGTCGTAGATTTTGGAGTCCTCGTGTTCCTCGTCGTAGATTTTGGAGTCCACGTGTTCCTCGTCGTAGATTTTGGAGTCCTCGTGTTCGTCGTCGTAGATTTTGGAGTCCTCGTGTTCGTCGTCGTAGATTTTGGAGTCCTCGTGTTCGTCGTCGTAGATTTTGGAGTCTATGTGTTCGTCGTCGTAGATTTCGGAGTCCTCGTGTTCCTCGTCGTAGATTTTGGAGTCTACGTGTTCGTCGTCGTAGATTTTGGAGTCCTCGTGTTCGTCGCCGTAGATTTTGGAGTCCTCGTGTTCCTCGTCGTAGATTTTGGAGTCTACATGTTCCTCGTCGTAGATTTTGGAGTCCTCGTGTTCCTCGTCGTAGATTTTGGAGTCTACGTGTTCCTCGTCGTAGATTTTGGAGTCCTCGTGTTCGTCGTCGTAGATTTTGGAGTCCTCGTGTTCGTCGTCGTAGATTTTGGAGTCCTCGTGTTCCTCGTCGTAGATTTTGGAGTCCTCGTGTTCCTCGTCGTAGATTTTGGAGTCCTCGTGTTCCTCGTCGTAGATTTTGGAGTCTACGTGTTCCTCGTCGTAGATTTTGGAGTCCTCGTGTTCCTCGTCGTAGATTTTGGAGTCTACGTGTTCCTCGTCGTAGATTTCGGAGTCCTCGTGTTCCTCGTCGTAGATTTTGGAGTCCTCGTGTTCCTCGTCGTAGATTTTGGAGTCCTCGTGTTCCTCATCGTAGATTTTGGAGTCTACGTGTTCGTCGTCGTAGATTTCGGAGTCCTCGTGTTCCTCGTCGTAGATTTTGGAGTCTACGTGTTCGTCGTCGTAGATTCTGGAGTCCTCGTGTTCGTCGTCGTAGATTTTGGAGTCCTTGTGTTCCTCGTCGTAGATTTTGGAGTCTACATGTTCCTCGTCGTAGATTTTGGAGTCCTCGTGTTCCTCGTCGTAGATTTTGGAGTCTACGTGTTCCTCGTCGTAGATTTTGGAGTCCTCGTGTTCCTCGTCGTAGATTTTGGAGTCCTCGTGTTCCTCGTCGTAGATTTTGGAGTCTACGTGTTCCTCGTCGTAGATTTTGGAGTCCTCGTGTTCCTCGTCGTAGATTTTGGAGTCTACGTGTTCCTCGTCGTAGATTTTGGAGTCCTCGTGTTCCTCGTCGTAGATTTTGGAGTCCTCGTGTTCCTCGTCGTAGATTTTGGAGTCCTCGTGTTCCTCGTCGTAGATTTTGGAGTCCTCGTGTTCCTCGTCGTAGATTTTGGAGTCTACGTGTTCCTCGTCGTAGATTTTGGAGTCCTCGTGTTCCTCGTCGTAGATTTTGGAGTCCTCGTGTTCCTCGTCGTAGATTTTGGAGTCCTCGTGTTCATGGGCGTAGTTTTCCAAATCGACGATTTCGACGACATCCAGGGTTAACAAGTGCTCTCTGACTTTTACACCAGAAGTCGCAAAAGGCTGCAAATTGGTATACTCGTTCTTGGGACGAAAAAAAGTGATACGTGTTTTTGCATTTCTCTCCTAGACCATTTTTTCAAGTTGACGTATTTTTTATAAGATCCGGGGTCGAGAAGTGTTGTAACTTTGCCACCGGAAGTCGCAAAGGACTGCAATTTAGTGTGGACATTCTAGGAACGAAAAAAAGGGATACGTGTTTTTGCATTTCTCTCCGAGACCATTTTTTATATTTGACGTATTTTTTACAAGATCCGGGGTCGACAAGTGTTGTGTAACTTTGCCACCGGAAGTCGCAAAGGACTGCAATTTGGTGTGGACATTCTAGGAACGAAAAAAAGGGATACGTGTTTTTGCATTTCTCTCCTAGACCATTTTTTCAAGTTGACGTATTTTTATAAGATCCGGGGTCGAGAAGTGTTGTAACTTTGCTACCGGAAGTCGCAAAGGACTGCAATTTGGTGTGGACATTCTAGGAACGAAAAAAAGGGATACGTGTTTTTGCATTTCTCTCTTAGACCATTTTTTCAATTAGGCATATTTTAAGATCAGGTGCCCAGCTTATGTATTTTCTGTATGGAACGTCGGTAGCATTTGTTTTACTCCAATCCCATTCTCTGGTGCTTTGCTTAGTGCAGTATCTAGTGGGCATGCCTGGCTGTCTTTAACTTCATTGATGCCGTCGAGAAACAAATGCTATGGGCGGCAGACCAATCAAATGAATCTTTATACAGCGCGAGTTAAAGCCTCGTAATGTAATTTTATTTTAAAATTAATATGCATCGTTTAGATGACATTATTTGTTTGCGGAATTAAATTCTATTATTAGGAATATTGATAGCATTATGCAGCGGCCTCAATTTGTTGTTTACATAATGCAAATCATGCATAAGTTTTCAAGAAATAAAAAGAAGCGTTTATCATTTATTCTAATGTTGAGGAACCACTGAATTTGTTTATCGTTGCCACTTGCCTCTGTGACAATGGAGGCTAATGCACGATTTGTCAAGATGCACGAAGTTTTTCTTCGTGCTGCAAATTTAACGGAGGCTGTGACCTTATACGCAGAGATGTACCCCGGTGAAGCTCACCCGTCTCGGTCGACGTTTTCTCGGTTCGCCGAAAAACTTCGCCGTACGGGCGAGATTGCTCGTGTTCCTGGGAACCGAGCATACCCGGCAACTGGGGAAAGCTCTGCCACTCTGGCTTTGGCCTCGGTCGTGGTCAACCCACGCCAGAGTACGCGCGGGATCGCCCGTGATATCGGTAAGTAATGATTGTTATGACTTTCAATACATAATCAACATTGATAAATTTAACAAAAAAGAACGCATTGGGTTAAAATTATATTGTAGGATTTGCTTGCCAGCAAATCATTATGTTTACTATAAATAGATATTTTTATAAATACACACATCAAATTAATCAATGTTGAAACGTTTCAATTTTTTTCTGAATATTAATATAAAAATAGTGATATTAAACATACTTATGAATGTGATTGTCTTTTTTAGGCATTAGTCACAGCTCTGTGTGGCGCATTTTGAAGCGTGATGGTCATCATGCTTACAAGATGTCGCTACACCAGCAGCTGCTACCTCCAGACTTCACGGCGAGGCTTCAATTCTCAGAGTGGTGCAAGAGGCAGTTACAGGAAGACGAAGCTTTTTCGAGGCGGATCCTCTTCTCGGACGAGTCCACATTCAACAACCTGTGTTGTTTCAATCGCCAGAACACCAGGCATTGGGCTCAAGAAAACCCCCACTGGATGAGGGAAATTCCGCACCAATTCCGATGGAAGTTGAACGTGTGGTGCGGTATAGTCGGAGACCACATAATTGGGCCACATTTTTTTGAAGGTACCCTGACTGGCATCATGTACGGCGAATTCTTGAGTCACGTCCTACCCAGCTTGCTGGAGGATTTGCCTCTTGAACTTCGGCGCGACATGTGGTTCCAGCAGGACGGTGCACCACCGCATAGTACCCGAAGAAATGCTGATCTTCTTGATCTTGCGTTTCCTGATCGTTGGATCGGGATTCGTGGCCCGGTTAGATGGCCTGCCAGGTCACCTGATCTGACGCCGTTAGATTTTTTCCTTTGGGCACGCCTAAAGGATTTAGTCTACGCGACACCAGCTACCACCGTCCAAGACATGCGTCAACGGATTGTTGATGCATGTGCTTCCATCACGGTGAACGAATTGCGTAATGTGCAGCGTTCGTTCATCGAGCGACTCGGGGAATGCGTGGATGCCCAGGGCGCCCATTTTGAACACCGATAGAGTCATTTTACTGCCTACACGGCTTTAGATTTTTTTTTGTACAGATTTCGCATGTAATATAGTCTGTGGCATCCATTCATACATAGCGGGAAAACCTTCATCAACGGCGGGGTTTCATAATCGCATTAATTAACTTATTTCATTGTTCGCGTTGCATGCATACCCATCTTAACGTAGTATCAGCTTGTTTTTCTTTGATTCCTCTAGCAACACTCTGGGAATAGGCTCTTTTCAGAGCCGCCAAAAAAATTTTACGTAAGATACATGCAAGGTGACATAAAACGGTTCTTTTAAGAACCACATTTAATTAACAATAAAAATGGTTTTCCCTTCCCCCACCCTTATAATGAATGTAATATTGAAATATTAATAAAAATCAATGATGTCGATATTATGTATTGCGTTCTCATTTCTACTAAAGATAAGTAATTCCAGGTTTTCCCGTAAATGTTTAGACAACGCACAAAAGTAAGATTGTAGTCAATTATCTAGAAACTACTTTGACTTCCTATCAGACTTTATCTGTGTCTTTCTGCAGAATATTCTCTATGACTTCACCTATGTCTTCTTCTTTGTTTTTCTCCATATACACATGTATTTTTCGTCTCAAGTAGGATACCTGAAGTTGTCACTTCTGATAACTTGCTTTTTTCTGCACTTTCAAATAATCAAATTTCGACTCATTGTATCGCAGTTCGTAAGAAGTTGAAATTACCTGCCGCTACGTAATTTCATGTCACCAGTTACGTTGCAGCACTTTCCTACATCCGGTGGCAAAGTTACACAACACTTGTCGACCCCGGATCTTGTAAAAAATACGTCAACTTGAAAAAATGGTCTAGGAGAGAAATGCAAAAACACGTATCACTTTTTTTCGTCCCAAGAACGAGTATACCAATTTGCAGCCTTTTGCGACTTCTGGTGTAAAAGTCAGAGAGCACTTGTTAACCCTGGATGTCGTCGAAATCGTCGATTTGGAAAACTACGCCCATGAACACGAGGACTCCAAAATCTACGACGAGGAACACGAGGACTCCAAAATCTACGACGAGGAACACGAGGACTCCAAAATCTACGACGAGGAACACGTAGACTCCAAAATCTACGACGAGGAACACGAGGACTCCAAAATCTACGACGAGGAACACGAGGACTCCAAAATCTACGACGAGGAACACGAGGACTCCAAAATCTACGACGAGGAACACGTAGACTCCAAAATCTACGACGAGGAACACGAGGACTCCAAAATCTACGACGAGGAACACGTAGACTCCAAAATCTACGACGAGGAACACGAGGACTCCGAAATCTACGACGAGGAACACGTAGACTCCAAAATCTACGACGAGGAACACGAGGACTCCAAAATCTACGACGAGGAACACGAGGACTCCGAAATCTACGACGACGAACACGAGGACTCCAAAATCTACGACGAGGAACACGTAGACTCCAAAATCTACGACGAGGAACACGAGGACTCCAAAATCTACGACGAGGAACACGAGGACTCCGAAATCTACGACGACGAACACGAGGACTCCAAAATCTACGACGAGGAACACGTAGACTCCAAAATCTACGACGAGGAACACGTAGACTCCAAAATCTACGACGAGGAACACGAGGACTCCGAAATCTACGACGACGAACACGAGGACTCCAAAATCTACGACGAGGAACACGTAGACTCCAAAATCTACGACGAGGAACACGTAGACTCCAAAATCTACGACGAGGAACACGAGGACTCCAAAATCTACGACGAGGAACGCGAAGTCTCGAAAATCCACGTCCAGGAAGACGAAGACTCGAAAACCGACTTCCAGGATCACGGAAATCTACAGCAGGAATAGTTTGTCTTCTAACTTGTAATGAAAGATAGCATTGTAGTATGTTTTAGCCACCTTGTACGGGTTTGCGTCTGACTGAACGCTTACCTCAAAACAATTGCGAATCGTGAGTTCGGCGTGAAGCTGCTGCACGAAGCTAAGGCGTTCCTCCAGTATCAGAAATTTGTCAAAAAATGAGAAAAATTCGGACGCAAATATCTCTTTTATTATGTGTGCAATCCGTCCGAATTTTTTTTTCATCTCTATTATTTTTTCTTACTCTACAACTTTTGCATTTAACTTGTTTCAATATCATTTGAAATGGCGAAGATAATTTTTTTTATTTGCGACCGGAAGTTGAGCGAACAATAATAATATGCCCATTCGATGCGCAATCAAAAAATATTCAATGGTTGTGACATCAGATTTTCAAAATTGTGCACCGTTTCACCGCAAATCTCAAACGTGCATTCCTGGTGATACACTCTGTATACATACACCCATACACGCGCGCTCCACATGAATGCTATTAAAAACTGAATAATTCTATACGGTGTGAAGGCACCCTTATACTAACTGGAAATTCGGTATGAACAGTAGCTTCATGTATAAAGTGTATTTGACTGTGTGTGTATTCGTAAATTACTGACACCATTCAGAATACAAATAGGTAAAGAAGACACAGCAGTCAGCGCCATCTGTTGGGTAAAAAATGCGATGGACGTGCGAAGACGATGACGACGATGACGACGACGACGACGACGACGACGACGACGGACCTGAAATAAAATCATCTCGCTCGCCATATGAATACGTCCTAATCCTGTACACTAATCGTATTGAATTTAGTGGCAATCAATTCAGAACCCTTGATTCCTAGAGTGAATGTATCAATAAATTTTTCTCACATACAGCCGTTCATAAGATATTTGAGTCCAAACACAGGTACAAGAGATGCTTCGAGTAAAGAGTCTCGGCGAGCCGTGCCCCGTACGGCGGGTTGCCTGTACTTGGCGCGAGACTCGACCGAGTCTCTTGATTCCCCACAGGGAAATAAATATAAATTCTTTAAAAAAAGTTAGTCCAATGCCACATGAAACGCTCCACAAACCCACCAGACCCCACGACATAGCCGAATTCGCCTATTTTCTTCATCAAAATGCCACGTCACATAGACTGTATATAAAAAGTTCAATAGGATGTTTACCACAAAATAATATACAAATATGTGTTTTTATTCAAACTTAAGCAAAAGACAGAAAACTTAAAGCTGTTTGGACGCGAAAAGCCTCAGAGTGTCCTAGGGTTAAGTGAACAGTTACACACCTTATTGGGATGAATTTTTAAAGTTTCAAGTTTTTGCAGCCACTCACGGCACCTAAACTTTTAATTATGATTAAATACTTACAAAATACGAAGGATTCATTGGTTTTAAACCTGTCTAGACTGCGACATTAAAATTTTGGTAACTCGAAATCCAAAACATCGCAATAGTCGAGGATACCCAAAAATCCGATATTCTAGTACTGAAAAGGCAAAAGCTGTCACGAAATAATCTTGATACACGTGAGGCTGGGCGCCAAGCACCTAGAAGTTGCCAGGGTACCGAATTCGAATTCCCTGCGATTCTGGCTGCTCAGATTATGGTAATGGTAGGTTGGTGTGAATTAACCAAAAAATTTTGAAGAGGTGAGCAAGAATAAACTTCACAATGGATTTATTCGTTTTTCCTCACATGATCAGAAAATATCTGAGTATTAAAATGGTGAAAATATAACGATGAATAGTATAAAATTCGTATATACCGACTTGAAATTCAAAAGAAATATTACGTGAATCAAGAAACTCGGTCGAGTTTTGCGCCAAGTAAACGTAACCGGCGATTCAGGGCATGACCGAGTGAGACTTTTTACATGAAGCAACACTTGTACCTAAGTTTGAAATCAAAAATTTTATGAATTGTTATAAACTCGGTGTCGCGAATCTGATAATTAACCTACGCCACCTTCGGCCGTCCTCTCTTTGCCCATGCATCCGCATGCCAAGCGGGCGTCAGCCAATTCTGATTTCACCAGGAATTGACGAGTCGATATGACCTGGGAGTTGAGGTGAAACTGCTTCAACTCCGCCAAAACGAGAGCTCTGACGGAACCTATCGGAACATATGGTAGCATAACGGACCCTACCGATTTTTAAAGGACGCGTAAAATGTAGAAACAAAACCATAGGTGCTGATCTTTGGGATCGCGTAAAATCAGCAAACGCAACGGGATGCACAAACAGAGCGAACTGTTACGAAAATATACGCCCGCTCAGGCTGCTACATTACGGTAGAGAGAGTCGAAGTAAGCGTCGGGTAAATAGTGCAAGAAACAGAGCAAGGGAACGAAATCGAAAGAGATCGAATCAGAAGCTTTAAAATTGGAGTCCCTTCACCAATCAAGAAATTAAAACTCCTCACCGGAGCTGGTTTAACTAATCCGTGGAAACTGGGAATTGTATCCAGGGGACACTCAGGTGGGCACTGCGCCACTGCACCTTAGAAACACGTACGAAAAATCCATAGGATTTTCCTAACGTGATGAGAATGAATGCGAGAACCACACTATTGACAACTTTTTGTACCCTATAGACAATACAGCCAGAAAAATCATCAATAGATAACACGGGAGTGCGAGCCAGCTCCAGATACCTCGTCGGTGTCCCAAGACAGATTAATCTGCTAATAGCCAATTTCGCTAACAAATAATTCTGATTGGCCGAAATCTTTTCCTCGAATCTTCCTCTTAAACTAGATATAAAGCGTCTTTTAGCATATCAGTAATATAACAAATAGGGGAGATCCTCCACAACCACTTCTCCAGGGCACAGGGCGAAAGCAGAGTACTTCATCTATAACTCGGGCAGGGGGCTTCTCCCATGACCTTAAGGAGATCCTGTCGATGGTTACTAATCAACTGATCAGCTTTTGAATTAAGTCTATAAATCGATTAGAACAAACTGAACTTTCTACGAAATTATTCACATTAAGTATAGAAATTTCTTTGTGAGTGTTTATTTTTACGAAATTAGCTCACTTGTACAAATATGTTTAAAACTCATACTCTCATTTGACATTTATTTATGTGTTATGAAATATTTTCGCGGTCGAGCCTCGTCGGGAGATGTGAGACTAACCGGCACATAACTTACGCGATTCCTTCGCGTTCTAGGCAACCCAGGGCTGACATATCCTGTACTTTAACAATCCTATTTTTGGGCGCCAGGTTTCAAACAGGAACCACGTATCCGTTCTGATTAATTCGCTCGTTCGTGCCTCTCTAGGCTAACTCAGCTACGCGGAGGCGTCGGGGATCTTCGAAATCAAGGACAGCTCCAATAAAAAAATAACACATCGGCTTTTTGGGTCAACAATAACAAAATCGATTTTTATTCCGTGCGTCAACTTCTAACGCGACCACGCGTGTACAAAAATTACAAACTCAACAATTTCGAACACAGACCTAATAAGATCGCGACTAAAACAACAAAGTATCAACATAATTCACAAAAAGTTGTGAGGGTCTAAAGCCCCAAAAATGATGACATTTCCAGTTCTAACTAGTATCATACTGACTTCCTACGAACAAATTTCGCGCTCTATTCCGCGCAATCAAATTCATACCAGTCAATAAATACGGTCGTACAATCCGATACCATTTTCACATTTCCAAACTCAGTAAATACTTTCGGACGATTCGATACAATTTCGACATTTCATAATTCCATAAATACATTCGCAGAATTCGATACAATTTTGAACAACATACAATCCCAATACATGAGTCGACTTTAACGATAACGCGAACTAATCGCAACACTTTGAAAACATAACCTTAAGGACCTTTTCATGTCTCTTGGCAACATGTCCCTAACTTGAATGCGACACAACGTACTTCGGAGATCCAACACTCAACCATTGTCGAGAAACCAATCATTCGATCACAGTCATTCTCATCTCAATTCATAACAACGCGAATAAATATGTCCACGATGGGCAACACATTTACGCGAACACAGTCCCTCGTATCCTAAACGAACGCGATTCTAAATGTGGGAATTTCTCCCACGTGCCTACAGGTACCATTCAAAAACGTACAAAACGCGGGGTATTATGAGATTTCGTTGTTCACAAAACAACACTTCGCTTACCGAAATCTCTAAGTCTCTTCATTCCGGAAAATTGGCCCGTTACCGCGGCCTTGGACAACGTCCTGATTCTCCTCAGACTTTAACCCCCGAAACCGAAACGGTTCAAAAACACGACTCGCGCCATCCACAGTCCAGGCAAGAAAAAGGAATTACCTTCCCTTTCAATCATAATCGGCAGCACCGGAAACGATCATCCTCTCCCTTACCCGCATCCACTTCTAATTGGTCCTTCGGCCCCAATTAGAAATCCCCAAGATGGCATCACGCGCGACAATTCAAAATATGTCTTCACGACAATTCATACAAGTCGGGAACAGCGATTACAGACTGTCCCGGAATGGGCTCCGTCGTCCCATAGGATATCGCAACGGTTCACCAGGCATCCCAGGAGTCTTCGTTCCTGTTGTCAATAGCGGTGAGCCTCCCTCACGGGTTGCCGTGCGTTGCTGGTGCTCCGTAGTTCGTAGGTCTCTGTCACGCAGGATGAGCAACAGCTTCCTGCTAGTTACTCAGTATTCGTAGACCCGTTCATGCAGCTCGGGTGATATCGTGCGTAGAGTTGGTCCTAGTCGCGAGGTAATTGGTGAGGTGCGCGACAGCGCATGCAGCTAGGGCCCGCCTGGCACTTTGACGTCACTCAGCCTTCATCGTCGTTTCTCCCACGTCGACGATCCCTCACTGGTCCATCTCGAGATTCGGTAAGCCCGTGAATACAATATTTGCGACATGAGACATAGCAAAAAATAAAACAATAAAATCCTAAACAAAAAATTCATAACAATATTGGCCCTTGAGATGGTGGGATCTTACCTGGATTCTTGTCTAATTTCGCGTTTTCCCGCGTACCACTACAGTTCCCCCCGAGGACCTGACGGGGTAAAATCTTCCACGTCACAGTGCGTATTGAGTCTCTATCGGTTAATCAATGGAAATCCGGCAACGTCGCGTTTACTGATATAGTGTGACTGCCATTTCGTGATGTTTCGATACCTGACATTTTCTTGAGTAGACATGTAACATTTGTTAATAATGGATCAACACAACTTACAAGCTGAATATGGACGGCATAGAGGACGATTTATGTCACGAAAATGTAAACTGTAGTTTGAGAATGTGGTGCAACCGAAAAGAGCGAAACACGAAGCGGGAGAATCTTCGAACGCGTTTATAGATTATGTAGCATCAGGGCGACGAATTATGGAATTGGATACATTGCCGAAGAATTATGGTACGGCGACTGTGATATTCCAATTCCACTTCGTTCTTTGGAACGCGAAAGTGTATATGGGATTACAAGTGTGTTGCTCAATATCTGTGAACAGTGTCACATTTTTCACAAAGTTGTGACAAATAAGACTCATGTACGTAAAGAAGATACGGGAATACAAAAGTATGCTGTCAATTACAAAGTAGCAACTGGTAAGTGAATTATCGTAATTATTATTCTAGAATAATGTCTGACTGCTTTTTTGCTATTTCTTAATTATTATTATATATGTTTATTTAGAAAATTCTATATTTTATATTTTTATAGCTATCCTTGATGGTGGTTCCGGAGAAGTACAAATAAATAATATTCTCTCTGTTCTCAATATTCCAGCAATGACTTCCCATTTGGTAAAGCGATACGAAAGGACGATTGATGTTGCGATGGAGCATGTCGCCAAAGAAAGTTGTAGAGATATAATCGCTTTAAATAAGAAGTTAACAATCGAAGCGAGAGAGCAAGAAGCATCGGTTAATTTGTTATCGACTAATTATAATTGCATGTTATTGTCACGTGCCGTGCCTTTGGATTTTGGATCTCGCATACACATTAATATATGCAACAGAGAAGTCACGCCGACTGCAGCAAATTGGGAGGAAGCTAGCTTCCGGTCTTATCGCACCAAGAACGTGCCTAAATGTGTGAACCGAAAATTCCAGGATTCACGCGAGCGGGTAAAAACCGCTGAATTAGTAAGATTTGCCCCTACCTGTCCACCTACTTTCAGCAGAAAGTAGGATGGATCAGGGAAGGCAAACCAGTCTCCAGATACACACCAGAGCGCATAGTTCGGGCTGGAATAGCTCCTCACAAATTGCATCGCGCGGCGGCTATCAATCTCACGGGAGTTCCGCGTACTATTTATCTATCGCCGTTGTAAGTCGATAAGTCGTATCGAGCCCTACGAGTTGCACGCGTAGCGTATCAGTCAATGTGAGTTTAGATATTAGTATTGTGATTTTTGCCACGAACAATACTGTCGTGTAGATTAAGTGATTACCAAAGTGCAAGATCTCGAGTGTCGATAAGAAGAATAGCGAACATCCAGGGAGCATGGGCGTCTAACGTTGTACGCCGCATGAACGTATGAGAGTGAGTACGTAAGAGTGAGTGTGGGCACGGCATTACGAGGCCATTGTAAAACTAGCTGTAAGACCATCTGGCATTTTCTTCGTATCTCTATCTAATAACTAGCATCTAAGCAAATTTGGGGTTGTAACAATACATTTGAATCATCTCATTGGGATTATTGCATCTTTGATTTAAATTGACCATACACCAATTCCTCGACCTAACGGCAATCCAAACGACCGGGCCTGTATAGGACGGCAGTCAAGAACTTACCCAAAACAAAAATAAATATAAACTTCCACGCGTTGCATGGAAGATTAACTTTGCTAGACGCGTAATAACGCCCTGCACGTCACATTATAAGTAGGTTGCAGTATATGCACGAGCTTTTATTTACTTTTCATGGCTTTGCATGGTTTTAATTGTGCTATAAAGAAAAATGTCCTCATTGCTGCAACACTCCAAAAAATTAGATGTCACTAACACTTAATTGTACTGAGTTCATTGACTATCGAAAATAAATTTTTTTAATAAAAATAAATTAGTTCAAATTCAAATCAAGAAAACAATGACCCGAATATGAACACAACGGAACCCGTAGGTCTAGCACGGTCGATTGATGCTGCTTGAGAAAAGCGGGGCTCACATCGATCGTATCAAAAGACTTGGTCGGGTCTCGCGCCAAGTACACCCCGGCTCAAACGATTCTGACGCAAAAAAAAACGTGGCTTGAGGAGAAGGCTTCCCCTACTCAGCACGCTCTTCAGTCTACGTCATATACTGCGCGTCGTAGATGCGCATAGAATCAGATTACCGATGGCCGTTCAAAGCAGCAGACAATAATACCTCCGTTATGTTTATATATTGAGTTTTATAAATGTATTGTGCATCGTTATGCTAGAATGTATAAGTCGCTACGAAAATTAAGACAATAATTTTTTTCAATCCTACTCAAAAATAATGATTTAAATTTTTAATTTTAACTTACTCTCTAACCATTGACAAAAATTTATATTATTCTTCAAAAACATGTAATAATTATAGGTTTAGGTGTAATGATATATTCATGATAACTATTTAATGCAGTTACATAATATAGTTAGATAATATAATAATATAGACGATCGTCTATATTATTTCCGTTTATTTTTCACTTGCAGAAAACTGCATTAAATAAAATTGACATTTCAAAATACAATATCACACCTATATCATCACATCGTCTATATTATCTAACTGCATTAAATAGTTATCATGAATATATCATTACACCTAAACCTATAATTATTACATATTATTGAAGAATAATATAAATTTTTGTCAATGTTTAGAGAGTAAGTCGAAATAAAAAATTTAAATCATTACTTTTGAGTAGGATTGAAAAAAATTGTCTTAATTTTTTCTTTTTTCTTAATTCTTTCTAATTTGTTCTTAATTCTTATAAATTCTAGCATAACGATGCACAATACATTTATAAAACTCAATATATGAACATAACGGAGATATTATTGTCTGCTGCTTTGAACGGCCATCGGTAATCTGATTCTACGCGCATCTATGACGCGCAGTATATGACGTAGGACTGAAGAGCGTGCTGAGTAGGGGAAGCCTTCTCCTCAAGCCACGTTTTTTATGCCTCAGAATCGTTTGAGCCGGGTGTACATACAGCCAACCCGCCGTACAGGGCACGGCCCGCCGAGACTGTTTACTCGAAGCATCTCTTGTACCTGTATTTGGACACAAATATTTTATGACCGGCTGTATATGAGAAAAAGTTATTGATAAATCGATGGAGATCGGTATATTTTCCCGGTGTTTAGAGAACGGGGAAAACGAAGAGACCATATTTACGTGGCCGCACTAGCGGGAAGCAAAAATTCAAATTTCATTTCCCTCTCATTTAAAATTAACAACGAAAAAGTACTCCATGAAGCCATTTTTCCTTCCCTAGAAGCCCTAAGATTGTGTTACATACATAACATTATTATAATTGTTCGTTTTTATATTTTTTTCCGTAATTTCCGGGTGAAATTAAGCTGTTTCACATTTTTCTCATTTTTCAGACGCTTTTAGGGTGTCTGAAAGTTTTGTAGTTCACTTTCCGGCCACCTATTAAGTCTAATGCTATGCTAGTGGCGCTACTATCGCCATCACTTCGAAATTACAAAAATAAGTTTTAACTATTTATAAGGCATATTTGTGTGCAAACTCTGACGGAAAAATTCTAAAAAAAAAGAATGAACACAAATGTAACGAAATACACCATAATTTAAGTCAAATATTTTAATCTATCAAATACGTCAAGTGCTGGCGCACGCCGGAGCCATGGCCAGAATCATCGCGCGCCACTCGTTAAAAATGCCCAAAAAAACGTGTTTTTGGTGTGTACGGCACTTTATAAATGTTTCTTGATGTTTGCGGAAACATGACAGATGCCAGGAGCAGCCAGGAGCGTGTTAGGCATTTTTAGGAATATCGAATTCCAGGTAACAAATCCAATTCATTTTTGCAAAAAACGTAAAGTTTATGTGTTTATGTGTTTTATGTGTTAATAACTTTGACATGGCAAATTTTCGAGGTGTCAAGAGAATGTTACAGGACGGGTTAAATTTCTTGCTCGAGCATATCGAGGATTGCAATTATGCGAGTTGCAATCGCTCGGTATTAATCCGTGTAGTCATAAGGTTTTTTTAGAACAACTCTATAAAATCCGAGAAAAATTGCCTGTCAAAAGACTGCAAGATACAGTGACAATTTCAAGGTTAAATTAGATAACTACACTTGGACATTTGCGATTCTGTTCTGTCTCTTTTCGACGCGTAGGTGTTTTTGTTTCACTAGCATTAATTAAAACTTGTTTTCTATAGGTGAAAGTTTGCAGGATGCAAATGATGCAATTGCAGGTCATTCAGTACGAGGCCTAAGGTAAATAAGGTAAATGCGAGAAGGAGTTCCGACAAGAGTAGCTCAATTTTGTTGAGCTTATTCTAGGAAAGAAATGAGTAAGTGCTCGTGAACTGTTTGCTATCTTCTATTTCTTTTTCCATTTCTACTTAATAGGGTATTATATTTCAGGAACAACAGTCAATGAAATAATGGGCTGTTTTTGCAGCAATGGTAGTTAGCAAACATCGTCCAGGGAATTCTGGCAGTGGGTGTGACCGCTTCTGCCTAAGCATCTCATAAGAGAACTCAACAGGGTTTGTTCCAGCCAATATGTGACATTTTTTATGCAGATACACAATCCAAGCTTCACTCCAAAATTGAATTGATCAAAATATTGTGTAGCAGCTTAGCAATGTAAGTTTGAACATATAGCCTTATAATTTGGCTCTTCATGGCTTTTATTTTCATCTTTGTAAGATAGATATGATATATATAGATATGATTCATATATGCCTGCTCCTATTTAAATCGAAATCTAGTAACATGGCCATAAGCGCCCATGTTAATCTCACTAGATTTCGATTCCGATAGGAGAAGGCATATATGAATCATACTGTACTTTCATGATAATGATAATAATAATGATAATGATGATGATGATGATGATGACGATAATAATAATAATGATAATAATAATAACAGCAATAACAACAACAATAATAATAATAATAATAATAATAATAATAATAATGTAAACTTAACTTGGTCAACGTGATACAAATAAAAACAATAGTTAGTAAATACCATGAATTTCTTAAAAAGTATGAAATCATAGGTATATGATGGTATATGATATATGGTGTATGGTATATGTTATATGATCATAGGTACTACATGACGAGATTTTTCATTCTTTATACATTGTTTTCAAAAAAAATCACATTAGTTGAGTTTTTACCATTCTGAATGTAATGAAAATATTTATATATTTTCTGTATACCATCGAAGGACGGATTCCGACGTCTCTGTTGTCTTCTTTTGACCCACAATTTCTTATCTTTCCTCATCTTTCATTCCTTTTGTGAATTCTATCCCTCATTTCAAAATTCCAAAAATCGTCTTTATAGTTTTATATTTGCAAAAGTACATTGCTCCGAGTATCGATGGAGATCGGTAGATTTTCCCGGTGTTTAGAGAACGGGGAAAACGAAGAGATCGATGGAGATTGGTAGATTTTCCCGGTGTTTAGAGAACGGGGAAAACGAAGAGACCATATTTACGTGGCCGCACTAGCGGGAAGCAAAAATTCAAATTTCATTTCCCTCTCATTTAAAATTAACAACGAAAAAGTACTCCATGAAGCCATTTTTCCTTCCCTAGAAGCCCTAAGATTGTGTTACATACATAACATTATTATAATTGTTCGTTTTTATATTTTTTTCCGTAATTTCCGGGTGAAATAAGCTGTTTCACATTTTTCTCATTTTTCAGACGCTTTTAGGGTGTCTGAAAGTTTTGTAGTTCACTTTCCGGCCACCTATTAAGTCTAATGGTATGCTAGTGGCGCTACTATCGCCATCACTTCGAAATTACAAAAATAAGTTTTAACTATTTATAAGGCATATTTGTGTGCAAACTCTGACGGAAAAATTCTAAAAAAAAAAGAATGAACACAAATGTAACGAAATACACCATAATTTAAGTCAAATATTTTAATCTATCAAATACGTCAAGTGCTGGCGCACGCCGGAGCCATGGCCAGAATTATCGCGCGCCACTCGTTAAAAATGCCCAAAAAAACGTGTTTGTGGTGTGTACGGCACTTTATAGTGTTTGTTGATGTTTGCGGAAATATGACAGCTGCCAGGAGCAGCCAGGAGCGTGCTAGGCAGTTTTTAGGATATTATTCCTTGAAAAAATTGAGACAATTTTGACGGATATATATCAGATAAAATTTGTCCAAATATCGAAATGAGTGAATGTATAAAAATATTAAATCTTCAACACGCGTGCAGTATAATTAAATGCACAATTATTGTAATGATATATAAAACTGTTTAATTGCACAGTAAGTTAGAAATTATTATCAAGATTGGAACATTCAACAAAAAGAAGTGATATCCCCCCAAAAAACATTTTCAATGTAAAGTTACGTGTTTAGAGATCGAGTGACTCTCATATAAGCCTGCAAGTTGTCAACAAAAAGAAGTGATATCGCAAACACTGCAATAAGGAGTTGAGACACAATTTTGATGGCATTCCGAAAATATCTGCATACACGGACAGAAAATCATGGGACACAGTGATTCTATATATTCGAAGCTGTTCAATTTCGAGGTCGTCTGTGCATTTTTCCGGCGTGTTTAGATCGTCGTTCTACGCCATAGTATAGAATCAATATCACACTGTGTCCCATGATTTTCTGTCCGTGTATGCAGATATTTTCGGAATGCCATCAAAATTGTGTCTCAACTTTTTATTGCAGTGTTTGCGATATCACTTCTTTTTGTTGACAACTTGCAGGCTTATATGAGAGTCACTCGATCTCTAAACACGTAACTTTACATTGAAAATGTTTTTTGGGGGGATTCACTATAGGAATCGAGGGTTCTGAATTGATTGCCATAAAAATCAATGAGATTGATTTATGAGATCAGGGTGTATCGAGACGGCAAGCGAAATGATTTTATTTCAGGTCCGTCGTCGTCTTCGCACGTTCATCTATTTTTTTACACGATAGATCGCGCTGACTGCTTTGCCCTCTTTACCTATTTATATTCTGGATGGTGTTGGTAATTTACGAATACACAACACAATCAAATACACTTTATACGTAAAGCTACCGTTCACACCGAATTTCCAGTTAATATAAGGCTGCTTTCACAATAGTATAGAATTATTAAGTCCTTAATAGGATTCATGTGAAGCGCGTGTGTGTGGGTGTACGTATGTGTGTGCTTCGGCATAGTTCCTCGTATTTTAGGTGAAAGTTTTTAGAAATTAAGGATGTCCAGATACTCCTCTCCGTAGTTGCCTGTATGCAGGTGTCAGACGTGGAAGTCCAGGGTGTCCAGGTGTTCATCTCCGTAGTTTCCTGTATCTAGGTACTGGATGTGGAAGTCCAGGGTGTTCAGGTATTCCGCTCCGTAGTTTCCTGTGTCCAGGTGTTGGATGTGGAAGTCCAAGGTGTCCAGATATTCCGCTCCGTAGTTTTCTGTATCTATGTGTCGGATGTGGAAGTCCAGGGTGTCCAAGTGTTCCGCTCCGTAGTTTCTTGTATCTATGTCGGACGTAGAAGTCCAGAAAAGTGTGCAACGAGCGCCGCTTTGGAGCTTCGCTCTCTGTTTATCCTCTCTGTGTATCCTTTCTGTTGTTCGCACGGCCTGAGGTACGTTAATAATCCAGCACACTCTTCTCTCTTACGTTTACCACACGGTTTCAACAAGCTGGACACCATTAACGACGTTTATATGCATTGAAGATTGCATTTTATTTAAAAATTTGTATATATCTTTATGCATTTCTAAAAAAAAGGGACAACTCGACAACGCAATATATTTTTCTGATTAGCGACATCATAATGCATTTCCATTTTATATCTGTGAAAATATAAATTTCAGTGCTTAGAGCTTCTATGTACCGTTGAACAACAAAAAATTGTGATATCTCACAAAAAAACACTTACGTGTAAAAATCTACGCCAAGTACAGGAGTGCTGTGTATTCCTCTAATAAAAAGTATTGATATCAGATTATTAAGGCCAAGTACATAAGTCACTACATGTTTGCCTATTATATGATCTAGCACTGGCCCATCATTTTAATTGTATTTTCCAAATTCCCTATAACGTTTTCACTACTCTTTTACATCAATACTGCTTCCCGTAGTTGATTATGATTTAATGGTCATTTAATAATTAATAAAACTTCAGATGATCCCTTATCGAGTACTACTTGGCGGGTCCGTACCAGGAATTCCAAAGTACTTACTTTGAACATACTGATAGTATTCTAATACCAAATGTTTGTTATAAAGGTTTTACCGTGATTATTGTTGACGAGTTATTGTTAATATGCTCTGTATAGAAAGTTGACATTGGTTTTGAGTTTAATGACTGGCATAATGAACGCAAATTTATATCAAGAAATGCACGGACTCGCCAAGTAGTACTCGATAAGGGATGATCTAAAGTTTTATTAATTATTAAATGACCATTAAATCATAATCAACTACGGGAAGCAGTATTGATGTAAAAGAGTAGTGAAAACTTTATAAGAAATTTTGAAAATACAATAAAAATGATGGGCCAGTGCTCGATCATATAATAGGCAAACATGTGGTGACTTATGTAATTGGCCTCAATAATCTGATATCAATACTTCTTATTAAAGGAATACACATCACTCCTGTACTTGGCATAGTTTTTTACACGTAAGTGTTTTTTGTGAGATATAGGTTTAGTCGATACAATATTTATGACGTTCACTGGATTGATATGCATTTTTGAATGAGTTCACAGTATTCAATACGTATTTAACACTGCACTCCTATAACTAGAAAACTTTAATGAACGGGAACCGTCAATACGAACTTAAATGTGGAAACAGGCAGTTTATATAGAGCCTTATCCTTTACTGATATGTCGACATTAAACTTCACAGATAGGATATCATGTAAAAATAAAACGTATTTTAAGAAGTTCACCTCATAGTTTGATAATGATAAGAACAGGTCATCAGTTCAAATCTATAAAATTTTTTGCGTTTGGAAAAAATAACACTTCGGTTTAATGAGTTCTTGAGACGGAAAAAACGAATGTAGAATGATATCATTGAATTTTGAGTCGAAACAATTAATTTTATTATGACAAAATAGAGGAAAATGTATAAAATAACATGTCTTTTATGAAAATTAAATAAATACAAAAATTCGATATAGTTTTCAACTACATATTATTGCAGAGCACTGAAAAATGAATAACTCTGCTATTTAAACTTTTGCCGTATCTATTTTGGTTTCGAAGATATCAGCAAAAACGAAAAAATCACCGACTTTGAGGAATTCATTTCACCCCTTAAATCTGCAAGTGGGCAGCTCATTTTTGTGAGGGTTTATACTTTGCCGTGAACTACGAAACGTAATTTTTTCGACTCTGGTTGTGGGAATACAGGAAGGTGACCTTTCTTGTTAGAATTATTTATCCAATCTTCTTTGGGGTTTGAAGATTGTACGGATGTTATGTTTCCGTAGCACCTTGCTGATGCGGTTGTACCTTGAAGATTCGATAGAACTACGATTTTGGGATGTTCCTGTCGCTTGGCTGGTTCATTGGAAGATGGGGATAGATTTTTATTTCGTAGCTCACGTAATACATGGTCAATTTGTTTGCTGTGATATCCATTCCTACCAAAGGCTTCGTTGAGATGTTTGATTTCTGTATCCATTTGATTTCTGTATGTTGTGGTTGGAAAATAGTTAGAGACCGGTGCATAAGTGAGCTGATAACAGAGTTTTTCTGAGCAGGGTGGTGATGTGAGGAGACATGGAGATATCTATCAGTATGGGTGGGCTTGCGATACACCTGATGGCCTAGGCTTCCATCTTCATATTGATTCTCGTTTCTCAAACGATATCCCGTTTCTCAATTTCCAGGGAGAATCATATGTTCGAGTGTACTGACCTTATGTATTCTAATAACTGAGTAAATTTATATCAAGAAATGCACGACCCGCCAAGTAATACTCGATAATGAATCACCTTTTATTAATTATGAAATGTCCATTAAATCATAATCAACTACGGGAAACAGTAGTAATGTAAAAGAGTAGCGAAAATGTTATAGAAAGTTTTTAAAATACAATTAAAATAATGGGCCAGTGCTAGATCATATAATAGGCAAACATGTAGTGACTTATGTACTTGGCGTCAATAATATGATTTCAATACTTTTTGTTAGAGAAATTCACAGCATTCCTGTATTTGGTCGAGTTTTTTACACGTAAGTGTTTTTTTGGGGGATAATAGTTTAACAGATACTGGCAAGTCTGAAATATTACGTTTATGTTAAATTTGTATAAAAGAATGATTAATATCGTAAGAAAATTCCATATTTCAGGACATTCTACATTGCTAGGTCATCGAAGTGGAGCAGTACTCTCATATACCACTTGAACTAAATTTTACTGACAGCGCCAAGGTCATGGAGTCGGATATATGGAGTGGTGCAACTCGTCGCCAAAAATGTACTCCTTCGGTTTGAGCGTAAGAAATATATAGGGGAGGGTTACCAGAAATGATGTCTGTCGCCAAGTGTAAAAACAAAGATATTTCGTCAACAAAAAGAAATGCAGTTTCGGCGAAAATCTGATAATTTGAAGACTCCACTATTCAAACGAAGAAGACTCTTCGTAAAGCAAAAAAGATGCAATAAGAATACGACCGCTGAGAATAGGAAATATATAAAGTATAACACTGAGTGACTGCACTCCTTCAATATCCAGTAAAACGTACAGGATAACATAGGAGTAGATGTGCAGAAAGAAGAGCAGGAGAATGTATGGGAAAAAAATACTGGCAAGAGTCCCCGACAAAGTACCAGGAAAATTAAGGGTGAGGAATTAAAAATTAAGGCTCAAAATTGATCTAATTATGAAATTATTTGTGGATTAAAGAAATAGAGCATTGCCTAGAAGATATTTAGTGCTGATATAGTAAGGGGTGTGAGAGAAAAAAGCACGTATATGTAAACGCTTTTATCGCCCACATCAAGTTGCATAATATAATAATACTTGTAGGTGACAGATTTCAGATTTACCAATTACGAAAGATCTTTATTATTTCCTACAGCGAATATAAATTCTAAAGGAATATGGTGTGTAAGCATGAACAGTCAACGGGGTGTAGTGCGAATCGCTCGAGATCAATGAAAGGAACGCGAGATCAGGGTAATTTTCGTAAGAGGTCACAGAGATATATGTGTAAGTCAAATGGCATATCATAGGATATTGCAGTTCTCAGTTAGTACTTGACTGTTCACCTGAGAACCTCCGTTCTCAGTGAGTGACATCTAACAGTCATGTCTTCGGCTGGCTTCAGTCTGCCCATGGCCACTGAGAAACAAGAAGAAAACTAGGAGTTCGTACACGAAGAGAATTTTTCGTTAATTTTTCCTATGAAATTCACGATAAAATTTACCGTAGAAACCAGTACCCGTAAGACATTGTTATCATTTCATTACTTATGCTTATAACATATAATATTTTGAGTGGCTACAAATAAATTTTAAAGTGCATACGGTAAATATTGTTACTTGCAATTTTTACTGTGTTTCACAATGTCAATGTGTTTTGTGGTTGACTTCAAAGGTATGAAAAGTACAGTGCACTCCACGGTAAAATTAAATGTAGCGCACGAGATAATTCGGTTGTTTTAGGTGACTTTTTAAATTCAACAAGGTAAAAGCTATACCTTGTAACGCCTGTTCCCGGATTTCCTAATATTGAGTCACGATAACTAGACTCGGGAACAGGGAGTACCTTCGCTCGATCGGTCCAGCATCTTTGAATTCAAAAGCGACACGAAACCTGTGAGATATGCCGGTGGGCGCCAGGCATCCAGTGATGCCACAAGGTAACGATAATGAAAAGCACCAAGGTAGCGTTAAGAAACGAAAATCTAACGACACTAGGACCGATGCGTTGCGGAAGTCTGACTAGCTCAGCCCCGTTAGGTATAGGAGAGGGGCGGGGTAATTGGGAAGTAAGAGCCGTAAGCCAGGATTACGTAACCAAAAACTTAACAATTTATTGCACCTGGCAACAAAAATATAACAAACCATCAAAACCCGACAGAGATACGAAAAGGGCTACCAGAGGTAGTCGCGGTAAGGTTCGGCGATTACAGAGTTCGGAAAACAGGTAGCGAAGAGCGTAGATGCAACGCGCGCACCAATTCCGGCCGAGCTGCCGATTACAATATTACTCTTTTACAAGGACCATTCGCATTCCAGGGAACACAAATAATACGGATAACGCAAGCGGTACAATCAAACAATAAGTAAAGTCAGCGAAGTCAATAGATCATCCGAAGATAAAATTACACAGTCATAAGTAACGAGAAAACATCACGTATAAATTCGAATCTAGACCGCGTGGTCGACACTCAGATTAACTCCTATAACAGAGAGCTCGGGTTGTCCCAGGTAGCATATAACATTGTGCCGACGAACTCCTATTCTCGCGAATTCCGGGAGTCTCGAGGACTCAGGTAGCCGCGGCGGGATTTACACTATCCCAGGTAGCTGTGCGTATTCACACCCGTACGAGGAAATCTTACACGCGCGGTCCGATCAACTAAAAGGAAAAACCACGTCCTACTCACGGAAATATCCGATGAAGTAAGCTAGCACAAGGTAGCCGCGACGTAAAAGAAACTATAACGAAATTGCACAAGACAGACGAAACACGACAGGCTCTTCGCCGTGGCCGCAATCGGGGAACCACTATTTATATGAAATATATTACACTCGCGAACTAGCATATATCACTTATGACTCCGGCGACGAAACTCTTCCATGGACGCTGGTTTAAGCCCTTAGGCCGGAGATAGCTAACAGGTAGCGTGAAATTCTATGGCTACCGTAGACAGCGTGAAGAGATTCGTACCCGGTTACAGAAAAGATTGCTTACCAAAAAGATATTGAAAAAGGTATTCCGCACAAAGGAAGCTCTCGCAGGTATTTCCGAAGCAGTGTAGTAAAACGTCCACCAGGTAGGGAGGTCCACGACGAAAGAGAACGATTACAATTTCCTTCCCGACACCCGGGGTACTATCCTCCCACCCGACCCTTAATTTTGCTGATTATAATTGGTTACTTATTCACCGCGATTACTTCCACCAATCCTAGGTACGTATTGACAATAGATCGTCAGAATCTAGGATTCGCAATCCTATCAGGTAGCTTTAACGTTGGAGCGGTTGCGCGCGCATCGTTCGCGCAGCCCTCTGGGCAATAGTAGTTCGCCCGCGCTCCGAGGTGAGGCGGTGCTAGCGTCTTCCGCGTTGCCATGCCGCTGTCCGAATGTTATTGTCGCGGTGTTTTGAAGTGCTCCCGTACTCTCCGACTTTTCCCACTTGTGCTTCGAAATGGTGTTGTGACCACTCCAGGCAGCTGTTGGCCGATGCAGGTAATCCAGAATATAGGCAGCCACAGGTAGCGTATACAACTCCTCCGCAGGTGAGTGAGCTTTTCCTTCTACTCCGTCATTTAGACATTGATGTTACTCCGAGTGACAGCTTCCCGCGCCTTACAGGTTGCTGACCGGGGCCTCGCTCCACGTCTTTGGGGAAAGCCTTATCGTGCCCACAGGGCACAAGGATCCCCTAGGACGGGAGACAAGGTGGCCCTTCACCCGTCTCTGTCGAGGATTCGTCCTGGGCGTAGTGGATTGGCATGCGGTGACTCCGAACTCGCCTCCCGATGTCAGATAGCCGGCAAGTCTTGAAGCAGGTAGCAGCAGTCTCGTGGCGTGTCCGCAGGTAAGACAATAACTCCTTTACAGGAAATTCTTATGGTGAGCCGGTTGAATTTGGCGGGCTCCAGCAGTGATGATCGGGTCGAGCAGTCGGTATAGCCGTCCCGTCGGAGTCGGTAATGGCGTCCCACGTAGATCTCCAGCTTCCAATCCTCCGTGTTGGTGAGTGTGCGCTCGTTCATAGGTATCAGTTAAAATAAGATAGCATTAATTTACAGATCTTATGTTTTCTAGGTGGCTCCCCGATCCCCGCCAGTGGACGTTCGTGCAAATAGCGGGCTGTAAATCCAGCCCGCACTCCAACTTCCCATGACAACAACCCTGTGACGCGCATTTTGAAAATGCAACGTCACAACCTATACCATACATTGTAACGTTACAAAACGATCAACCTCCCAGTACTCCGGTACTGGGAGCGCACGCGTTACAATGGGACGACCGGGACACGCGGCTAGTATAAACACGCGCCGGCAGATGGAAAACATCTCCCGAAAGTACAAATTCGGGAAGATAGTACCAAGGCAATTCGATAGATGGTTAGCGCTTCCCGCTAACAACTATCGGATCGCAATTCGTGAAATACGACAGTTGAAGTTTATAAAGTTAGTTAAAAAGTAAGTTCTAAATCGAACTCCTTAAAATAGATAAGCGCGAGTAAATCATACGTCCGAGCGTGGGTAAACGTAGGAGCGTAAAAAAGGGACGAGATTAAGGGGTTATACACAGTTAGAAATTTCAAAAAATGGATTTTTTTTAAATTGCATTTTCGGAATGTACATATATTTGAGTATATTCTCTGAAAATTTCAAATCCATCCGGCAAATATTCTTGGAGATACACGCATAATTGTAAGGACGTTCGGAGCGTTACGAAGTAAGCGGCGTAAAGACCAGGGTAGCAGCTGTCTTTATGGAGTACACCCTTTTCCGTTCCGTTCCGACTATACGAGGGAAGAATGGGTCGCAGACAACAACAAATGGAACTATTAGAAGCTGCTGATGATGCAGAGGGTTCATCTTATGGGCCTGGCATAGATAACTCCATGTAAGTTGAAAAAAAAAAATTTAACGATGTGTAAACGTCTTTTGAAACTTTGAATGCGTTTTTCTCGAAAACGATGTTTTCAAAGTCGGTGAGCACGATTTTTCAAAAACGGCTCAACCGATCGGTCTGAAATTTTAACACAACCTTCTCAGATGTATTCTTCAGGGATTGATCGAAGGAATAAGATTTCCGATAATTATTTCTATTTTTTAAAACAATTTAACGACAAAATTTTTGTCGAAAATCGGAATTTTTTATTTTCGGAGCTGCCATTTTGTCTAAAATCAAAATTTTGTCTATTCCTTCGATCAATACCTACATTTATCTATCCACTAATAGAATCTGCTGGTTTTTTTATTTCAGATAATCCAAACCGGAGATATTCTGCTCACCGCCAGACACCTTTTTTTGCAGGACCTCCAGGAGACCGTCTACAGGAGCAGTTTAAATTAATATTTTAAAAATTAAAAAATACAGAAATAAAGTTAACAGTTACCACTGCACTTATTAATACTTCTTGTATTTGTCAAAGAAAATCCCTCTTCAGAAAAAAATCGTAAAAAATGACGTTTTTTTAGCCTTGCAACTGCGTATAACCCCTTAAGTCTCATTGATAAAGTATCGCTAGACCCCGGCCGATTCCACTAATCCGTCAGGTCCGCATATATTCGCGTTCACTACTCGTCGTGCATAATCGTGTCTCGAGGCTGCGGAATATTAGCACCCGCTATTTCCAGCAGACCTCCCGTAGGAAAATTGTCAAAGTTCTGCGGAGACCACTGTGATCTTCCGCAAAAACTTTAGGTCACGCTATTTTGTATCTTTCATCCGCGCCTTAGGTAGTTGCGTCGCACATAGTGTCATATCCCTTAGGTAGGCAAAGCGCCACTAGGGTTATCGAACCAACACCGGCACATCCTCTGAACCTCATATACAGGTCCGAGAGAGATAGGGATAGAAAAACAAACATAGGCCGATTCCTAGACAATAAGATTCCCTACAATACCGACCATCGATTACCACGGAGTAATTGATACCGATTGTCAAACCTTTATACCAATTATCGATTATTTTAATAAAACTTTGTTATTTTGTTTTACCATACCCACCTTTGTCGACTACATTCTTAAAGCCGCCAGCCCCGAGCACTTACCTACATCCCATTTCGTACACTCATAAGGAGCGTACGAAATTGCACTATCGTGAAACGTTACAACATATTTTCAAGTTCGAAAAATTTGACCGTACACCAGTAGAAGTTGACGTATCATGTTTACTGTTTTGGATGTTTTCATGAATTGTTCTTAAATATTGTTACGTTCCACTCCTTATAATTATCAATGGGCAAAACACATTATATTCTGTTACACATTATAATCATTTAATCACATAATCATTAATCTAGGGATAATACATTACTAACGTTACATTAACAATATTAAATATTGTTTTCTATTCTGTTAATATTGAACAATGATAAATAAACGGATAAGCCTGAATCTTCTCGGATAACATTCAAGGAGATTCAAATTACGGAGTACGACTTGGTATATTGATTATCGGAAAAGGGTTAACTATAAATCGATATATTAAGAATTTTGAAGAAGGGGAGTCACATTGACCAATCAGAAGTAGTTTTACTGCTATAAAAAGGGAGTCAGAAGTCGCATTCGGGGATGTGGTTAAAAGAGTTTAAGAGAGCAACATTAGAGTTGTCAAGTGTGTTAAAACATATTCAAAGTTCCAATTAGAGTCGCGAGTGAAATCAAAATATACCAAGTACCTCTAAATCTTATCCAAGTTACCAAAATCAGAGTATTTACAAATACTTGCAACCTTCCCGGATAGAACTGAAGCCGTCATATAGGGCCTCTATCCATCCTTACTATTTCCAAAAAGGTAGAACTGAAGCCGGATTTAGGGCCTCTACCTTATCCTACTAAATCATTAATATAAATCGAAACTTCGATCAACATTCCATACATCATCAGAACTGATTCATACCGAACGACCTAATTGAGATTCAATCGCATACTGAGGGAATTCCAAATATACTGTTACGATTGCTAAATCCGGAAAATCAAGCAATCGTAAATGAGATTTGTAATATAAGGATGATTCGTTGGTTCGGTCTACTTTAACAGCACGTCCACGTGGTAATACAAGGCCTATCGAATTTTATGATTTGGAATTGTGATAATTTCTCAAGATGTGTCTTCGCGGATCAGGGAATATTCTATTTTCAAGTGATTCTTCAGTAGGTAGATCTTTTGGTAAACTTGAATATTCTATGAGAATCAATTTCCACGGTAAGTACTGAATAGAATTATTTTGTTCGTCAACTTGATATTTTGTCGCGTCAAGATCCTTTTGGCTCGTTGGTTTTGTTTGTCTTTGAGTGTATGGTTTATCTAATTGTCTGAATATTTTATATAATTGAACCTTTCTACCACTTCGTTTAGGCATAAGTCTGTACTTACTCAGATTTTGTATAACAGGTATATTTGGAATTCCCTCAGTATGCGATTGAATCTCAATTAGGTCGTTCGGTATGAATCAGTCCTATCCAAGTCCTGATGATGTATGGAATGTTGATCGAAGTTTCGATTTATATTAATGATTTGGTAGGATAAGGTAGAGGCCCTAAATCCGGCTTCAGTTCTACCTTTTTGGAAATAGTAAGGATGGATAGAGGCCCTATATGACGGCTTCAGTTCTATCCGGGAAGGTTGCAAGTATTTGTAAATACTCTGATTTTGGTAACTTGGATAAGATTTAGAGGTACTTGGTATATTTTAATTTCACTCGCGACTCTAATTGGAACTTTGAATATGTTTTAACGCACCCGACAACTCTAATGTTGCTCTCTTAAACTCCTTTTAACCACATCAACCACCGACCCGAATGCTACTTCTGGCTCCCTTTTTATAGCAGTAAAACTACTTCTGATTGGTCAATGTGACTCCCCTTCTTCAAAATTCTTAATATATCGATTGATAGCTAACCCTTTTCCGATAATCAACATACCAAGTCGTACTCCGTAACGTTCATAATATTGTTACATTAATGATTATATGATTAAATGATTATAATGTGTAAAATAATATAATCTGTTTTGTCATTGGTAATAATAAAGAGTGAAACGTAACAATACTTGTTATACGAGATCTGAGTAAGTACAGACTTATGCCTAAACGAAGTGGTAGAAAAGTTCAATTATATAAAATATTCAGACAATTAGATAAACCATACACTCAAAAACAAACAAAACCAACGAGCCAGAAGGATCTAGACGCGACAAAATATCAAGTTAACGAACAAGACAATTTTATCCACTATACTTACCGTGGAAATTGACTCTCATAGAATTTTCAAGTTTGTCAAAAGATCTACCTACTGAAGAATCACTAGAAAATAGAATATTTCCTGATCCGCGAAGACACATCTTGAGAAATTATCACAACTCCAAATCATAAAATTCGATAGGCCTTGTATTAACACGTGGACGTGCTGTTAAAGTAGACCGAACCAACGAATCATCCTTTATATTACAAATCTCATTTACGATTGCTTAATTTTCCGGATTTAGCAATCGTAACAAAATATAGGTAATATGTAATGAAATTCCATGACGTCCCGTGTTTCACGGTAATTTTTAATGAAAAATTCTCTGTGTAGGTGCCTACCATTTCTGTTAGCGCCTCGCTCTGATTCGTCAACTTTCATCGGCTTTCATTTAAAAACTAAGAACTTCCGGAGAAAAGGTAGGCCATTTTCATGATCTGTGATGCCTCCCCCCCCCCCCCCCGTAGGTCAGTAAAATCGGAAAACCCTGTATAGATGTTCAGCTTTTTGCAGCACACGTATACATATGTGTTCGTGTGTGCATGCTTCAACGTAGTTCGCCGTAATTAAGTGAGGGGCTTGAGATTCAGAGTGTACCGTTATTCCTCTCCCTAGTTTTCTATATCTACAGGCTGTTATTTCTTGTAACTTATTTAGCAAGTTAGTGAACCGAGCGCATACAATACAAAAAATATATAATATTGTGACGGGCGTAAATCTTTAAAAAAACAATTAATAAAAAATCGGCCACTCAGTTTTCAGTAATATTATGCTGGTCAAAAGTTTTTGGTCTGCACAAAAAGGATAGAAAATTACGCAAAACGCTCTTGAAACAGGGAATCTATGCTCTGTTTGGCCTCAAAATTAACCCTTTGCGTCATAGCGAGTCACTGAGTGATTCTCCCTTTTTGCGATGAAACTTGAATGTTTTAAACTAATTTCTGACAATAATTAACATGTTTTTTCATTTCTGTAGTGTCCCTGTAGTAACCATTTGAGCACTATGGACGCATATATGCGTCTGGCGAAAGCTATTGGTGTGGACTAAGGACACATATACATATACGTTTAGTCTAGGTTTCCGGGAAGGACTGAAGGCGCATATATGCGTTTGTCAAATTGTTCGATCACCTACATAGAAGTATTACAATTATTACTTTCATGTGAGATGAATACAAATGCATTCCCTAGTAACAGCAGTAAAGAAATGCAAAGAATGTCTCGTTATAACAGATGTCTACCTGTTTCGGGGAGAGTCGCAAATCTTGTTACTCGTAAAAGTTGTGATCGTAGTAGCAATACAACATATTACGATAGTGCCGCATATAATTTATTTGATTATCTTTTACTTGTGACACCCTACAAAATGCCAAGTAATATTGAAGAATATCTCACAAGGGACGACAGTGAAATAGAAGATTATGATTCAAGTCATTCAATGAATGATGTGTACTAATTTGATCCATCATTATCGGACAGTGAAGAATCAATCGATCAAAAAAGAACAAATAGAAAACGGCTTAGAAGATTAAGTACAACTTCAGAACAGGAAAATTCAGAAGTAGCTGAAAGTATCGAGACTTCTCACCAAACGGGAATATTCTTGTGGTCAGGAAAGAATTTAACGCCTATACTACAGGGTGTCCCAGAATTGCTTTTGGACCGGAAAATGGGTGATGCCTGGAGGTGCCCTGAGTACCCTCCCGCAAACCGTTTGCCAAAATTCCCAATAGTTTTTAAATGAGAAGCATTTAAGTGCGACCAATCAGAACGAAGGATTTCCGCGGATTCACTCGCGAATGCCAAAGATAGCTGCTTTGCAATAGCTTTCTACAAATTCCACGCTTAGCAATTGTTTCATAGCCCAAGCGAGCGTCGTAGGATTTGTTGACAAACTACCAATATGGGCATGGGCGTGACTTAGGCTGGGCTATGAAACAATTGTTAAGCGCGGAATTTGTGGGAAACTATTGCAAAGCAGCTATCTTTGCCATCCGCGAGTGAATCCGCGGAAATCCTTCGTTCTGATTGGTCGCACTTAAATGCTTCTCATTTAAAAACTATTGCGAATTTTGGCAAACGGTTTGCGGGAGGGTACTCCAGGCATTGCCCATTTTCCGGTCCAAAAGCAATTTTGGGATACCCTGTATATATCTTTGAGAACAAAATTCAAGAGTAAAAGGAAGTCCGAATCCAGAATCAACGCCTTTAGACGCCTTTCAAATGATCTTTTCGAAAGAATTGGTTTCTCAAATTACCAAACAGACAAACAATTATTTCAAATGCGTACAACAGTGTACAGCATATAAAAAGAATTCCCGTTTGAAGAATTGAAAGGATGCTTCAGTCTCTGAAACGTACGGATTTTTATGCATTTCAATGCTCATGCCGCGCTCGAAGAAACTAACTTTAACAGAATACTGGTCTATGGACGAACTGTTGAAAAACAATATTTTCTACAAAATAATGGCACGAGATCGCTATATGATGTTATTACAAATGTTGCATTTTAACGATACTAATATAGCAAGTGACGATCCTTTATCAAAAATACGACCAGTAATCGACAAGATAAAGATTTGCTTTTCACATTCATTTGCACCTTATGAAAATCTATGCATCGATAAAAGTTTTTTACTGTATAAGGGCAGATGTTATTTTAAACAGTTTATACCATCCGAAAAAAGTAGGTTCAAGGCGGGTTCCCGTGGCGCAAACACGACGGGATCCAGGAACGGGGCCCAGGGGCTGAGTTCTGGTTAGGGGGATGAAGGCAAAGCCCCCCCACAGCATAAATATATTTTTTTTTTATGGAAACAAAATTATTAACAATAAGGCAATTGAAATTTTCATTTCAATTGAAACATTTTGCTTTTGCAAATCAATGGATGTTTCCAACTGACTTGTTTCTTTTACAATTTCGAAGCTTGAAACTATACGATTTTCTTTATCATTGCGCATTACTTTTTGACGTTTCATTAATGCCTTTTCATATGTGCCGTCTCAGAAGATGCATTTGTAATCGCACCTGAAATTTGTTGGTCAATTTTTCGTTTATATCCTAATGACTCCTCTATGTACCGTTCTACGACGGATGTTGATTTCCAGCCCCCGCGTCTCTTTATTTCCGTTATATCCGCACCTTCATTACCACAGAGTGTAGCTGATTATCCTCGAAAAGAATGGCCCGTATAGAGTTTTGAATTTGGCAATTTCAGAAATTCAGTGATTTTCTTTGGAATTCCTCCGAGCTTCGGAGGTCGGAGTATGTTGTTTTGAGGCGAAGAGCTTGGTACGCCAGTATTCGAAGATAGCAACGTCTCCAGGGCTCCAGGATATACCATGAAAATTGCGCTCGAACCACAAATTTATACTTTTGCATTTAGACGGTAGATGCTTCCATGGACAAGATGGTTGAAAGAGAAGAGTTGCAGGCTCGGAGAAATTGCTGCCGACTCCAGCAACAGATAGCTCCTTCAGGAGGAACTCGTTCGAGGGTTTCTTCAAACCTTGTACGTCCACGATGAATTCCATTTTTTGTTTATGAACTGCACAGGGAGAGACGATTGCAGCCTCTTTATACCAATTTTTTCACCCCACCACTGATCGGGTTGTATTCGACTATATGATCGTGCAGGATCAGGCAAAATGCAGATGTATCGGCAGGGAAATTGTCTTGCGCCTCGAATTCTAGACGAATATTGACAGGTCCAAGTTTGAGGGATTCGGTTTGTTTGGAGCAATCGATAACGATCAATAGAGCGTACTCGAGAAATACATTCTTGTTCAGCAAAGATTCAGGATCCTTGCCATAGTACGTAGCTTGAAAGTTTGCATACAACTCGTACAGCAGAGCAAACTGATTATGATCAATGTCAAGATTCAGATTTCCGTAGGAATAACATTGCGAATTCAGGAAGAGTTTAACGTCTCTGACGTTACAGTGGTCAAAGTGACTAGCGTTCTTATTTTTCTTGTTCTTTCTGCTCATCTGAAAACCCAGTATCACGTATCGTGGTTTTTCCAACTGAGTCGACGTCTTAACGGTCCACACGTGTTTCGAAGTGGTGGGAAGTAGAGGGTACTCGTACAGCTCCCAGGTATGAAAGCTTACGGAGATGGGTGCATCCCTCTCGATGAATCTCAGCAGCTGTATCTTTCGTCGATCCGACACTTTTACGTACGGTATCAGCCATTCCAATTTATGAATTACGACTTTGCATTCTTCCGAAGCAGTTTGCACTACCGCATTGACATCGCTCTTTGCTTTCGTCAGAATCAACTCATGGTTAACGTTAACGACGATCTTGCGATAATCTTCGGCGAAACCCAGTATCAGACTCAGCGGACTGGATACGTCGAAGTAACCGTCTGCATTGGTCAATTTCTCTCATTCTTTGACGTCGAGCCAACCGGTGTTCGCGATCAAGGATCGTCAACCGGAGCTCAGTGAACCACATCCCTTCATGAGACTCGTGAGCCCAACGTTCTTATTCCGGTCGATCTCTATAGCATTCATTTCATAGCGAATCTCCTCGAAGAGATGGCAAATGGCATCGCTGACCAGAGTTGTGCTCGCAGTTGAACGGAGATTCGAACCTCGTCGCTGTTGTTGAACGTTGACGAGGCGTAAGGTTAATGCGCATGCATTTCACAGTGTGCTATAGATTCATCGAAGACGATCGGTGTCTGATTGTTCAGTGTTTCTTCCTCCATGGTACGTGGCAGACGAAAAGAATGCAATAGAACAAACGCTTTACTTTCGTCTTGTGTAACGTGACAAAATGATCAACCTCTCAGTACTCCTGTACTGAGAGCGCCCTCGTTACAGATAGACAACAAGGCCGCGCGGCTAGTGTCAACAATAGCCGATAGATGAAGAACGTCTCCCGAAAGTCAAACCACGGAAAAGTAATATCAAAATAATCCGATAGATGATCAGCGCTTCCCGCTAATAAATATCGGATTACAATTGGTCAAATACGACATTTGAAAGCAATCAAGGAAGGGAGTCAACCATTCGAATCGTTAGAGAGGATAATCGCAAGTTAGCCAGAAATCCGAGTCACGAGAGAAGATAATCAAAAAGTCGAACCGACGAAATCGAAAAGCATCGATAAATATCGCGAAAGCACGGTATATTCCGCGTCAATAGAAATCCGTCAAGTAGCGCATATTCACGTCAGAAAACGCAGAATACGTAATCGCGTCGAGAGGCTACGGAATATTAGCATTCGCTATTCCGATTAGACCTCAACGTAGAAAAGATTATCAAAGTTCTGAGGAGACCACCGTGATCTACCTCAGAAACTTTAGTTATCGCCATTTTGTTCAATCTATTGTCCGCGCCGTTAGTAGTTGCCGCGCACATAGTGCCATAGCCAATAGATAGGCAAAGCGCCACTAGGGCTATAGAACCAACACCGGCAGATCCTCTGTATCTCACATACAGGTCAGAGAGAGATAGGAATAGACAACAAACACAGGCTGATTCCTAGACAATCCTGTTTCCTACGATACCGACAATTGATTACGACTGGGTAATTGGCACCTATTACAAAAACTACTGTACCGATTATCAATCATTTAATAAAATTTTGTTATTTTATTTTATTAATTTTATTTTGTTATTTTATTTTATTTTACCAACCTGTGTCGACTACATTCTTAAAGATGCCAGCCCCGAGCACATACCTACATCCCATTTCGTACACTCATAATGAGCGTACGAAATAGCACTATCGGCAAACGTTACACTTGTGATCTTGAATCCTAGATTTTCCAGAAACAAGATGTTTCGACGTGTTAGCGCCTTGGGAAGCAGTCGACGACTGATCCCTCTTTGGCATACCGGCTTACTATTAGAGTGATGCCCACTGGCACACAACCCGATTGCGCACAAGCCCAGTTGGACACAAATCATTGGACACAACACGATTGGACACAGTGTCCATTCCGTACAGTAAGATTGGACACAATGCCGATACGACACATTAGTTTTGGACACACACCGCTTAGCATGCGATAACATTGGACACATTAGAACTGTGTCCAATCTTGTTGTGGCGAATTGGTTTCGTGTGCGATCTGACTACGTAAGGACGGACCGTGAAATTGGACACAGATAGTTGTAGATAAATTTCAGATAATTCATTGGACACAAAGCTAGCTGCACAAATATTATACATACGAGATCAATGGAACAGGTTCTTACGTACTTTTCTGAAATAATGTTGAAGTTATTATAGAAATGTTACATGCTAGATTATAGGGAAGTGAACGCTCATAAGTTTATCCCAACAGCATTTAAATACATATATGCATAATAAAAAGCTGCAATATCAAGGATTCAAATATGAGTGAAAAAATAGTATTGTGACGTATAACTGTTCTGTACGGTTACGGGGTAAAAATCTGGCCCATTATTACATTATTATAAAATATTCATCAATAGTCGTATTCTTTACAAAACGTGTGACTTTCAACTCACGAATAAATCCCATTGGCTAGTGTAAATTATCATGTTATAATTAAGATAATAATTAAAAATTTCATTAAAATGCATTACCAAGTCATTGCCAAGAAACATTGAACATAGAATTCATTTATGCCTGATGACGATTATCTCTACCTATTTGACGTGAACACTTTGTAAAGTTACAAATATTGGAAGATCATTTTTAGAAGATATATAATAAATGTATTATGAATGTACCACAGCAGTTCACATTCCCTCACTTCTTGTAGAGTTCTGGTTACATCGATATACCTTATTGTAAGGACACCTGGAGAGATAATAATTATTAAATGCCAATACTATAAATTTTGTCGTTTTAAATATCTAGGCATTGCTCTTTGCTATCTTGTTTCGTCGTTTGACTGTACTCTTCCTTCAGCCTTTTTAAACTATTGAAGTTTAGCAATTGACATGCTTCCCAGTGTCACCAGTAATATCACCAATATAATAACTGCATTGCTGCTTCAGTCGAAGAAATTGTACTCATTGCTCATGTCCCCTTTCCTTATATTCATGTGTTACTGTTATATAGTCATTTCTGTAGTACTTTCTTATTTTCTCTTTATAAATATGTTTAGATCAGATGTACCTGGAAAAGATCCTTTTAAGTAATAGAAACTTTATAGACTGTCTTATATTGATACGAGATAGTCATTCATTAATTTATATTAATATTAAGTCAAAAATGCAGAATTTCTTCGTGTCATGAATTTTAATTACTTACTACCAGATAATCAGTTTTTGCCATCTGTTCTATTAATCTAACATCATTTGTAGCGTATGATCTTATTCAGATCGAAAGTAGGGAGCAGCAAACAGTAAGCGATATGTAAAGAACATTGGGCTCTCCATAATTGTAATAACAGCGTCATAAATCGATTCTAACGAGTACTATCTATTCGTTAGTGATACTAGAAGCTCATTACTTATGCTCTTAATCAGAGTTTCGGGTACTATTATATTAGTCCAACAGAAGATTCGTTGTACGCATGAAATATGTCTAGCTGGAATGGAACAACTATTTTGTAACGCGAATAGTATGCAATTTCATTTACAAGGAAACCCTTAGGTAACTGGGCCAGGGATTGTTTTCATATTTATGGTACATAAAGTTCAGACCCCTAATAACACCTTGATATTGCAGCTTTTTAATATGCATATATGTATTTAAATGCTGTTGGGATAAACTTATGAGCGTTCACTTCCCTATAATCTAGCATGTAACATTTCTATAATAACTTCAACATTATTTCAGAAAAGTACGTAAGAACCTGTTCCATTGATCTCGTATGTATAATATTTGTGCAGCTAGCTTTGTGTCCAATGAATGATCTGAAATTTATCTACAACTATCTGTGTCCAATTTCACGGTCCGTCCTTACGTAGTCAGATCGCACACGAAACCAATTCTCCACAACAAGATTGGACACAGTTCTAATGTGTCCAATGTTATCGCATGCTAAACGGTCTGTGTCCAAAACTAATGTGTCGTATCGGCATTGTGTCCAATCTTGCTGTGCGGAATGGACACTGTGTCCAATCGTGTTGTGTCCAATGATTTGTGTCCAACTGGGCGTGTACGCAATCGGGTTGTGTGCCAGTGGATACCCCCCCATCGTCATGACTTCTTAAAAATTCACCAGGTCCCCGTTGTTGTGCTGAGAGTCTCCTGACGCCATCGAGAAACGCCAGGTCAAGTAGTTCACGCGTGTAGCAATGCGCTAAGTCAGGATTAAAGCCTGGCTACCGAAATGTAAAAATCAAAAAATCGCAAAATAATCACATTTTCAGAAGTGCAGCTTATGGCTGTACATCCGAAAATCGATAGTCTACAATTAGTATCCGACGGATAAGGCGGTCTTGTGGAATAGACTCGGTACAGGAATTAGGAAGACCGAACGGTGCCTATATTCTCCAAATCAAACTTACTGTACATTCCTTTGATTGTTTCAATAAACCTTCCTAGTTTTGTTATATTCACGCGAGTTCTAACTCCTTAACCGGCAACGATCCAAAAATTATTTAAATCCTGATCTCTCGACCGAACTCCTTCGTCCCCGAGACGTTACGGCACAACACCGTCTTGATCGACTATTCGAAGCTGAAGGTGATCTATCGTCTTGGTGGCAATTGGTAGATAAATGAAGTGCGATGGCACCTCTATCATCTTGTATCCGGGTGGCACGACCGGAAAGAATTCGTGTATGGTGTGCACTTTACGTTCGTTGATGTAAGCGCCCGTCGTGACGTTGCATTCGACTCGTAGGGCGTTCACCTTGAGAATGGCGACCGGTACGTCGGAGGTGTGTAATTTATTAGCTTCCAGAACGCGTTGAGTGAAGACCAACAAGCGACCTATGGAATCATTGGGTCGAAAATCGATATCCCGGTTGCATGTAATTTCGCTGCACAACGTATTATTGTTAGGTTTAATGTGAATGATGATGCTCTTGTCCGTCAACGTGCTATGCACGTAGTTTTCAATATCCTCGATCTCGTAGCTACCAGTAGGTATAGTGATGATTTCATCCCCTACGTAGAGCTTGTTGTGATCAGTATCCTCGTTGGGAATCGAATTAAAGGTCAGCAATTCGATGAATCCCAGAGCGTAATTTTTGTACGGAGAAAGCTCAATAGGAGGGAAGTATTCAGCTTCCAGTATGGAGGAGGTGCCTGACAAAGTTAATGTGAATGAATACTCCATGATTGCAAACTCTCAACTGACCTTGTGAAATTACATAGCAAGCTTATATAGACGATACTTGTTTTTATGATTTAATTGGCCACACAGGAACTTTAGACACAAGTGTCCATATGCGAAAGTATCGTACTCCTGATATCGCTCGTAATTGTATTTTACATTACCAACACCGAGATATCCGATAAGATCTAGCGGTGGTCGAAGATTGCCGAAACTGTCAAAAAGAACGATTCGATCGTTCAGCCTTTTGTACACGACCTAATGTGTTCTTGGACCATCTTCGTCATCGAGATTGACGATTGCCGACTCGTACTTGTACGGTACACCCTTCGGCATAGCGTTCCGCATGAAGACTCCGCGAAAATGTGGAATCTTCATGATCTTCGCGTACTTTACCAGATCCGCATCGGTCAACGCTCGGCGTGGTAGTTTCACTTCAAGTTTTTTGGCTTTAGATGAAGGCCTAGTCCTTTTCTGTAGGGTTTCAAGTACAGTCCTTTGCCTAACGCGATGGTTTCCATTGTCTTGTTGTGCCGCTGACTTTCCTTCAGTTGTTCTTTGTTTGCATCTTCATCGTTCACGGCTTTGGCTATACCTGCAGTACCGCCGGCCAACGCTACAGTGGTCCTGAGACCCGCAAATACAGGGATGAGAAACGGCAGGAAGCCTCCGACTTTGGACGGCACGGGTAGAACTCGCGGCGTGCGGACGTTGCGCTTTCCACCCACTCGTTTGACGGCAGCTTATGAACCCTTGAGAGCAGATCTGATAGCAACTCCTGCACCGTTGCTAGGAATCATCGATCGTTTATTAGCTTCCTCGATGACTTTCCTCAGTGTTACAGTCTTTGGCTTTTTCTTCTTCTTGAGCCCCATATCGAGTTTTGACTTGGCACCCATTACGTTCGCTATGGACCAGGCCGCCGCCTTCTCGGCGAGACTCGCGTCATTAGCGAAAACGCGCTTCCAAGCTTTGTCGGCGAGTACCCTGTCCGCCGCCCCTCTATGTTCGAGACTCTTTCGATTATTCGAGTAGGCGATGTCGTGCTCTTTGCAGGCTGCGTTGAGGGGCTTGATGCCCGGATGGCCTCGACCGAGTGTCTTTGCTAGTTTCGTACCGGGCCCACAGTACTGATAACCGGGTATATGTAACTCAACGGGTAGACTGTTAATGATCCTGTTGATTAATCCTCTGCCACGATGAGATTTTTTCCTCCCAATGCGTTTACGCTTAGGATGCACGATCATGCCCCTACGGTGAAACAGTTCCGACAGCGATCCTTATAAACTCGGCATTTATAGTTTCCACGTTAGTCAAGATCGAGATGAGGTTCGAGATGCGGTCCGTCAGGTTTCCTGTAACGAACTTTGACAAAATCATGTGAGTAAAGAAGAAGAAGGAAGCCAAGCGACACGGCGAATTACTGCCAAACAGTATACGAGCAGTGTTTTGCGGACCATCCAATTGCGGCAAGACGAACGCATTGCTCGCTCTCATAACCCATCCTAACGGATTAAGATTCGAAAACGTCTACATATACTCATAATCTCAACAAGTTTTTTTCATAGACATTATTCAATTTTTTTCTCATTTCAGTGTTTAAATCTCTTTTTTTTTGAGCCACGCTGCCTGTTTAAGTTTTAGAACACGATGAATTTTTGTTAACTTTATACCTAATTTCAAACACTGTTTCAAATTCTTATAATGAATGATGTATCTATCTTTCGGGAGGAGCGAAATTATAAATTTCGAATTGTTAGAGCCTAGAGGAGTGTATTGCTGTGGACAGAGTGGCAAATCTTTATGAAGTTCTTGAAGCCCGATTGGACACTCCAAATCTATTTCGAATATGTAACCCATAAGAGAGTCATCGGAAATATTGCAATTATCAAATTCCTCAAAATTTTCGACAAACGAAACAGGTTCTTTTACTTATAATTTTTAAATTTCATAATTTTATATTTTTCATCCGGTAATACGACTCTGCATTTATTTATATTTGCACAATCGAGTCTGTATTTTTCGAAAGAGCCTTCTAATCTAAAGTGACATAGACATCGACCATATAGTTTAGTATAATCTTTATGCTTTGTAATTTGTGATTTTAGTAAACGGGTTAGATTTCGAATCCAAGAAAAGTGATAAACACTACCGTCTTCCATGTCCACGTCATCTCCATTTGAATAAATTTTTGTTTCCAACATGAGTAAATGAATCGCTTCCTTGTTTGATTTTTGTTGACTTAGATAAATTGGTACTATCTCATTACCACTATCACACTCTATACCGTAAACATTAATTACCAAATCATTCATCTTCTCGAATTTCGAAATGTCCTTTAAGCCAATGGGAAAATTTAATCCTTCAGACCTTAGCACTGAGCTGAAGTGGGGGTACGAATTGATCCTGTCTACATGATCTTTTGCTGGATGAAGGGCTGCCGTAACCGATCAAGGAAAACAGTACGGATCGTTGTTTCTAATATTCACGACTGCTTTCTTACTTTGCACGTTCTTAGGCAACTCGATGAATGTTGATAGGCCACCGTATATCGGTATGTACCTGTTGATGTTTACCGCCAAGTTTATAATTTCTATCAATGACCAACCAGATTCCCTTTCTCGAAAGTCTTCAACTGTGGCTAGCAACTTTTCCTTCACATTTGTATTAAACCAATCAGTGATATCGGTGGACGGTAGAATGACTTCGTTCTTAGTGTTGAAGAACTTTAGTTCTTAACTCTACATCAAAAAGTTTCCGAAGTGTACAATGGGTCGCTTATCTTCTGCGAGTAATTCGATACCCTGAATAACAAGGTCAAAACAGTGTCTGGCTGCCGCCTGATGGGGGTCGGGGGGAGTCATCGAAAGCTTCGGGGAGGGGGGCTGCCGTTCGAAACCTGCACGGAGGCTTCCTGGAATCGAATGGCTGACGAGAGCCGACAAATATCCTGGAATCGATGCTGCTGCTGCTGCATCCTCGATGCGCAATTCTGCGAGATTGCGTTCAAGGTCAAGGCTGCCGTCTGAAATCGATACAGATCGGGAGGGTGGAAGAGGATTCATCGAAGCTTCTAGAAGGCTCTCCGGGGTGGGGGGCAAGGGGCTCCATCAAAACGTCGCGCGAGAGGACCGTTGGCTCTGAGAGCGATTCTCCGCGATTTATCACGGGCACGAACCGGTGAAGGTTCTAGAATGTTCTAGAAGGTTCTAGAATTTTCTAGAAAGTTCTTGATCGTGTGCGATTTCTATAATCGATCACAAAATTCCCGGAATGTGATGCAAAATTCCTAGAATCCCCCATAAATTCCTAGAAAATAGGGATCTCGGTGACGTTACTTCCGGAAATTGTAGAGCTCACAACGGCAACTTAGCACGGACACCTACCTTCGAAGGTTCTAGAGTGTCGGTAAATGTCGGTTACAGGAATTCTGGTCCAGAAATCTCACAGCTATACTACTTTTGAGCACTCCTAATGAAAATCCAAAGGACTGAAGCTTCTGTAATAAGAGTAGGTAGTCAACAGTATCGGAGGCTTTGGTGAGATCTAAGAACACAGCAACAGTGACCATACGGTCATCAGTCCCGCGATGAATATCGTCCACAAGTCTTAGGGTAGCGATCTGAGTTCCTGATCCCTTCCGGAAGCCAGCCTGACGCGGAAAGAGCATATTGTGCGTTCAAAGGAAAAACGTGATCTGGTTGAACACTATCCGTTCAAGGACTTATGAGATAGCGCAGAGTAAAGAAATGGGACGAAAATCCGAGGTGATCTTTGGATTGCGTACATTAGGCAGCGGGTTTATTAGTGAGTATTTCCATAAGAACGGAAAAACACCCATCAACAAGGAGGAATTAAAAAACCTAATAATTATGGGCATTAATAGCCGTATTCATAGTCGTTCCTTGAGGAATAAGGATCCCTTGTTCCTCATTTCGCGTTTCATAGACCTTCCTTTACAGAACAAGGAGCCTTATTGGCCTCCTTATTTCAAGGAAGGTCTCGAGCTTCCTTGAGGAAACCTTCTGCTCTGTGATTGGCTGTTTCGTTTGATATGCCTAGCGCCACAAGCGGCCCGAGTTAGCAACTAGCCCGGCTCAGGCAGCAAATATGTATCTTATCAGTTATTGAAATTGTCGGCTGGTTTTAATCATCAATTTTCTTTCCAGGTGTTGACCTTACGCAGTTCACGTAAAATTAAGAAAAAACAAAAATGCGTATTTCTTTTATGTTTCGACCCTCATTGAGATCATCTTCAGAAAGGTTTTATTACTAGGTAAACATGTATGAACTGTTGAACAATCATTGGTTAGATTGTGTAAAAAATAGTAGGCCAAACCAACAAGAGTTTGTGTGTTACATGTAAAGCCAGGATTAGCCAAAAGTTAAAAAGAGCCATAGCTGATCTATTAATTATGGCTTTAGGTTTGGCCTAGTATTTTTTACATAATCTAATCAATGATTGTTCAACAGTTCATACATGTTTACCTAGTAATAAAACCTTTCTGAAGATGATCCCAATGAGGGTCGAAACGTAAAAGAAATACGCATTGTTGTTTTTTCTTAATTTTACCCGGGCTGCCTACAGTCAACATCTGGAAAGAAAATTTAAGGTGTATCTTGGCTTGGCTTATAGTATAGACTACGCGATCTCTTTCAAACTCTTTGAAAAAATGCCGCTCGAATAGACAAAGAGGGACTAAGTTGGCGGCCAGTCATGCCACCATAGGCAATTGTATGTCCCTAAATATACCGTCCTTCTGGAAGGAAGAGCCGAGGTGTGACTGTGAAACATAGAGAGACATAGAGACTGTGAAACATTCATCAAGGCGCCCTTCATTCTTGAGATAAGGACGGACTATGAATACGGCTGTAAGAATTACCAAAATACTTTAAAAGATTATATAGGGAATTCGTTAGTAGCTTTTGCTCTTATAGCGACTTTCGCCATCGTATTTAACACAGTTGTCGCATCCACACATGGGAAAATACATTCGTTAACATTAACATTCTCGCACCCACTACTTGGATTGCTAACGTCGATACATTCGGTGAATTCTTTCGACAGTAAGACTCCAATTAATATTTGGAACTATTGCTAGATCATATAATAAATGGATTTGTACTTGTGAGTTATATGCTTGGCATTATGATGTGATTTCAATATTTTTTGCAATTCTGTACTTGGCACATTTTTTTACACGAAAGTGTTTTAGTTGTTATCGTTTACGGGATAATTATATTCGAAAATTGCAATTATGTGAGATGTGAATAAGATGATTTTGGTGTCAGTAACTGCGATCTGTTACAAGTATTTTATAAATATAAGGAAGAGATTAACCCCTCACTCTGTATGACGCATATGTATACGCTCAGAAAAAGGTTTGGTACTGGCGATTAGCGCGTAAGTAGTTATACACCACTTCTGGCCGTCACAACAAACCCCCACCACTGTCCCCTGTGAGTCATGGAGCGCGCAGCGTTCTGACCCCCCGTACTGCACTATGGCGTCACCCGCCTCACCGATGTGGCCGGCTCTCCCCACCCCTCAGCCATGAGGTGATGCCCCAATATGCGGTCCTAAGGCCCGAAAATTCCCAGCGGCGTTGCATGTCCCCAGGGGGGCGTACCACGGTCGGTAATCATGCACTGACCCCCTGTCGGTAACTTTTTTAATTACCCTAAGGAGGTAGCGTGGTAAAGTAGAATACGGTTCTTTTTTGTACGAAATACCTTATATTATACAAGTATCGTACGCATTGGTGATACTTTTTCGATACCTTTAGCTATCGATGGGTGGCTATCCAACCCCCCTAATATTTTGCTCGGGGTGAATCCTCCACATACCACGTAACTGTTGGAATGATGGTACCCTTCTTTTGGATCATCTAGTAAACGATGAGCCAAATACATCAGGCGTGGGGGTACCATCGTCTTAGCAGCGTAAACTGCTACATGTATCTCTTATTTGCAACTATGCAAAAAATCAGGGCTATGGTGGGAAGAAGATGGTTACCTGTGAGCCGTCCTCGCAGCATCCTGTCATTACCTTGGTGACAAGCAACAGGTGAAAGTATAATTAAAAAAGAAGAAGTGAAAGCGAAATAGTGGGAGTTTTTAAAAAAAAGTGGTATGTATAACTGTGTTAAGCTGAATTTGGTACCCGCGTTTTATCTGATTAAAAAATTATATGTGGCATCCTTTACTTTTATTTGTAGACAAGTAATCAGACTGACCGACGAGCACATCTGTTTGTGCAGACCATTAAAATAAGAAAGTGGTATGTATAGCAGCTTTAAGCTAGTACCCGTTTTTATTTGATTAAAAAGTATTGCCTTTCTATCGCTTCTCACCCTTATTTGTAGGCATTGACCGGCAGCAGCAGCAGCACCGCAGCTAACGTCCGAATACTGGTCCTGTTACTAGATCGGTAAGTGTAATAATTTTAAGCTACACGGTTTTGTATTTGCTTTAAACATATTTATTAAAAAACTGAAATGTTACAGATTATGGCCTGATACACTGCCCGAGGGGGTGGAGTAACCGTTTGAGGGGCCGCTGCTAGATGGCATACCGCCGCCCTTAAGGGGTCTGGCCACCTTGGCCGATAGGAAAATGGGTACATTTAAAAGAAAAATTATAAACTCGAAAGTATGGGCCGGAATATTTTTATTTTTTTATGCAACGTCAGAAAGGGCTTTGAGAATAACGTCAAAAAATTTCCGTTCAAAATATTAAAAAATGGCGCCGTTCTGCACATTGCCGCGGAGGCCCTCCGCACGATACGCGCGGTCGTTGTCCCATCAGTTACTTGGTCATGTCACATCCGAAAAAAAAAAAAAAAATATCAGCTTATTCGTGAGTAGGGTCGCTACAATGTGTTGTGCCGTAACGTCTCGATAACGAAGGTGTTCGATAAGAGAGGTTAGGGCTAGGATATTTTTGGGATCGTTGCCGATTAAGGAGTTGGAACTCGCGTGAATATAACAAAACAGAATAGGTTTATTGAAACAATCAAGTGTGTGTTGTACAATCGGTCGACGTACGTCGACCTTGAAAATATAGGCACCGTTCGGTCCTTCTGTTCCTTGTACCGGGTCTACTCTACGAGACCACCTTATCCGTTCGGATTCTAACTGTAGACTGCCGATTTTCGGATGTGCAGCCATAAGCTGGACTTCCGAAAAGTGATTATTGTGCGATTTTATTATTTCTTCATTTCGGTTGCCAGGCCGCCTTTAGTTCTGACTTAGCACATTGCTGCACGCGCGGACTACCGGCCTGGCATATTTCTAGGGAAACAGGAGACTCCCAGCGCAACAAATGTAGCGTAGCGGTTTTTTTTTTCGACCATTAAAAAAATTATGGTGACCCGAAGAAAAAAATGTGTATTTTTCTCTTAAATTTTTCGAGCAAAAACAATAATAAAACAAAAACTAATCAAGTTATCGCAAAAATCCTACGTGACATTTTAGATAATGTATCTAAAAGTATTGTGTAAAAATTTGAAAGCAATCGGACCGACAGTTTACGATATTTCGATGGTACCAGTTCAAAAAATGTAGTTTCGAGATAATCGCAAAAGAAAGCACACTACCGGCGGAAAGTTTCCGGACAAAATTTCAAAAAAGGTCTCGAACGTTTTTTGATGCCATGTCGCCGGAAGTTAACGTAATCTAATTCAACAAGCGGCATTTTGAAGGGGATGAGTTCGGCGTCATTTCCTATATTTTTAATTATTTTTACAATTTGTTTTTCGATTTGGACACAATTTTGAAAACAACTTCTTTTCGTCTATCGAACCGCGCGGTCGACCGCCCGCAGCGGCTCAACCTTCCTGCCGAAAAATAACTGTAACTTGGTCAATTTTGCGTTTTTCGATACGTACTATGGCTTAAATTGTTTTTAATAGTTAAGAGTTTATTAAAAAAAAAAAAAAAAAAGGAAAAAAAAATTACATGGTGGCCAGACCCACCCCTTAAACGCTTTCTTCGCCCCCTTCCATAAACGGCAGTGTTTTTTCGGCTGTTTGTACGTACGGGGTGTGGAGGACGAACTGTGCTACGGGTGCATGCGCGTGTAGCCACCCGAAGACAGGGCAGCGTACACGCCTCATGTAATGCATTCCCTACAACTAGATCCCGCAATAGACCTGCGTGTAGGTATATGTGTACGCTGCGAGCGGTGTGTGATGCACGCGTATGCACCCGCAGATTATATAGCCTGTATAGCCTACTTCTGCGACAACCGGGACCTGATATTAAGGCAGAGTGCTGCTGAGGTTCCTCCCCCACCCCGGATTTAAATTGTAGGTTATATATACTGTGACGTTGCAAAATTTGCCGTCACATTTCTAGGGTTAGCTCTCGCGTTTTTAGGCGTGACGCATTATCGCCACGCACTCTTAGCACCATCACGGCAACACACTCCATGGGCCCTAATATAATTTCATATATTTTGTTAAACTAACTCTTTTCGTATCTTAACGTCTCTTATAACGCGACCTTACGGACGGAGCGGAGAGCAGACAGAACACCCAGCAATCACCAGGCACCACCGAACAAACGCCACATGGGGAACGTGGACGATCGCCGCCAACACCTAGTGACGTTCACCCCTCTAAGAATCGGAGGACCCGTTACCGTTTCGCCAAACGTCTGGCCGCGGAGGAGGCAAAGGAGTAGCAGGCCCTAGTAGCCGTACCTAGCTAGCGGTACGTGCCAAAATCCGGACGCTCTCTATCCCGAAGTACGCCTCCCCAAACCTCGCACATGGACAGTGGCTGCCGGGAAGAGGTCTGCAGGACCCTCCTGAGAGGACAAACAACCGGAGCAGCAGGAAATTCGAGGAGCCAGCAATACCGGCACGACTGCGACTAGTGGAGGACGCGCCTTCACACCCGTAAAGCCAAGGCAGCGAGGAGGATGATCCCGTGGACCCTACCGAAGGGACAGCCAGGAGGCAGTCTTAATATTACGATCCAGGGAAGAAAGGTTACCGTCGAGAACCGGCCCCGTAGATGGGGAAACGTGCACCTCGATGGAGTAACAGCATCCGCATCCTGAGGCAGAGCCAAGGAACCTCGTCGGGGATAGTCGCTATCGTCTAATATAGTATCGATAATGTAATGTTAATTATCTGCTAACGTTATATTTTGAATATCGTCCTATCGTAATATAAAGGGACTCCTAACCATATTTGAATTGTGGCGCGCGCGAATAAGTTCGGCAGAGGGCCTAACGCGTTAGATTAAGGGTGGGGATGTCACCACCTACCGAGCGTACGCGAGCCGATAGATTGCTCTCTGGCTGGCTGTCCGTGGTGGTGAATAGACATCTTAGAAAATTCGCTTATTACCGGTGAGTTCTAAAGTTCGATTAACGTGAAAGTTTTCCTGGCAATTTTGCCGCCTGCTATCGCTCTCGAATCCTTCTGATTTGAGGCTACTTTTCTATTCGGGAAAATTTCGTGGTTATCGCATCTCTTTCTATCGTAACAAAGAATTGTATAATTTAGATTAATATTATTGCGTTCTAATTAATAGTGATTTTCTGGATCTTGGAGTGTGGCCACTGAGCCTACGTATCGTTATTGCTTCTCAATATCGACACGTACGTTAGTATATGTATATTTTGCTATCGTCTTACTTTGCTTCGATTCCTTGAAAGAACTACGACTCTGTAAATTTATCTGTTTCTTATTTATTTCAATCTCGCGAATATTAGTTTTATTCACCATTGTCGTATTACTGTTATATCTGTACTTTATTCTGTTCAAATTCCGAGGTACTGTGATATGCCATGGCGTAGCGTTCTTTAGTAATAGTGCTATCGTAATACTTCCAACCTTAGGGCTATCGGTCCGTGAAGGATGCGCTATTAGCTACGCCAATGTAGTACAGTTGCTAGGGCTATCGTACGATTCTTACCCGACAAGGAGTATTTCCTTTGTAATCTATACGCGACCGATTTGCGGCATATCACTCCCGTTATTAATATTGTCTATATTGTAGTACACAACGTTGTTCTTTCGTACCCAAGAGCCTCACGTAATTGGGGACTTAGCTATCGAGCGGTCCCACCTTCTACACTGATTGTTTTATTGATGTCCTAATAAAAAGGACTTTGTTATAAATTGTTGAAATCCTATTTGGTTACTCTCGTGATTTCGCTAGCTCCCAATCCAAGAACCCGGCCCCTGTATCATTTTGTTCCGCGGTGAACAGGCTGAGCTAGTGTGTTTTCGAACGGATCCTCGCGAGGGCAGTACGGAATATCTTGCCGTCCCGAAGACGGTATTCTCAGAGAATACCTGGCCCCCAAGATTTTTCGCCGGCTATCGTCCTCATTGCTGCTATCGCGGGAGTCCGTGAATTTGTGGCGAGATTTCTAACCCAGCTACCTTCTCGCAATTTCCGCGGGTAGAATTACCGTTACAATATATACAGGGTGTTCCGAAACTACCTGACCCGGTGGGTATGGCGATGTTCGGGAGGCTTCACTGATCACGAAAATGACCTTCTTTTTGTCCGGAAGGTCATAGTTTTTAAATGGAAGCAGGTCAAAATTGACCAATCAAGAGGGAGGCGTCAAGAGAAACGTAGGCACCTGCGAACTCTGAGTTTTCTTCCCTCGCTTTTGTTTCTCGGTGGCTTCGGGCAGGATGACGTCAGCCGAAGACATGCCTATTGGAAACAAGAAACAACCTACCGAGAAACAAAAGCGAGGGAAGAAAACTCAGAGCTCATAGGTGCCTACGGTTTCTCGTGAAGCCTCCCTCTGATTGGTCAACTTTTACCTGCTCCTATTTAAAAACTATGACCTTCCCGACAAAAAGAAGGTCATTTTCGTGATCAGTGAAGCCTCCCGAACACCGCCATACCCACCGGTTCAGGTAGTTTCGCAACACCCTGTATACACGAATCGGTGTCGTAATACAGAACGCGTCTATCTAATACCTCGAGGTAGTCGTACAATTTCAGACGCGCCTGAGCCGTGGTATACGCAGCTATAACAACGTTTGTGTACGCTGTGGGTATCAACGATTCGTTGGTACTACTTGTACTGACGTAGAGCATCTCGTCATCTACGGGCAGAATACCTGTAATCTCGACCTCCGGACACGTAAGCAGACTCACGAGCTTTTGACGAGTCGTTACAATTTCCGTCTTGGGCAGATTTTCGCGTTGCCCAAACTTACCCCAAAAGGAATTCAAACATAATTTTGCGACTGACCGCAGACCGGGATTTGATTTTATATTACCAGGGTCCAAACGAATACCCTCGACCCGATCGTACTCCTCTGTATACAACTTCTTGGCCTCGTCGTCGTCGCCACATTCGCGCGGCCAGCCGCTAGCTTCCTGCTTACTCTTTAGGAACGTATTTATGTAATCGGCAAAGTGACCGCCCGTCCGTGTCGCCGGATCGTACTGGGTAATCTCATACTGCCATATTTCGTATATCAGCGTTATTTCATACCCCTTACGTACGGCGCGCCTGACCTCGTCCATGACCTAGGTCCCTTCGAATAATCTATCCGCAGGATTCTCATGAGGACATGACCCCTGTAGCGTAGCCTCTGCACAGGAACGGCACAATGCAAAGAGCAGTTTACCGTGCATACACACTGGTAACACGGGATGATACAGATCGCGCGGTGGTAATACCAGACACTTAATCAAGCCCTCCACGTTATCGATGTTGTTGCGATCACCCGCTAGTTCGCGACAGTCATCGCCCACGTACACTGTAGGGTGCCCTACAGGGAATTTCCCCGTTTTCGAAATGAAGGGGTAGAGCGAACACACATCTACGTAGTGTATCCTCTCAGATCCCTCGACTTCATAAAAACTGACAGTATTTCCTGTACGACCACCGAAGAAAGCATCGCGGGGTTCGATCGGTGCCTGCGATACCAGCGGATTCTCATTCAGCGATCTGTATAAATCGGTCTGTTCAGAATCGTTTATCCAGCGGTCGAATTCACACTCCCAAATGTCCGTCAGCTCGTAACCTAAATACCGAATCTTATCGTTCCTAGCCTGGGTTCTCTCGAAGCGCGCGTCCATGGATCCACCCGTGTGTAGACGACTATCTCTGTTTATACGATAGCATTTTGGGCAACCGTGCCAGAAACAACCCTGAAACTGGAATACGTGCCGCAAACCTGTGTCGGTGTCCAGGTAGTAGCCGTCGACGGGCGTACCCTCTGGCAGACGATACTCCCGAGTGCGCCCTGCGTGAACTATGGCACAACCCAGAGTTGGGAAAATGCATTATTTTTTAAATGTATTATCGTTTTTTTAACGCAATATTTAAAAAATGGGAGATATAAATCGAATCCATTACACATTACTTTATTAATGAGTAATGGAACTCAGATCCATTATCCATTATTTTTTTAATGAATAATGGAACTCAGATCGGTCACCCATTACTTTATTAAGGGGGCACGTCAGTATAGATCGATGAAAAAATCGATTTTGTTTAAATTGCATTTTTCGAAAGCTTTCACCTTTAAGAATATTCTCTGAAAATTTAATGTAAAAATTTTCAAAAATGACGGAGATGCAGCTATTTTTCGAAACAGCGTCGAACGCTCCACGTGATAGCCAGCGCGCGACCGCTGATGTTATTATGAATTATTGTATATACATGAATTTATGTGTAAAATGCGAATGTTTTGTTTCTATAAAGAAAGGAAACGAGTGTTTTGTTTCTGTAAAGAAACGAAACATTCGAGCTCAGTCGTTCCTTGACGTGCCGTATACCAACTATCTGAGTTTACAATAAAATAATTCTGAATATGAATACCAAATCAAAAGTGGCCAGAGACCTGAGAGAGGCATCAAAATATCGTAAAGTGAGGGGAAGAAAAAGGCAGCGGCCCTTGAATCCATATGAAGCAAGAAATCAAGAGGAGAATGTTAGTATTTCCCGCTCAGCGAAAAAAGTAAAGAACACTAATGACCAAGTCGCTGTAAACAATGACATAGATTATGTGATTTTAGATTTTGATACAGTTTTTTCTTATATCAGCGAACAAGTGAAGTGTAAAGAATGTGGGAGTAACGTCACCTTCGCAAAAATTTCAACTCGCGGACTCGGGTTCAAAATTCAGATCTCCTGCACTGTTTGTCAGCCGAAGAGTCAACCGTGTTGTCCTAAAGATCGAAAAGACTATGAGATAAACAGAAGATTTATTCTAGCAATGCGGTTGATAGGCGTAGGTTTGAACGGAGCAAAAAAAGTCTGTGGAATCATGGATTTAGCCTCACCACTAACACGCAATGCCTACAGCGCAGTGGTAAAAAAATTGAGAATGCTACGGGAGTGGTGTGCAATGATGTTTTTCGAAAAAGCGTGCAAGAAGAAAAGGAGCTCGTGATTGAAGCAACGGGGACGACTCCCGAAGGATTGACAGTATCAGGAGATGGTACTTGGCAGAAGCGAGGCTTCTGTTTGGTGTCAGTTCTCTGTTTGGTGTGTCGAGTATCGTAGGTCACTACTCTGGAAAAGTCGTCGACTTGGCCACTAAGTCAAAATTCTGCAAGAGGTGCGAAATTTGGAAAGGCAAGGAAGATTCTGCCGAATACGCAGATTTCATGGGAGGACATGGTGAAGAATGCACTACAAATCATGTAGGATCATCCGGTAAAATGGAAGTTGACGCGATTCGAGAAATGTTTTGTCGGTCTGAAGAAAAGTACGGAGTCAAGTATTTGAATTACATCGGTGATGGAGATTCGAAAACTTTCAAGGGAATCGTAGATGACCCACCTTACCCTAACATAAAAAAAAAAGAGTGTGTGGGCCATGTACAGAAGCGCATGGGCTCGAGACTTCGATCGTGCAAAAAAAATAAGAAGGGTCTTGGAGGTAGAGGAAAGCTTACAGGTGCTCTGATCGATAAATTGACAATTTATTACGGCCTCGCGATACGAAGAAATTGTGAATCGATCGAAAAAATGCGGAATGCGATCCTGGGGACATTACTGCATTTGAAATCAACAGATAAAGAACCACAACATCAGTGGTGTCCAGAGGGAGCTGAATCGTGGTGCTCTTATCAAAAAGCTCGCACAGCAAAAGATTTAAAAAATTATCGTCACAAATCTCCTCTTCATCCAGATGTCGTGGAAGCTATTGAGCCAATTTATCGAGACCTAAGTGACACTAAATTATTGGAGCGGTGCGTTGGAGGATTCACATAAAACTCTAACGAAAGTTTCAATAATTTGATTTGGCGTATCGCACCAAAATACTTGAACGCCGGATCAAGTATCATAAATATTGCTGCCAATACTGCCGTATGTACTTTCAATGAAGGTTCAAAATCCCTGCTTCGAATCATGGATGAATTGAATATACATGTTGGCAGAAACGTTGATCGCTATTGCGATCAGATTGATAGGGAGCGTATATCCACCGCAGAGCTACGAGCGCAGCAAGCAACGCGTGAGGGAAGAATAGCTCGCAGGCAGACCCGAATTGCAGAGAAAGATGCTGATATTGCTACTGAAGGAGTGTTATATGGCCCCGGAATAGATGACTGAGGGTAAAGGAAAAATATCCGGTTTTATATGAAAGATAATCATTTGCTATAAGCTTTACACTTATGTAAATTTTGAACGCGTTTTGCTCGAAATGCTGTTTTCAAAGTCTGTGTCCACTATGTTTTTTACACAATTAGTCCCATTGAGATGAAATTTTCAGAGAATGATCTTCAATGCTTTGACCAGTACTTGACGATCTTACTTTTTTAAATTTTGAATTTCCTTTCATATACCATTACATGGAAGGTCAAAAATGTATTAAAATTTTGGTTTTTTACTTTAAATGACACGAATTTCGTAAACAATCATTGTTTTCTAAAAAGTGAGATCGTCAGGGACAGCTTTTGACTATTATTTTTTTAGAAAGAATCGAATTTTAAGTTTTAGATAACCGAGCTCCGAGATATCTTGGACACAGAAAAGCATGACTGCAGCCGTTATGCGGTACGCCAACAGCCGCCATTCTTCCAATTTTAAATAATTTGTCTTTCAAAAAATACACATTGTATATTAAGTATTGTATTAAACAACGATGAAAACCGTTTGCAAAAGAAAATTTCCTTACTAGAAAAAAAAATTCGTAAATTTTGACCTCATTTCAGTGCGACTATACTGACGTGCCCCCTTAATGAGTAATGGAACTCAGATCCATTACCCATTACTTTTTTAATGAATAATGGAAATCAGATCGGTCACCCATTACTTTATTAATGAGTAATGGAACTCAGATCCATTATCCATTACTTTTTTAATGAATAATGGAACTTAGATCGGTCACCCATTACTTTATTAATAAGTAATGGAACTCAGATCCATTATCCATTACTTTTTTAATGAACAATGGAACTTAGATCGGTCACCCATTACTTTATTAATGAGTAATGGAACTCAGATCCATTATCCATTACTTTTTTAATGAATAATGGAAATCAGATCGGTCACCCATTACTTTATTAATGAGTAATGGAACTCAGATCCATTATCCATTACTTTTTTAATGAATAATGGAAATCAGATCGGTCACCCATTACTTTATTAATGAGTAATGGAACTCAGATCCATTACCGATTTAAAAATCGGTAATGGTGGATGTCTATGGTAAAGAAATGGGTAATATCACATTACTTCCGAAAATTCTGTTAAATAAATAAATAAATTGAAAAACCGTGCGAAAAATAAATAAATAAATAGATTAATTGAAAAATCGTTCAAAAAATAAATAAATAAATAGATAAATTGAAAAATCGTACGAAAAATTGATAAATAAATAGGTAAATAGAAAAATCGTTCAAAAAATGAATAAATAAATATATGACTAAATCGAAAAATCGTTCGAAAAATAAATAAATAAAATATCGAAGTCTGCGGTCCTATGCATATGCGTAATTGTCAGGATGGGGATCACGGAAAATAGATTTCAAACCATTAATATCTTTAATAATAACATTTTAATATCACAGTTTATAATTTCCATTAATTTATATATTAATGTAAATATCCATAGTCTATTAAATTTGGTATTTTTCACGAGAAGTGAAATCGCTTTTCACAAAACCAGCAATGAAGAAAAAAATAATTGTAACAGATAAGTAGCGATATCAAATATATATATTGTGACGTGGCATTTTGATGCACGTCACAAAATTAGGCGAATTCGGCTACGTCGTGGGGCCGGATGAGTTACGGAGCGTTTCGCGTGGCGTTGGACTGATTTTTATTTTAAGAATTTGTATTTATTTCCCCGTGGGGAACGTTTCGTTTGTTTTTGAGTTCATTAAGCGGATCCGAGAGGATTCGATACAATTTGTATTGAGACGGGGCCCGAGAGAGAGCCAACTACGGCCCTGGCGGAGCGCTGCGAGGAGCGGTGACGTCAGGACCGGAGCACACAACCTGGTGGCTCGACTACGCGAAGCCAGCGGCGAGCGTCTTCAGAAGCAGAGGGCATATAGGAGTTGCAGAAGCGGCGGGAAGCCGAATATCGAGGGAGAAGAGGTGGATGTGATTCCCGTCTTCCGGAAACGGCACTGCAGCCATCCTAACGTAGCAAGATGCCAGGATCTATTTTACCGGGATCGTTAAAACAATTGAAGATCGCGAGCTGGCTAGCGGAGCCCATGTAACAGCGAACCTGATTGGACTAGGGGGTGGTATTACAGCGCGCTCTCAGGAAGGTTCCCGATTTTGGAAATTTGTAGCGTCACTCACGGCGTGGCCTAACTCAGGGATAGACGTGCTATCGTTTTCTACCGAATTTTGTATTTACTGTATCGTATCGTGATCCGTTCGAGGGACTATAAATCAGGAGAGGGTGTTCCTGGATATAGTAGGAGCTACTGGACAACGGTGAGTGACGCTCAGGGATATTTTGGCTACTTTTCAATTCACGGGATCAACCGATCTTTTCTGTTCGACGTACTCTTACGCGTCATCCTGCGCTTTCCTGACCACTAATGGTCCAAGGATGGCTAATCCGGTGACAAACAGGAGATCGGTCTCTCATTTAATTATTTCAATCCTTCCGGTTTTGTGTCTAACCGTTCAGTCCACGTCTCGCGGAATCGTCTCCCTGACACATGGGTGCGTGAGTCAATATCGTACCGTTTATTATCGTTACTGTATCGTTTAATATATCGTATCGTATGTTGCGTTGTTCCAGCGGGAACATTATTGTATAATATCGTTTGGGTAAATATCCCAGTGTGTTCTGCATCATCTCGATCTGTTTTCTGTATTTGTCATTTGTATTTCACCATCTTGTTCAATTTTCTATTTAAAATAAATCGGATCCGTCCCCGGATTTTGGTTCCGATAATTTGTCGTTTTCAGTAGTTTTTAGAGTGAACCTCCCTAATTTTCAGATTTTGATTATTGTCTCCCAGACCCAGGACCCCACCGCACAAGAGCTGGCCAGGGTGTCCTTAGGAGACAGCGGTGTAACTCTGGTTATACCTGGCGCCCAATAATTTAGTATTTCATTAATTATTTCTCGCGGTGCCATTTATTTGTGCGTCACCGTTAAAAAGTGTCGTCACAATATATATATATATATTTATATATATATATATATATATATATATATATATATATATATACAGGGTGTCTCATTTTAATCTTACACCTGATTTATTTCGTAAAATAGGGCTCCGATCGAAAAATGAGTCCTATGAAAGTTTTAGAGGGTTTCATAGGGGACGTCTGAAAAAAAATAGTATTTCAATCGAAATTTCAAAATAACGGCGTTAAGGAGGCTGACATGTTTTTTTTCAATGGAAACATGGTTTTTTTTTCGTACCAAAAAAATTGTTAGATCGAAACTAACAACTTTTGTAGGAACTTTTTTTCGATAAAGTCCATATTTTTCACTTTTTTAGCGTCACCCAGGATGTACCACGAGGAGGTAGTCTTCAGCTTCCAGTGTGTGTGTGTGTGTGTGTGTGTGTGCATGCAACACTCACAAGGATAAGGTCTCAAGGATAAGGATAACAAAATTTTCACACTGACGCTTCGAACTGACTTTTGTGGATCACGCGTTTTGGATGGTACATTTGTAAAAGTTTACGGACGAAAAGTTAACGATGTCTGATTTCAGTCCGAACAAGATTGTCGACATGCTCCTCGTTTTGGGGAGATGTCATTGCAATTATTTTCGGGCAGCAAATTTGTATCGTCGCTAATATCCGAATCGTCGTCACCCATCGCGATTCGAATGCTGGAACGGAGAGCGAGGGCAGGACACATCTCGTGGTACATCCTGGGTGACGCTAAAAAAGTGAAAAATATGAACTTTATCGAAAAAAAGTTCCTACAAAAGTTGTTAGTTTCGATCTAACAATTTTTTTTGTACGAAAAAAAAACCATGTTTCCATTGAAAAAAAACATGTCAGCCTCCTTAACGCCGCCATTTTGAAATTTCGATTGAAATACTATTTTTTTTCAGACGTCCCCCTTGAAACCCTAAAACTTTCATAGGACTCATTTTTCGATCGGAGCCCTATTTTACGAAATAAATCAGGTGTAAGATTAAAATGAGACACCCTGTATATATATACTGTATATATGTATATACAGTAATGCGCAATTGAAGTGGAACACTTGAATTTTTTTATATATCTGTGAAAGTATGACGGATTTCGAAAAACCAAAGACACGTTTTTTAGGAAATTTCCTTCCCGTTCGAATGATTAAGGTTTTATCCCGATCGGATACAAAATGGCCGAATGGCAGGGGTTGGAGTGAAAAAGTGCATTTTGGAACTTTTTGAAAAATTCGAGATCTAGTAGTTCCGGAAGGAAATTTATATTTCTAATTAGGGCACGAGAGAGAGCATCCTTCGGCATTAAAAAAACACCCCCATTGAACCCCTGTAGGATCACTGTAGGGGGAGTTACACCCCCTTGAAGTGAAAACACTTAAATGGCCATAACTTCCGAACACGCCGGCCAATCTGGTCCAGTTTTTGCATGATATCATCTTTAATGATACTGCAGATTCTCACAAAATTACTGTTCTCGGAGATGATCCCGTGACGGAGATCTCGAGATTTCGCAAGCGCACCCGAAGCTTCCCCGCCATTTTTGATTAGGAATGCGATAAAGTAGAAGTTTCATATTTACTCCACGTTGTAGCTGAGATTTCAACGATTAAAATGCGCTTTTAAACATCCAAATACGAGTACGCTAAGGGGTTAAATTATCCATTTGAAAAAACGCTTAAATTTTGCGAGTTTCGCTTGAGGCGCTCGGGGGACTAATACGCTATCACGCGCGCCAAGCAATTGTCCCCCGAGCGCCTCAAGCGAAACTCGCAAAATTTAAGCGTTTTTTCAAATGGATAATTTAACCCCTTAGCGTACTCGTATTTGGATGTTTAAAAGCGCATTTTAATCGTTGAAATCTCAGCTACAACGTGGATAAAAATGAAACTTCTACTTCATCGCTTTCCTAATTAAAAATTGCGGGGAAGCTTCGGGTGCGCTTGCGAAAGCTCAAGATCTCCGTCACGGGATCATCTCCAAGAATAGTAATTTTGTGAGAATCTGCAGTATCATTATAGATGATATCATGCAAAAACTGGATCAGATTGGCCGGCGCGTTCGGAAGTTATAGCCATTTAAGTGTTTTCACTTCAAGGGGGTGTAACTCCCCCTAGAGTGATCCTACAGGGGTTCAATGGGGGTGTTTTTTTAATGCCGAAGGATGCTCTCTCTCGTGCCCTAATTAGAAATATAAATTTCCTTCCGGAACTACTAGATCTCGAATTTCTCAAAAAGTTACAAAATGCACTATTTCACTCCAACCCCTGCCATTCGGCCATTTTGTATCCGATCGGGATAAAACCTTAACCATTCGAACGGGAAGGAAATTTCCTAAAAAATATGTCTTTGGTTTTTCGAAATCCGTCATACTTTCACAGATATATAAAAAAATTCAAGTGTTCCACTTCAATTGCGCATTACTGTATATACATATATACAGTATATATTATATATATATATATATATGTCGGAGACTGGATACCTGTCGTTCAAATGTAGCGACACCTAGATTATAGAAGCGTCAAGCTATGAACAGCTTGGGCATGGATGCCGGAATCGGTTGCGTTCGCACTAATAGGTTGGACAATTGGAGCCGTGTAGCCAATCAGAGGTCCCAAAACATTACCGTATAAGAAAGCCGGGGGCGGGAAAAAGGGCAGTTGAGGGTGAGACTCGAGAGTGAAAGTGCGAACGTTATCGGTGACCGCAAACTTGCCGCGCTTCATACATCATAGTTCTAGTTAGGGTTGTGTGAATTATTGGAGTATTCGTCATGAACGACGATCGAGAACACCCAGATAGCGGGCCCAAATCCACTAAATCCGATATCAGAAGTGGGATCGACATCGACCTGTGTACGGTTGCTGTACCCACAGGCGTATTATCATGATCCGGTGAGTCATTTTCATTTTGTTTTGATTCGGGAGCTGAGTGTTCCCTGTTAAAAGAAGCGATAGTCGCGAAATTTGGGGGTAAGAGCACTTACAAATACGCGCACGACAGGTTGAGATCGGTGCCTGTTAAAATTTCCCTGACGAGAACGATTTGACCGGTAATGACTTGGATGGCTCTCACAAAGATTTGTTGTAGATTTGTAGTACTGATCGGAACTCATCGTTTAATAATCAATGGTTGTTTTTTTTGTTGTTTAATGATGCTTAATGTTGTGCTAACCTTGGCCATTAAACTCGGAATAAATTAACATTCGGAACCTCATAATTCCGGGGCAGTGTGTTTTTGTTTGCTGGATGGAGGCAAACGTGTGTTTATTGCCGGATAGAGGCAAGTGTGTTTTTGTTTGCTGGATGGAGGCAAACGTGTGTTTATTGCCGGATAGAGGCAAGTGTGTTTTTGTTTGCTGGATGGAGGCAAACGTGTGTTGATTGCCGGATAGAGGCAAGTGTGTTTTGTTTGCTGGATGGAGGCAAATGTGTTTTGTTTGCTGGATGGAGGCAAACGTGTGGTTATTGTCGGTTGAAGACAAATGTGTGATTATTGCCGGATAGAGGCAATCTTATGTTGTTTTCAAGATTTCTTTTCATTGAAATGAGCATTATTAAGTTTAGAGTTGCTGTAGAGGTTTGTTCGTTGAGTTCTGATGAGGTACGCGTCGTACGATGTAAAGATTGAACTTTCATAAAAGCCGTGGACTTGTAAGAACTGTGTTAAGAGGCCTGGGTCAGGGTGACCGAACCTTAAAACAAGTTACTGTTCAAAGAATTTCTTTTTCTAGGGTTTTCACACGAGGACGTGTGAGGCGTCAGGATGGCCGTGTCGGAGACTGGATACCTGTCGTTCAAATGTAGCGACACCTAGATTATAGAAGCGTCAAGCTATGAACAGCTTGGGCATGGATGCCGGAATCGGTTGCGTTCGCACTAATAGGTTGGACAATTGGAGCCGTGTAGCCAATCAGAGGTCCCAAAACATTACCGTATAAGAAAGCCGGGGGCGGGAAAAAGGGCAGTTGAGGGTGAGACTCGAGAGTGAAAGTGCGAACGTTATCGGTGACCGCAAACTTGCCGCGCTTCATACATCATAGTTCTAGTTAGGGTTGTGTGAATTATTGGAGTATTCGTCATGAACGACGATCGAGAACACCCAGATAGCGGGCCCAAATCCACTAAATCCGATATATATATATATATATATATTTGATATCGCTACTTATCTGTTACAATTATTTTTTTCTTCATTGCTGGTTTTGTGAAAAGCGATTTCACTTCTCGTGAAAAATACCAAATTTAATAGACTATGGATATTTACATTAATATATAAATTAATGGAAATTATAAACTGTGATATTAAAATGTTATTATTAAAGATATTAATGGTTTGAAATCTATTTTCCGTGATCCCCATCCTGACAATTACGCATATGCATAGGACCGCAGACTTCGATATTTTATTTATTTATTTTTCGAACGATTTTTCGATTTAGTCATATATTTATTTATTCATTTTTTGAACGATTTTTCTATTTACCTATTTATTTATCAATTTTTCGTACGATTTTTCAATTTATCTATTTATTTATTTATTTTTTGAACGATTTTTCAATTAATCTATTTATTTATTTATTTTTCGCACGGTTTTTCAATTTATTTATTTATTTAACAGAATTTTCGGAAGTAATGTGATATTACCCATTTCTTTACCATAGACATCCACCATTACCGATTTTTAAATCGGTAATGGATCTGAGTTCCATTACTCATTAATAAAGTAATGGGTGACCGATCTAAGTTCCATTATTCATTAAAAAAGTAATGGATAATGGATCTGAGTTCCATTACTCATTAATAAAGTAATGGGTGACCGATCTGATTTCCATTATTCATTAAAAAAGTAATGGATAATGGATCTGAGTTCCATTACTCATTAATAAAGTAATGGGTGACCGATCTGATTTCCATTATTCATTAAAAAAGTAATGGATAATGGATCTGAGTTCCATTACTCATTAATGAAGTAATGGTTGACCGATCTAAGTTCCACTATTCATTAAAAAAGTAATGGATAATGGATCTGAGTTCCATTACTCATTAATAAAGTAATGGGTGACCGATCTGATTTCCATTATTCATTAAAAAAGTAATGGATAATGGATTTGAGTTCCATTACTCATTAATAAAGTAATGGGTAATGGAACCGAATTCTATTATTCATATTTTTCGTAATAAATAATGCATTATTTTCACATTACAATTTTCACAACTCTGGCACAACCCAAACGATGCTTCAGCGAAAGAAGCCATAAGATGGCCTTACGCGATTGTTTGTCACCGTATCGATACCCACCCGGCGGTAAAATAGCTATCTGCTAGTCCGGCAAAAAGTTTTCCCGAAAAACTCTCGAACACGCCGAGGCTATGGTGGTGCTCTCCGAGAAAGGGCAAACGTTGCCATGTGCAAGAAACATTTCGCGGAAAGAAACGCAAGCCTGCCTGAGAATGGCAACGTCTGATCTACAGTAATCTATAAACTCGGTTCGAAAGTTAAATACGTATCCCGCAGAGCACTGCTCGTTATACCATGCTAAAAACTGATTACGCTGAGCCGACGACATCGTATCGGGCGAATAAAACTCGAGCGCTGGTAGCGGACCGATATAATGCTGATTCTCAGGTGTATTGAACAGATGCGGAAAGACACCTTTTTGTTTCAAACCAACCGCATCCGCGAGGCCGAAGGCTTTCGGTAGTGCACTCAGCGGCATATGAAAATAATTAAGACTGTCTATGAAAGTTACACGACCCGTCTTCATCATTATGATGCTCGTACCGCTGAGTAGCAGCATCGGCGGCTTTAGGCTTTTTCTTCTACGCTTCACGATGTGCCGTAGTACAAACTGCGCGTCGAAACCCTTGTCATTATGCGCCACGCAGATCACACGCTGAAACGATGTTCTTTTAAACTGCCTTACGGGATCCTCTTCGAAGATGTACTCGTGTACACCGCAAGACGGTCATACCCTCGCGAGATCTGTATCATTTAAGCATGCTGTACACACTTGCTGAACGACGCACAAGTTTGGTGTGTGGATACGCACCGCTTCGTCACCGGGCAGCTTCTGTATCTGCTGTGTTTCAAAATCGTAGAAGATGTACAGAATATTTTTTTCAGCGGTAGTCTTTTTTACCGGTCTGACGTAACACCGATGTCCAACGTCATTAACACTCCTACAGACGCTGCAATACACCTTATCGCAAGAGTGCTTACGAGACGTTCTTTGAAGAGGTCTAAGACACTACGGACAGCTGCGAACGGTATGGCACACGCTCTTTTCTTTTCCCTTCTGTTTACTAATCAACGTATTTATATGATTATCGAAACAGATTTGACCAAAAAAGTACCTATGGCACTCGCGACAATACAATGTGGGGAGAGCCGAATCGCAAGGCGGTTTTCCGAAGCATCTAGCGCATTTGCTGGAGCACTTATGCTCTGCCTCGTGCGTGTAAGATCTGTTACATGGTATGCAAAAACCACGACTACCGACCGCATGCCGCATATTTAAAATAGGCTGATAATGCTGCGAATTATTATAATACAGGATGCGGAGAGTTTGCGGTGGTTTTCCTGAACCGTACGCGCTATCGACTATCTGCGATCCGTCGTACACTGGTTTCTCACCGCTGCCTATACTGTCGAACTCGTAAACAACAATGGCTATACCATCCGGAGCAAGGTACCTTCGAAATTTATCAATTTCCCGAATACCGCAACCATCAGACGGTATGTCTACACAGGCATTTGTCACAAGCTCGAGAGCTAATTGTTTTTGAAATTTGCCCCGTTGACGCCGTACAGCGTTCCAACTCTCATGCAGTTCCCCAGAGCGTACATCCCCGCGTTCAGCGTATACCATCGCCACAGCGAGCGATCTAGGTAGACAGAGATTATCGGTAGTAGTATAAGATTGGGGGTTCTGGACCAGGATCCCTGTAACCGACCTATACCGACACTCCAGAACCTTCGAAGGTGGGTGTCCGTGCTAAGTTGACAACGTATGCGCCCACAATTTCCGGAAGTGACATCATCAAGACCCTCGATTCCAAGAATTATCACTCGATTCCAAGAATTATCACTCGATTCCAGGAATTTTACGTCACATTCAGGGAATTTTGCGCTTGATTCTGGGAATAACGCACGATCGAGAACCTTCTAGAACATTCTAGAACATTCTGGAAGCTTCGACGGTTCGTGTCCGTGCTAAGTCGAGAAGGATCGCTCCCAGAGCCGGCGATCCTCTCGCGCGATGTTTTGAGGCAGCCCCTTGCCCCCCACCCCGGAAAGCCTTCCAGAAGCTTCGACGGGTTCGTGCAGGTTTCGGACGTCAGCCCTCGGCCCGTTTGACCTCGAGCAGAATTGCGCAGCATCGCTGATGCAGTCCTGCAGGAATTTTCCAGAACTTTTGTCCCTAACCTTGAACCTTAGTGCGTAGCATCGGTGAATCAGAGAGACGAGCGGCATCCCCTTTGAGCGCAGTGCCGAAAAGCGACTTTTGCGTCGAGGTTCATTCCAGGAAAAACGATACCATGCAGGTGTCGGACGGCAGGCGTTATCTCGCAGTGGTCGTGCGTCAGCCTCCTCATCCCACCGAGAGGCTTCCCCATCCCCCGATACGTCAGCCTCCTCATCCCACCAAGAGGCTTCGCGAATTCCCCATCCCCCAGCCTCGTGCGAGAGCACCGACAAGTTCAAAGTCATTCTAGAATTATCTATGTACCGATTGTTCTAATGCGTAATACCGAACGTTATCTCGCAGAGTAGTGCGTCGAGAATGCGGTCCCTCATACCCCCGAGGTGTCAAATTACTCGTAAGCGCGCGCGACGCAACTTCGTCGTCGTCGTCGTCGGAGGAGGACGAGGGCTGAGGTTCGTTCGAATATTCCAGAACGTTGTAAATCTGAGATGTAGGATTTCAACGATAAGAATAATTCTCCACATAGGTTCATGTAGTCGAATTAAAAATTTTATTGAATACAACAATATGTATTTGAGCGAATCGAATAAGGATGACATATTATCTGGTTGCACGATTCCCTCTTTCAGATCCTTCTGTTTGACCTTGATTCGAAGTTGTATTGCCAGAAGAATTTCCTGCAGCGTTAGCAGGATCTGACCTTGCAGAATTTTCATTCAACGATGCGATTCCGAATAATGTATTGTTATCGAAAGTGATACGATCGTGTCTTTCAGGTAGATCCGCGCTCCGTACCCATTCGTGGTACCGATCTCGTCGAAATTGTTCTCTCTCTCGCATAGCTCGTTCTCGTTCTCCTTCTTTCCCATGCGATTGCCCCATTTTTAGGTTATGTTTCACAGATGCTGCCTCAAAGGATTTTCTTTGCAAACTAATTTTTATGAGCTAGTTGCATCGTTACTTGTAACTGAATATTCTAGAAAATGCGTTCTCGATTTCGCAATTCGGGTAGGTGTGTCATCGCTCGAACCGATGCAAAACAATTCCAGGAAATCCTTGGGAGCTTCGTATAAAAGACCCTTCGATGATGTACAGCGATCATTGTTTCTTGAACCTTCAAGTACATTATTGCTATTAACGAGATGGATTCTACAAAGTGTAAAAAGTTGATCGAGATTATGGAAGGAGCGTATAAACTTTTAAGGAGGGGATCATCAGTGACAGAAATTGAAAAATGGACAAAATTTGGCACTCAAAATATCAGACTTTTGAATAAAATTCTGAGAAACGTTATTCTCACAATCGGAGAAAAAACCAAAATTTTGACAACGATCGGAATCCTCAAATCTCTCAACGAAAAATTTAAACAACAACTTCGAAAAAGAGGTGGAGGAATGGCAAAGAGAAAAGAAGTGACAGAGTCCGTTGGGATGACTTGGAATCCGTCTTTAAGGGAAGAATAAGGACTGGAGTCATTGCAAACTTGCGACACAAGGACTTGGGCCATTTCCTGGAAGATTCCAAAAAGTTGTTTACTTCGAGAGTGAAAAACATACTTTATAAGGACGGAAATTTGAAGGTGAACGTCGTCTTATCCTGTAAATTTGAGACCATGAAAGGTGGCGAGATTGTTGAAGAACTGAAGTTTTTCAACACTAAAAACGAAGTTATACTACCGTCCACAGACATCAGTGATTGGTTTAATACAAATGTGAAGGAAAAGTTATTCGCCAAGGTTGAAGACTTTCAAGAAAAGGAATCTGGTTGGTCATTGGTGGAAATTATAAACTTGGCGGTAAACATCAACAGGTACATACCGATACACGGGGGCCTATCTACCTTCATCGAACTATCGAAGGACGTGCAAAGGAAGAAAGCAGTCGTGAATATTAGGAACAACGATCCGTACTGTTTTCTTTGGTCGATTACGGCAGCCCTTCATCCAGTAAAAGATCATGCAGACAGGACCAGTTCGTACCCCCACTTCAGCTCAGTGCTAAGGTACGAAGGATTAAATTTTCCCATTGGCTTAAAGGATATTTCAAAATTCGAGAAGATGAATGATTTGGTAATTAACGTTTACGGTATAGAGCATGATAGTGGTAATGAGATAGTACCAATTTATCTAAGTCATCAAAAATTAAACAAGGAAGCGATTCATTTACTCATGTTGGAAACAAAAATTTATTCGAATGGAGATGACGTAGACATGGAAGACGGTAGTGTTTTTCACTTTGCTTGGATTCGAAATCTATCCCGTTTACTGAAATCGCAAATTACAAAACATAAAGGTTATACTAAACTCTGTGATCGATGTCTATACCACTTTACAACAGTAAACTCTTTTGAAAAACATAGACTCGATTGTGCAAATATAAACAAATGCAGAGTCGTATTACCCGATGAAAAAGATAAAATTATGAAATTTAAAAATTATAAGTATAAAGAACCTGTTCCGTTTGTCGTTTATGCGGACATCGAGTGTATGTTAGAGCCGATTGTGGATAAGTCTAATTCGTTAAACACATCTCTCTATCAACGACACATTCCACACAGTATAGCGTACTATTTACAATGTAACTTTGACGATTCTATCTCTAAATTTAGAGCTTATCGTGGAAAAGATTGTGTGGAGTGGTTTATGAATCAATTACAGGAATTAGCTCAAGTTGTAGAGTTTTACCTAAAACGTATCGTACCAATGGAATCTCTAAATTTCAAACAAAGAAATGAATTTTACTCGGCCAAGATTTGTCATATTTGTGAAAAACCGTTTACACCTCAGGATGCCAAGCATCGTGATCATTGCCATTTTACAGGCAAGTATCGCGGTGCTGCACATCAGGGGTGTAATTTGAACTATAAGAACTCACATACCGTTCCTGTCGTATTTCATAACCTATCTGGCTATGATTCACATTTCTTGATTAGAGCTCTAGCTACATATTTCGAGGGATCAATGAATCTCTTACCAGTAAATAAAGAAAGATATAGATTGTAAATTATCGTTTTATTGATTCGTTTAGATTTATGCCGAGTAGTATTGAAAAATTAGCATCTTATTTGAAAGATGATGAGAAATTAATTACGCGTAAACATTGTAATAATGTAAAGGAGTTTAATTTATTGACTAGAAAAGGTGTTTTTCCCTACGAATATATTGATAATTGGGAAAAACTCCAAGAGAATCAATTACCCATAAAAGAAGAATTTTATTCAAAATTAAATAACGAAGGAATCTCAGAAGCAGATTACGATCACGCTTGTAATGTTTGGCAAACTTTTTGCATTGAAACATTAGGCGAATATTCTGATTTGTATCTGAAAACCGATGTTCTCCTTTTAGCCGATATCTTTGAAAACTTTAGACGCAACTGTTACGCTATATACAATTTAGATCCTCTACACTATTACACTGCACCGGGCCTTGCTTTCGACGCTATGCTCAAGTGTACGAGTGATGAACTTGAGCTGCTGACTGATGTAGAGATGTTGTTGTTTATCGAGAGAGGTATCCGAGGTGGCGTAGCTCAATGCTCCAACAGATACGCCAAAGCTAACAATAGGTACATGGGAGCTGATTTCGATCCAAGCAAAGAGGAATCGTATATTATGTACTATGACGTAAATAATTTATACGGTGCAGCTATGAGTCAATCTTTACCAGTAGGCTCATTCGAATGGGAAGAAAATTTTGAACAATTGGATATTTGCAATATTCCCGATGACTCTCTTACGGGTTACATATTCGAAATTGATTTGGAGTATCCTATCGAACTTCAAGAACTTCATAAAGATTTGCCACTCTGTCCGCAACAATACACTCCTCCAGGCTCTAAAAATTCGAAATTGATAACTTCGCTCCTCCCGAAAGATCGATACATAATTCATTACAAAAATTTGAAACAGTGTTTGAGATTAGGTCTAAAATTAACAAAAATTCATCGTGTTCTAAAATTTAAGCAGGCACCGTGGCTCAAAAAGTATATAGAATTGAACACCGAAATGAGAAAAAAATCGAATAATGATTTTGAAAAAAATTTTTATAAACTTATGAACAATTCGGTTTTTGGAAAAACAATGGAAAATGTCAGAAAACAAAAGGATGTTAGACTGGTTACTAGGTGGGACGGAGCGTATGGAGCAAAGGCTCTGATTGCAAAACCAAATTTTCATAGCTGCACCGTATTCGACGAAGATATGATCATAGTAGAATTAAATCGAACTAAAATTAAATTCAATAAACCGATATACACAGGATTTTCCATTCTAGATATTTCTAAAACGTACATATACGATTTTCACTACAACTATATAAAAAATACTTTTGGTGATAGAGCTAAATTGATGTATACCGACACCGACAGTCTCATATACTACTTCACCGTTTCGAACATGTATGAGTACATTAAACGTGACTTAGATAAATTTGACACCTCGGACTATCCTTCGGATAATGTTTATGATATACCATTGGCAAACAAAAAAGTATTAGGATTAATGAAGGACGAAAATAATGGGAAAATTATGGTTGAATTTGTAGGATTGCGAGCAAAATTATACTCTTTCAAAATTTTAGGACAAAGCAAAGATAAGAAACGCGCGAAAGGAGTCAAAGCATCTGCATTGAAAACAATTACCTTTGATGATTATATTCAATGTCTTTTACATCATCAAAATTTGATGAAATGTCAAAATTTAATTCAGAGTAAAAAACATAAAGTTCATACCGTACAACAGAGAAAAATAGCGCTGAGCTGGAATGACGACAAAAGGGTTATTCTTCCCGATACGACTGACACCCTACCGTGGGGTTATAGAATGTAAGATGTACAAATGTAAATAGTCTGTAAGAAAATATAAATAACAAGACGTAATAAATATTTTAGTTCTGATTTATTTCAAACACCTTAAAAATCCGACTTATCGATCCAACTATTGTGCGAACCATCAAACCCTAACCATTTCACAAATAGCTTGTTTCCACGTCTCCTCAGTACCTTTTCCACGAGATATATGTCGGGATTCTTCACGCTGGTAAGTTCATGCTCGTAGAAGCCGCCTTCGATGGGGTGATCCTGGTAGTCCTTGAGATTGTACCTCACCGGATCGGTATTCTTCACTCGACTTACGGTGAAAATTTCAGTCGTCCAATTGGGTGTGTAGCCTTTCTCGAAGACGTGTTTAAATTTGCTGATTCGCACTCTGTCGCCGACTTTAAACTTTGATCGTTTAAGTGTGGTCTTGACTTTGAATTTCTTGTACACCCGTTGCAGTAGATCCTTCTCGTTACGAGCAGTCACATCCGCCGGTTTCATACCAATGGTGCGATGCTTACTGTTATTGTAAGAGGATACCAAGTCCGATAAGATATCCAGCCACCGGTGATTGCCCTGTAGGCTAAACTGCATCCACATCTTACTTTTCAGAGTACGATTGAAGCGCTCGCAGATTGATGCCTTCAAGTTACTGAATGTCGAGTACAGGGTAATACCGTGTTTTTGCATGAGATCCTTGAATTCGGAATTGTAAAATTCTCGACCTCGGCCAACATGCAATTTCTTCGGGATTCGACCCTTCGCCAGTACAGATCTCATAGCTGCTGTCACATCTTTAGCGTTCTTGCTCTTGGTCGGCACGGCCCAAGCAAACTTTGAAAATATGTCGATGACGGTGAGCAGATACTTGTATCCATCGTTCTCTCGCGCGTACGCTGACATGTCAACGAGATCCGATTGCCAAGTCTCGTCCAGCCCACGGACGTCAACGTGCCGGCGCTGGTAATTCCTCCTGGCAGGTCTATGCAGTTCCTTCATCACCGCTAATTTTTTCCCGTCCATTCTCCAGCGCACTCAGTCTGGCGTCTCAGCTGAGAAATGATCAGAGAGTTGCGAATAGCCAATTCTTGTCCTGGCTCGATATCGGCTTGCAGACGTTTCAACGCATCCTTCGTGGTAGAATCGAGAGATTGAATCATCAAATTGTTGTTATCGATATCGTTGCGCATTCCGGCAGTCACTTGAAACACGGTATTCAGCTCCTGCTTCACTACAGGTTTCATCAGATTCAAGGTCACGGCATCGTTCCTCCTCGGGATTGGCGACGTTGCAGAGCTTCTTGTTATCAATGTCGTAGTGTCCAGTAGCAGTGAATTTGAATCCAGCGCCAGGGAGACCACGGCTACTCGTAACCGCGGTCCTGCTACTCAACTGACGTCCAAACACGTCGACGCTCATATTCAAAGTGACGATCGTGATCGTTTCATCGAATTAATAAATTATTCCCGCCTCGCGCAATTCTTCGATAATCGATACGATTTCGTTGGAGTGACTGGGGTTACCAGCTTCCCGAGACGCAAGCAGCAGACGAAGCCGGTCTACCAGTTCGTTGGGATCGTCCCAGTACACGTAATCCGTTCGTTCGTCCTTGGCGGCGATCATGTACCGCGGTGCTATACCTTTGCCCGTTACAGAGGACTGTTCGATCAGTTTTGCAATAACGTTATTGAATTTGAAACTCTTGCTCCTACGAATTTCACCATCAGGTTTATAGTACTTTCTGTGTGCATTCGTCGTTAAAATAATGTTATTGTAATTATCCATGCCATCCTGGGTTATACTAGTCTCGTCAGGTACCTTCTTGAACAAGAGTTCGATCAAACCCGCAGTTTTCAAGTAAGTCGTGTCGCCTACATGGATTCGATCACCCTCAAAGCTGATGGGTGAATCGCCTATCATCAATTTGTTCTTGGCGAGTTTACGCACACCATAGGCGGTATCCAATTGTTTATTCTCCCTCGATAGCAGCATATCGAGATACCGTTGCGTAGGATCGTTCTGATCAACGGATACGTCTGCGTCATCGTTATCTCCTTCGTCATCATGTTTACCTTCTTCCTTTTTTTCCTCTTCTTCTTCTTCGAAAGAATCATTCTTTAACGACTTGAACGATTCATCTGCCGTTCTAAACGTATCGTCCGCTTCTACGTCTTGCTTTACTTCATCCTTAATCTCATCCTTGATAAGATTACGCTCCGGCTGAGATGCAGTCACTAGTTTCTGCAGTGGAGTCACTACCGGTTTCAAAACCTCACTCATCGTCTGTTCGACGTTCTCTCTACCCAATTTTAGCATTCTATGCTTTTTGCGAATCGCATTGCTGGCTTTAGCGATTTGACGTAACACGTCTTTTTGCTCTCGAAGTTTTCCGCGTTGCATGTTTTCGCTGCTGAATCCAAAACGCTACTGCATTCACTTTTTTCAATGATCACTCATTTATGCTCACGAAACAATCGAATCCTTTTCTGTATCTACCTCCGTCAAGGTCGCTGTCCTTGTCGATCACGAGAAACCCATACTTATCACCGCTCCAGCATGTCGAGCACAGGTCTTTAAACTGTGCGTAAGTCATATCAGTGTTTACATGATCATCGTACACGTGCTTGAGATTCATTTCATCCTGCTTAAAGAGCACCAGCAGATTAGCATTGTCCCGTACCAGATGTTTGGGAATGCGAGCGTACGTCTGACAGAGATAGAAACAGTCAACGTCCCTGTGACGTCCCATGCTGAAGAAGGCTCTGATGTTATCTTGCTTCTCGCAAGCAATGTCGTCGTAAATAATTATCGAGTTTCGACGTGCCTCGTTCGGTGGCAGCACCTGTTCGTGTTCCGTAAAGGGAAAGTATCCGATGCCACCGACGGACGTGAGTAAACGTTCTAAAAACTTGTACTTTGGCTGATCAAGCGATTTCGAGTATACGTAGACGTTTTCGAATCTTAATCCGTTGGGATGGGTTATGAGAGCGAGCAGTGCGTTCGTCTTGCCGCAATTGGATGGTCCGCAAAACACTGCACGTATACTGTTTGGCAGTAATTCGCCGTGTCGCTTGGCCTCCTTCTTTACTCGCACGATTTTGTCAAAGTTCGTTACGGGTAACCTGACGGACTGCTTCTCGAACCTCATCTCGATCTTGACTAACGTGGAAACTATAAATGACTAGTTTATAAGGATCGCTGTTCAGTCGGAACTGTTTCACCGCAGGGACATGATCGTGCATTCTAAGCGTAAACGCATTGAGAGGAAAAAGTCTCGTCGTGGCAGAGGATTAGTCAACAGGATCATCAACAGTCTACCCGTTGAGTTACATATACCCGGTTCTCAGTACTGCGGGCCCGGTACGAAACTAGCAAAGAGACTCGCGCAAGGCGATCCGGGCATCAACCCCCTGGACGCAGCCTGCAAAGAGCACGACATCGCCTACTCGAAGAATCGAGAGAGTTTCGAACACAGAGGGGCGGCGGACAGGGTACTCGCCGACAAAGCTTGGAAGCGCGTTTTCGCCAAAGACGCGAGTCTCGCCGAGAAGGCGGCGGCCTGGTCCGTAGCGAACGTAATGGGTGCCAAGTTGAAACTCGGTATGGGACTCAAGAAGAAGAAGAAGCCAAAGACAGTAACGCTGAGGAAAGTCATCGAGGAGGCCAAACGATCGATGATTCCCAGCAACGATGCAGGACTAGCTATCAGATCTGCTCTCAAGGGCGCACAAGCTGCCGTCAAGCGAGCGGGTGGAAAGCGCAACGTCCGCACGCCGCGGATTCTACCCTTGCCGTCCAAAGTCGGAGGCTTCCTGCCGTTTCTCGTCCCCGTGTTTGCGGGTCACAGCGCCGCTGGAGCGTTAGCCGGCGGTGCTGCGGGTATAGCCAAAGCCGTGAACGATGCGAACGCAAGCAAGGAGCAACTGAAGGAAAGTCAGAGGCACAACGAGACGATGGAAGCCATCGCGTTAGGCAAAGGACTGTACTTGAAACCCTACAAGAAAGGATTAGGCCTTCATCTGAAACCAAAAAACTTGAAGTGAAACTACCACGCCGAGCGCTGACCGATGCGGATCTGCTCAAATACGCCAAGATGATGAAGATTCCACACTTTCGCGGAGTCTTCATGCGGAACGCTATGCCGAAGGGTGGACCGTACAAGTACGAGTCGGCAATCGTCAATCTCGACGACGAAGATGGGCCAGGAACACACTGGGTCGCGTACAAGAAGCTCAACGACCGAGTCGTTTATTTCGACAGTTTCGGCAATCTTCGACCGCCGCTAGATCTTATCGGATATCTCGGTGTTGGTAGTGTAAAGTACAATTACGAGCGATATCAGGAGTACGATACTTTTGCGTGTGGACACTTGTGTCTAAAGTTCCTATGCGGACAATTAAATCGTAAAAACAAGTATCGTCTATATAAGCTTTCTATGTAATTTCGCAAGGTCAGTCGAACGTTCGCAATCATGGAGGATTCATTCACGATGACCTTATCAGGTACCTCCTCCATACTGGAAGCCGAATACTTTCCTCCTATCGAGCTTTCTCCGTACAAAAATTACGCTCTGGGGCTCATCGAGTTGCTGACCTTCAATTCCATTCCCAACGTGGACACGGATCACAACAAGCTCTACGTGGGGGATGAAGTCATCACTATACCCACTAGTAGCTACGAGATCGAAGATATCGAAAGCTACGTGCATAGCGCGTTGACGGACAAGAGCATCGTCATTTACATTAAACCTAACAATAATACGTTGTGCAGCGAAATTAAGTGCAACCGTGATGTCGACTTTCGACCCAACGATTCTATAGGTCGCTTGTTGGGTTTCACTCAACGCGTTCTGGAAGCTAATAAATTACACACGTCCGACGTACCGGTCGCCATTCTCAAGGTGAACGCCCTACGAGTCGAATACAACGTCACGACGGGCGCTTACATCAACGAACGTAAAGTGCACACCATACACGAATTCTTTCCTGTCGTGCCACCCGGATATAAGATCATAGAGGTGCCGTCGCACGTCATTTATCTGCCGATCGCCACCAAGACGATAGATCACCTGCAGCTTCGGATAGTCGATCAAGACGGGGACCTGGTGAATTTTCAAGGAGAAGTCATAACGATCACGCTGCACGTCAGATCCATGCGATAATGGGTATCGTCTATAATAGAAAAATCGTCAATGGTTATAACAGTAGGCCGATATGCCGAAGAGGGATCAGTCGTCGACCGCCTCTCAAGCCGCTAACACGTCAAAACGTCTTGTTTCTGGAAAATCTAGGATTCAAGGTCGCGAGAGGAAAGTAAAGCGTTCGTTCTGTTGCATTCTTTTCGTCTGCCGCGTACCATGGAGGAAGAAACGCTGAACATTCAGACACCGATCGTCTTCGACGAATCTATAGCACACTATGAAACGCATGCGCATCAACCTTACGCCTCCTCAACGTTCAACAACAGCGACGAGGTTCGAATCACCGTTCAACGTCAAGACCTATGCTTACTACCGAGTAAAAGTTCGCTGCACGTGTATGGAAAGCTGGTCAAGGAAGATGGGTCCACAGCGACTACGAGCACGACTCTGGTCAACAATGCCATTTGCCATCTCTTCGAGGAGATTCGCTACGAAATGAATGCTATAGAGATCGACCGGAGCAAGAACGTCGGCCTCACGAGTCTCATGAAGGGATATGTTTCCCTGAGTCCCGGTCAACGATCCTTGATGGAGAACGCCGGTTGGCTCGACGTCAGAGAACAAGAGAAGTTGACCAATGCGGACGGTTACTTCGACGTATCTGTACCGTTGAGTTTGATACTGGGTTTCGCCGAAGATTATCGCAAAATCGTCGTTAACGCTAAACACGAGTTGATTCTGACGAGAGCAAAGAGCGATGTCAATGCAATAGTGCAGACTGCTGCGGAAGAATGCAAAGTCGTAATTCACAAATTGGAATGGCTGATACCGTACGTAAAGGTGTCGGATCGACGAAAGATACAACTGCTGAAATTCATCGAGAGGGATGCACCCATCTCCGTGAGCTTTCGTACCTGGGAGCTGTACGAGTACCCTCTACTCCCCACCACTTCGAAACACGTGTGGACCGTCAAAACGTCGACTCAGTTGGAAAAACCACGATACGTGATACTGGGTTTTCAGACGAGCAGAAAGAATAAGAAGAATAAGAACGCTAGTCACTTTGACCACTGCAACGTCAGAGACGTTAAACTCTTTTTGAACTCGCAATGTTATCCCTACGGAAATCTGAATCTCGACATTGCTCATAATCAGTTTGCTCTGCTCTACGAGATGTATGTAAACTTTCAAACCACGTACTATGGCAAGGACCCCGAGCCTTTGCTGAAGAAGAATGAATTTCTCGAGTACGCTCCATTGATCGTCATCGATTGCTCCAAACAAAACGAGTCCCTCAAACTCGGACCCGTCGATATTCGTCTGGAATTCGAGGCGCAAGACAATTTCCCTACCGAAACATCGGCATTCTGTCTGATCCTGCACGATCGCATAGTCGAATACAATCCGATCAGTGGTGGGGTGAAAAAATTGGTATAAAGACGCTGCAATCGTCTCTCTCTGCGCAGTTCATAGAAAAATGGAATTCGTCGTGGACGTACAAGGTTTCAAGAAACCCTCGAACGAGTTTGTCCTGAAGGAGCTATCCGTGATTGGAGTCGACAGCAATTTCTCCGAGCCTGCAACTTTTCTCTTCCAACCACCTTGTCCATGGAAATGCTTACCCGCCAAGTACAAGAGTATGAACTTATGGTTGGAGCGCAATTTTCATGGGATCTCTTGGACCTCCGGTGATGTACCTTACAATCACGCTAAGAAAATTCTTCGAGTTATACTGCAGGATGCTTCCAGAATCTATGTGAAAGGATTAGAGAAGAAGAGTTGGATGGGAGCTTTCATAGGACGATCCGAACACATCGTGGATCTAGGAGATGTGGGATGCCCTTCGCTGCAAAACCTGCGCAAGAACTTACTCACCCGCTGTTCGCATCATCATGCTCCCCATTTCCAATGTTCGATGGAAAACGTTAAATTGTTAAGGAACTGGTTGTCGGAATGTATTTTTGATTATGAATAAAGACATAAGATATAATAACAAGTTGCATATTTATTTAACACGTATACATAGTAGTATTAAGAGCACGATTACAAACATTGAAATTCAATCTGATTGTACTGCCCACCGAGATAACGCATGAGCAGCCGATCTTCGTCGGCAGCACGTACCATGTTTTGGAACAAACTGCTATCATCTTTCAAGGCTTTTGACACCCTTGATGGTAGAAACGTCGAGAAGCTATTCTCAATGTCGACGATTAATCTTGTTCCGTATTTCGTTTCAATTTTCCGAATACAACTAATTTTGTATTCCTTTTGAATCTCTAATTCTGCCAATTTTTTCGTTGGTAGAAATGCGTCCAAACGGGCCACTTTGTTAATTGCCGAGAAGTCCATTGCCTTCAATTAATATCGAATTTATTACGGGCTCTTTTAGCTTCGATCAACTGTATTCAAACTTCGAGCACACGTTGTTTACTCTTATTCGACATCGGTCGAATTGTTACAGCAGACTAACAAAGGCATGTTCAGCTCCTCCTTTTATAGGAAACTCTTAAGGGCTAAAACGGGGGGATGGAGGGGTTACGCAAATTTCTAGGAATCGAATCGCCTACAGAGATTCCTGGAATCGACGTCAAGGTCGATGCATCTTCCGGAATATTCCTCAGCTCTCCACCGACGACGACGAAGTTGCGTCGCGCGCGCTTACGAGTAATTTGACACCTCGGGGGTATGAGGGACCGCATTCTCGACGCACTACTCTGCGAGATAACGTTCGGTATTACGCATTAGAACAATCGGTACATAGATAATTCTAGAATGACTTTGAACTCGCCGGTGCTCTCGCACGAGGCTGGGGGATGGGGAATTCGCGAAGCCTCTCGGTGGGATGAGGAGGCTGACGTATCGGGGGATGGGGAAGCCTCTCGGTGGGATGAGGAGGCTGACGCACGACCACTGCGAGATAACGCCTGCCGTCCGACACCTGCATGGTATCGTTTTTCCTGGAATGAACCTCGACGCAAAAGTCGCTTTTCGGCACTGCGCTCAAAGGGGATGCCGCTCGTCTCTCTGATTCACCGATGCTACGCACTAAGGTTCAAGGTTAGGGACAAAAGTTCTGGAAAATTCCTGCAGGACTGCATCAGCGATGCTGCGCAATTCTGCTCGAGGTCAAACGGGCCGAGGGCTGACGTCCGAAACCTGCACGAACCCGTCGAAGCTTCTGGAAAGCTTTCCGGGGTGGGGGGCAAGGGGCTGCCTCAAAACGTCGCGCGAGAGGATCGCCGGCTCTGGGAGCGATCCTTCTCGACTTAGCACGGACACGAACCGTCGAAGCTTCCAGAATGTTCTAGAATGTTCTAGAAGGTTCTCGATCGTGCGTTATTCCCAGAATCAAGCGCAAAATTCCCTGAATGTGACGTAAAATTCCTGGAATCGAGTGATAATTCTTGGAATCGAGTGATAATTCTTGGAATCGAGGGTCTTGATGATGTCACTTCCGGAAATTGTGGGCGCACACGTTGTCAACTTAACACGGACACCCACCTTCGAAGGTTCTGGAGTATCGGTATAGGTCGGTTACAGGGATCCTGGTCCAGAACCCCCAATCTTATACTACTATCGGTGCTTATTATGGCAAGTATAGAGTGTTTTTTTTACAAACTCGTGCGCTAATTGCACGCGACCTGTACCCCGCGGTACTTCGACTATACACGACTCTATGGCAAAAGATCTGTCTATTTGGAACGCCTGGGCGCTCTGTGCGACGGATGATATTACACCCCACACGTCGTTTTCAAGAAAGTCTCGAGCCGGTCTTACGACAGCCACGCGGCCCCGCACGCAAAACTGTGTGATTTAATCGTCAGACCTATATAATCTTGCGCGGTACACGAGCTTGTAAGGTACGCGTGTATATCTCGGACGGCGCCCTGCAACCAGGATACGGTATTCGTATCAGGATCTTGGAGTGGTCGCCGAATAGCCATCGTTGTTTCGCGTCCGTCTAATCGAAACGGATTTATGCGACGCGTCGTTTCGGATTGTACGGTAAACCTATACCCTGGCGGTAACACGTCATTATCGATGACTCCCTCGTTGTCGGTGTCTTCGTCGTCACCACCCTGCGACCGAAGAAGGGGTCCCCCGCCAGTCTGATATCGCGCGCCCGCATCCCCCGCATCTAGCGTTTGGAAAAAGAGTTTTTTATTATAATATTTTTTGGTTATTAAACAAAAAAAGAAAGAGTATTCGGCTCATACTGACTTCTCATTCCTCACGAGGATTAAACATCGACCCGATGCATGAGAATACAGCGTCTAACAGGTTTTCATCATCCCCTACATTTTTAAAGTTAGCAATTTCGACAAAAAAGACTTTAAATGTTGAAGAATATCTCTTTCTACGTTACCTTCTTCGAGGGTATCCGCGGCGCTCGGGGCCTGATCGCGCTCCACTAATACATTGGCCGCTTCGTCGGCATCCGCTGCCTTGTACACGCCGTTCCTAAGAACCCACAGCACCGGTTCTTCCACGTCGTCGTGCTCCTGTGGAGGCACAGGGTTACCCGGTGCAATGTGGCCATTGCAGCCAGCAGTCTCCAACGGATCTACAATTTTTTTTACTTTTTATTTTCACACAAAGGAGTTTCCAACGGTGTCTGTAAATTTATAATTATTACATTGATAGTGTTCGTTAGAAGCGCTGGACATGGTGGAGCGGTCATCGTCACCATTGCCATAGTTACTGTGATCGCTAACGGCCGATGCTATTGACATGATCTCATCTGTAAAGAAAATTATGAAGATCGCATTTTTTTTTTCCTTTTGTTTCCGATGCTGTTTAACGCATACCCCACGTATCGTGAAGCGATTCTTCGTCCTCTTCTTCTTCTTCTTCTTCCATCAGCGGTATGTCCAGCACTGTCGATGGCCCTGCCACTTTTTTTAAATAAAACGTAAATTAGACGTAATCTTTTTTTTTTAAATATGTTTTACTGTTAGTACGTTGCATCACCGTCGCCGTGCTGGTGCTGGGCTCCGAGTAAACCTCCTCTATACGATCGAGGCACCCTGAGAGCAACTGCTCCTCCTCCTCGGGGGCGCCTTCGTGGTGAAAGCGCGTCAATTCTTGTAAAATTGATTTATTTCTTAAAAAAGGCAATTTATGTAGGAGCTATTACTGGTAAGCCGGCAGATACATACCTTCGTGGAACAGATAATCGGTTATAATAGCCCTGGTGATGTGACTATCGCGCACTCCGCGTTTATTGATACACGCTACGGCTAGCCAGAGTATGTACGGATCGTTCTTGAAATATCCTCTTTCATGACCTCTGACTAGCACGCGCAGAGTACAATGGGAAAACACACTTTTTAATCTACGCGTTAGCGTGCAAAAACCGAAATATCTTAACTCGCGACACCACACAGGTAAGAATAATCTCGGGTTTCTAGGGGTATTCAAGCGGCGTGTCCTGACGAAATCGAGAATACAGTCGCGAATATTTCCCAAAGATGACATTTTTTTTCTTTGCTTAAAACTGGTGATTGGTGTAAGTTATCAGACTATCTGCCGAGACGTCGTGATACGAACTAAAACAGGGTACGTCTAGTCCGCGGACGTCTTACAGCCGCGGCGATATTAATTTCAAAACAATACCGTACGATACAGCTGAATCAGCAAAAAATGGCACGACTTTCGTTATAGGATCGTTATTCGTCAAAAATCGGATAGAAACGTTTTAATCGTAAAAATGAATTACATATTATTGGTCGCTCGTTCGTCGATCGCAAAATACTGCGCATCCATAATTCGTGAAAAAACGGTATAGAGGTGTTGCGTCGGGATCTGCAGCGATCTGCTGACGTACACCGTTCGAGGTTGCATCAGCATTTCGTCATCGTAGTGTAGGGTTAGAGATACGAATCATACTACTCTGTGTACATAGGTATTTTTTTACTTTATTTATATATTATTAATTACAATCGGCTGGTACCAGAAGATCACACCAGTCTTTTACAACATCGAACTCGTCGATATCACCACCGATAAGCTGTACTCCGATATCTTTTCCGCCACGGTCATCTCGCAGCAGTGTTTCGCAGGTCTCGTCGCCAAAAATTGCCATACACCGTATATGCCATATGTTGCGTCGGGATGCTGTTCGTGTGTCCATTGCGTAGTACGTCAAATTGTTCGATCCTTCAGCGTGTTCCCCCTCCTCATCGTTGTAAACGTCGTTGGGTGTATAGGTTTCCCACGTATCGTCGAGTGCCTCCAGATACGCGTAAAGACCGTCAGGCATGCTGACCACGCTTGTTCGGCATTCCTTGTAGTTTAGGAGTGGTGGACCATCCCGCGTCGTCAGGGTAACACACCCAATAAACTCTGTCAAACTGCATCGTTTCTCCAGAGTACGTAGCGCTGTCTCGTATGCTCGCATACCCCTCAGGCACCGCAGTGTGACGCAACTTTCGCGTAATCTCTCGAGATGATTGGACGCCGCTAATCAGGCCTGCGACTCCAGACGCATAGGCGCACGACGTGGTAGTTCTTCCGGTGTGGGCCTGCTCCACGTTTTCCTCAACATCGCTAGCTCTGATTTGACTATAGGGCGCCGATACGTGATGCGGCATTTGGGACTACTATCGTCGGACATGCGTCATTCCTCTTTCGCCAACCACTCATGGGTACATATGCGCTGTGCGTAAGGGCTATGGTTAGAACGCTGATCGCGGATAAAACCCAGCGTTACGCTACAACGTGTGAAATCACGATATCCTTCATTCAGTATCGTTGCTATAGACAGTTCGGGGATCATCAGCGTCCAGCGCTCCCGGTTTCGCCATGTATATTGAGACTAGCGGTACACCCGTTAAATGTCCCAATCTCAGCCACTCATGTACGGCCTCTTTCTTTGGATCGCGCTCAGGGTTTGCGTACCGATAGAGGGCTCGTGTCTTCGCCCACTGCATACGTCTATGCCTCAAAAAATCGTTGTCGTCGTAGCAAGCCATTTCTTTTTCTTCGGTGTCTGCCGGTAAATTTTTCACTGTATCGTTTTAATGATTCTACCACTTTTCTTAGACTGTACATCGCTGCCTGCTCGCGCGTGCCCCAACCGCGTGTTTTCTTTTTCACGGGATCATCTTAACGCTGATGTAGATGTACCCAGCAGTACCGTGATTCACGTGAATCACTCGCTATAGGATATCAGCATCTCGTCATCTTTGACACATCCTGCGGTATCAGCAGTATACTCTATCATGGCCATAGGCTCTTTGTTCGCTGCATCCTATGAAAACGGAGTGTGCCTATGGTGGTGGGGGACATGTTCGACGATATTTCGATGACCTGTTTTTTAGATATCGCCTTAGACAGTACTGCTCAGACCATCGCCCCGATCGTATAATAGCATTTACTATAATCATGTACAAGAAGTAAGTACTGGTGGGAATGGAGGTAGGAGAGAAGTTTTGGACACAGAAGGGGGTAAGGCAGGGATGTCCGCTCAGCCCTCTCCTGTTTGTTCTTTTCCTAGCGAACCTAGACGAGGAACTGGAGAAGGGCAGATGGGGGGGAAGAAAGTGATCTCACTGGCATATGCGGATGATGTGGTGTTAATGGCGAGAGAGGAAAATGACATGAGAGGCATGATGAGGACGCTGGAGAGATATGTGGAAGGGAAAGGGCTAGAGGTAAACATAAAGAAAACAAAGGTGATGAGATGTAGGAAAGGAGGCGGGAGGTTTACAAAGGTGAACTGGAGATGGATGGGGGAGGAAGTGGAAGAGGTAAAAAAGTACACATACTTGGGGTATGTAGTCAAGAGGAACGGGGATCAGGAGGAACAAGTAAGAGAGAGAGTGAAGAAGGGAGCGAAAGTGCTAGGACAGGTATGGGCAATTGGAAAAAGGAAGTTCGGAGACGATTGGGGAAGAAGGGTATGGCTGTTTGACAAGCTGGTATGGTCGGTCGTGAGGTATGGGGTAGAAATCTGGGGGTGGAAGAAAAGAGAGGAGGTAGAAAGGCTGCAGGAGAGGTTTTTAAGATGGGTGTTAGGGGTATCAAAAAGAGTGCCAGGGTATATGATAAGGGAGGAGGTAGGAAGGGAGGAGCTAGAAGCAAGGGCGGGAATGAGGGCCTGGGGGTATGAAAAGAGAATAGAGGAAGGACGAGGGGGGGGGGGGAGCTAACGAGGAGATGCAGATTGGAAATAAAGAAGAGGGTGAGAGCCGGAAAAGGGGTAGAGGAATGGGAAGGGGAGAGAAGAGAGTTTTACGAAAGTAGAGGCTGGAAGGTAGAGAAGGTAGAAGAGATGTGGGAGTCAGGAAACATGAGAGGAGAGGAGATAATGAGCATAGAAAGAAGGAAACAGAGGGAGGAAAGATGGACCAGGATAGTAGAAGCAAAGGGGAACAAGGAATATAAATTCGTTAAGGGGAATGGGGTACAGGAGTACCTAAAGAGGGGCTGGAAGGAGAAGAGGTGGAGCAGAGTGGCGAGGTTTAGGTTAGGGGATGAGATGAATGGAGGATTATACTGGGAGAAGGAAGAAAAAAAGAGGTGTAGAATATGTGGGTACGGAGTATTGACGTGGGAACATGTATGGGAGGTATGCTCGGGTTTGGGGATAGACAGAGGATGGCAAGAGATGAGAGAGGAAGTGTTGGGGGAGAAAGAACAGGGGGAAGATTGGCTAGTGGAAATAAAAAGGATTAGAAAAGAAAAGGGGGAGAGAGGGAAGGAGAATTAGGCGGGGGATAGAAAAAGAGCGACGGAAACGGAGGTCGGAAGGGTGAGAGGAGGAGAGAGTGATGAGAGGACGAGAGTGAGAGTATGAGAGAGTGAGAGTTTGGAGAGAATGAGCAAAAAGAGTTTTTTCTTTGAAATTTCTTTTTCTTCTTTGGCGAGCGAGGCATGAGGTGTGCGAGAGAGAGCGGGAATGTAAATAGAGAATATGTATAGTAGTTTTAAGTTCAGATGTAAGCGGAGCGGACTCCGTGCTGTACCCCGCAAGGGAATAAATGGCAATATTATTAAGAAGCAAGTACTGCTGTCCGCTGTGTACGATCTAAACCGATCGTTTTCGAAACAAGTGATCACCGGCTTCTCTTTAAATCGTTCGGGAAGCTCATCACCTGTGATACGCATCGTTAATCAAGATTATTCCGGAGTGGAGTTTGAACCTACCGAATGGGCCATCATCACCGACCACTTCCCCTTCATCGACAAATTCTTTACCGCCGAGGATAACATCAAGGAGGTACCCGAGGCTTTTAACACTCCTATTCTCATGGCCACTCACGAGCTAGTCTTCACGTACTCTTACGGTGAGCCGGCAATTATTATCAAACCGGCAATGCCGTTGTTTACGGACAACGATGGCTCGGGTGTTAAAAGAGCTAGGGCGTACACACCTACGGTTGTGATGAAAAGGGTGTCCTACCTCAATCTCCAGAGGGTTCTGCGCTGTGTAACCTTTCAAATAACCACTGCGAGATTACTGACAGTGCTAACAACTGTAAAGACACGCTGATTGCGAAACTCGACCGCCACGGAGATGATGCCTCCTCCAGGGACAGCATATTGGGCGATCTTCGATTGGTTCTGGAGAAGAAAGGCCTGTGGTCACCGGCGCTTAATCAATTATTGTTGGAGTTGCTGTTTCTGTATAACCACGAGTACCTTTCCTTCGTGCGGAGCACCATGGAGGACCAGAACAGCCATGCATAAGGCTTATTTTCTTAATAAAACTGTACGCTTGATGTTTCTTGCAAAATTTATATAATATTTTTATTTTTAAAAAACTGTTTTTTTTTTGTTTCCTGCACCTACATCTCCCCATATCTTCTCAATAATTTATAAAGCATTAAGCGTATTCCTCTGTACGTTGTTATGCGACGTCGCCGTACACCTGCACGGGTTTTCACTTCGCCGAGATAAAGACATTCTTCAGAGGCGATCTGAACCCTTGATTACATCATTGTTCGGAGAATGTCTTGAGCATAACATTCTTAAAGTCACGCGGCTTGGGAAACGGGCAGAATCGGGGACCAGGCCTTACCAATTAATCAGGATACGTTTTTACGACTTAAAGCAGATTCGCGTCAACAATACGGTAATAATCGAAAATGTATCACACGCTACAGCTTGATAATATACATAATGTGTCTTACAAAATACGGTGTTCTATTTTACCACGGGCACACTTATCTCCTTAGGATAATTAAAAAAAAATGTTACCGACCGGTGGCCAATGCATAATTACCGACCGTAATAGGCCCCTGGGGGCATGCAACGCCGCTGCGACTGAGTTTCCGGCCTTAGGACCAGGCCCGCATGGTGGGGGGAGCAACAACATAGGTTAGCGGTGGGGAGAACCGACCACATTGGCGAGGGGGTGACGCCATAGTGCAGTACAGAGGGTCAGAGCGCTACGCGCTCCATGACTCACAGGGGACAGTGGTGGGGGTTTGTTGTGACGGCCAGAAGTGGTGCATAACTACTCGTGTATATACGCATCTAAAAAAAGAAACGATTTACGCTTTTCCGATTTTCTTAAAAATCGTTACCCCAGGGTTTTGAGGTCGTCCCATCCGAATATGATATCAGAATTTGGAAATTCAAAATTGCAGATCCAATACGTCCATGCTATACAGCGAAGAGATTAAGAGAAATGTCATGAGAGATTTTATTATGTTGGTAAGAAAGTAATTTCGGTTTGCATAAATAGATATCGTTATGTTTATTTTGTTATTCTTCTGACAATGTTGTAATTTTTTTTAAAGATTTGGTCATTTTTTTTAAGATTTGATATAGGAACAAATTTCGTGTAAATTTGATTATAACTGTTAGTTTATGGTGAATTTTAACATGATGTGCAAAAATAAAGATTTTCGACATATTTTACTTCTTTATTTTCGTGAAGGCAAATAAGCGGCTGAGAGTTACAAAGAAATATGTGAAGTTAATGGTGTCCATTGCATAACAGAACTCACGTGTCAAAATTGGCTTAAAAAATTTCGTTCTGGAGATTTTTCACTTAAAGATGGCCAACGTTCTGGTCGACCTTCTGCAGCTGATGATGACAAAATGAAAGCCATAATTGAATCGAATCGTTATATAAGTGTGCGAGATATTGCAAAAAAGTTAAATGTATTATTCACGACAATTGAAAATTGCATAAGATGTCTTGGACTCATTAAAAAGCTCGATATTTGGGTTCCACATGGATTGAAAGAAATTCACTTAACGCAACGAATCAATATTTGCGATACGCATTTCAAACGTAATGCGTCGACCCTTTTATGAAACAAATTATCACTAGTGATGAAAAATGGATCGTCTACAATAACATTAATCGAAAAACATCATGGTCCAAGAGTGATGAACCAGCACAAACCGTATTGAAAGCTGAATTGCACAGAAAAAGATGATGCTATCAATGTGGTGAGATTACAAAGATGTTGTGTATTTTGAGCTGGTTCTAAGAAACCAAACGATCCACTCAGATGTTTACTGCCAAGAACTTATAAAATTGGAGGAAGCAATCAAAGGGAGAAGGCCAGAATTGGCAAATCGCAAAGGAATCGTGTTCCACCAAGACAATGCAAGGCCTCATACATCTTTAGCCACATGTACGAAATTATTGGAGCTTGGTTGGGAAGTGATATCGCATCCCCCATATAGCCCCGACCTTCCAACATCGGATTATCATTTATTTCGAAGTTTACAGAACTTTTTAAATGGTAAAAATTTCACTAATAACGATGACCTCAAATCATACTTGGTTGAGTTTTTTTGCTGATAAGGATCAGGAGTTCTATAAGCGCGGAATCATGCATTTACCAGAATGATGGCAAAAGATCATCGAACAGAATGGAAGATATTTGACTGATTAAAGTTCATTTGTATAAAAAAATTGAGTCTAATTTCATTCTAAAAAACCGCAATTACTTTCTTCCCAAGCTAATAGAAACTCGAAGAAGAGTCTCTTTATGCTCCATGAAATAACAGTATAGTACATGCAAATTATTTTATTGGTTGTAGAAGAAATAAACTACTAATAAGCATTTATATTTAACACAGTTGTAAGTATGTAATGACTTAAGGTAATCAAAAAATGTAATATCCATTCAAATGTATTATTCTATTTCCTAATATCGTATTTAATAGCATAACTTTTTTGGTTCCAATGTACAAGAAGGTAGTTTGGAGGCTACTCAGTGGTAAGTTAAATCCCTACAGAAAGAGGACCAGGAATAAACGTGGAGAAGTTATATTCCTTCTGGTTCTCGAAATACATTGTTCTTGCATTCATGTCAACTATCTGCATAGTACCAAGTGTCTATACCGGCTTGAGGGAACGAATATAACGAATCATGTGTATGAAAAATTCCATAATTTTGTTTGCGATATATCCGAGTGTTGCGCGATGCTGAGCGTAAAGAGTTTGAAAATTCGACAATAAGGGCGCGGACTACAATACTATACAATAAAGAAGCAAAAAAGAACAGAAAAGAATGGCGTTGGGTTCCCAATTTATTGTGATATTATACTGTGATTATGGTTGTCAATAATGTTAGTAAATATAGTCAAGTAAAAAAAATTGATCATGTTTTTGAAGATGTCAAGCTAACAGTAGTGGATACGATTAATCATGATTTGGAGCACATATCTGAGTGCACTCCATTATGATATGGCACACATTACGCATTATGGAAATTCGATAGGTCTGTTATGAAATATAAGTCATATGAAAAACAATGTGGAGGCATCCATCCAAATGAACTATTCAAAAACTCAAAATTCCCTCGTATCTGCAGTATATACACCACTGACTAAACAAAATGATGGCTCTGATTATTAACTCTTACCCGGTAATAATATTTATGATATCCTCAGCCCATAAACCTACGTCATTTTCGCCCACCGTAAACTTAAGATAATAAAAATATTTGTAAAAAGTCATATAAACGTTTAAAAAGTCATATGAACCTTATATAGAGTGTATCAGTCCACATGCACGTTTGAGATTTGCGGTGAAACGGTGCACAATTTCGAAAATCTGATGTCACGACCATTGAATATTTTTTGATTGCACATCGAATGGGCATATTATAATTGTTCGTTTAACTTCCGGTCGCAAATAAAAAAAATTATCTTCGCCATTTCAACTGATATGAAAAAAGTTAAAAACAAAAGTTGTAGAGTAAGAAAAAATAATAGAGATTACAACAAAATTTGGACGGATTGCATGCATAATAATTGAGATATTTGCGTTCGAAATTTTATCATTTTTTGACAAATTCCTGATACTGGCGGAACGCCTTAGCTTCGTGCAGCAGCTTCACGCCGAACTCTCAATTCGCAATTGTTTTGAGGTAAGCGTTCAGTCAGACGCAAACCCGTACAAGGTGGCTAAAACAAATTACAATGCTATTTTTCATTACAAGTTAGAAGTCGAAGTATTTCTGCTGTAGATTTGCGTGATGCAGAGACATCGTATTCCTCGCCGTAGAGTTTGGGGTCTTCGTGTTTTTGAACGTAGATTTTGGAATCTACGTGTTCCTTGCCGTAGATTTTGAAGTCTTCGTGTTCCTCACCGGAGATTTTGGAGTCTTCGTGTTCCTCGCCGTAGATTTTTGGAGTCTACGTGTTCCTCGCCGTAGATTTTATAGTCCTCGTATTCCTCGTCGTAGATTTTGGGGTCTTCGTGTTCCTGGACATAGATTTTAGAGTGTTCGTGTTCCTCGTCGTAGATTTTGGAGTCTTCGTTGTCCTGGACGTAGACTCCAAAAATTTACGACGAGGAATACGAAGACTCGAAAATCCACGTCCAAGAAGACGAAGACTCCAAAATCTACATCCAGGATCACGCAAATCTACAGCAGGAATACTTCGGCTTCTCATTTGTAATCAAAAATAGCATTGTAATATGTTTTAGCCACCTTGTACGGGTTAGCGGCTGACTGAACGCTTATCTCAAAACAATTGCGAATCGTGATTTCGGCGTGAAGCTGCTGCACGAAGCTAAGGTATCAGGAATTTGTCAAAAAATGATAAAATTTCGAACGCAAATATCTCTATTATAATGTGTGCAATCCGTCCAATTTTTTTCGTCATCTCTATTATTTTTTCTTGCTCCACAACTTTCGCATTTAATTTTTTTCAATATCATTTGAAATAGCGAAGACAATTTTTTTTATTTGCGACCGGAAGTTAAGGGGTCTACCCTAATTAGAATTTTCAAAAATCGAATTTTTTTTTATTGCATTTTTTGAAAGTATACACATTTAAAAGTATCATATTAAAATTTTATAAAGATCCGAGCAGTCTAACTGTACTTTTGAGCGACGTTTACTTAGCTACCTGAGCGCGCTAATATACGCACCGCTCGGAGCAATACTACCTACCTGCCTTTGTATACACGAGGAGCTGCTACTTTTTGTAAATATATACGAAGGCAGGCTATTTTGGATGAAAATGAGCGGTATGAAGAAACTGAAGGCATACTGTATGGTTCAGGCATCGCTGATTAGACGTAAGTAAGATTTTTTCTCGATTTTAAAGAAAACTTTAAACGCGTTTTTCTCGAAATGACATTTTTGGACGGCTTGTTGATAAAATCTCCGAAACTATTCAACCGATCCTTACCAAAATTTTACCACATGTTCTTTATGACTATAGCTATAGCGCATATCATACGAATTTTGAAATTTTGAGTATAACTTTTTTTTTTTGCAAAAAACGAAGGAAAAAAACGTGTTTTTTCGTAGTTTTTAGTAAAAAGGCCGCCATTTTGTCATTTTTTAGAAAATCAAAAATCGTATGATATGCGCTATAGCCCATTTACCTACTGAATCTAAAACCATTTTTTTTTTCAGATCATCCATTCCAGAGATTTCATCAACAGCGCACACCCATCTTTTTTTTTGGACCTGTCTTCTGCCCCATTTTTCTGTACGAAAACGGAGTAAAATGAATATAAAAAAATTTTTTTGTGTATTTTAAGAGTGTATTTTTTAGGCCTAACACTTTTTATATCCATATTTTTAATTTATACCGGTCAAAAAAATTCGTGAAAATAGCCTTCTTTTTGCCCGTCTAATTAGGGTAGACCCCTTAACCCGTTAAGGGCCAAAATGGCATAAACGATGCGACGATCTTTGACGCCGTTTAACTCATGCTATGATCGAGTAAAAAAATTGAGAGAGATATATTTTTGAAGTTCGAGACCTGCTCTTTCGAATGGTGACCGCGGAATCGATCTAAATTATTTTTTTCTATGTAAAAATTCAGTTTAAAAAATAAAAACACGATTTTTTCGACCTTTTTTTTTCTTTTAATCGAGTTTTAGAAGGTTTCCCGGTCTGTTAACAAGCTGGAACCCGTTCAAATGGTGGAGTAAATGTCTGAACTTTAAAAATATGTCGGGAGGAAGTTAATTTTTCACTTTGGTGTTTACAAAATGACGGCTGATTCACAGAATTTTTATCAATGCATTCACAATTTTTTTTAGCGGAAAATATGAGTAAACCGAGGAAATTGCTAAGAATAAAAAGTTCTTAGAATCACTCAAAGAATACGTCAAAATTTCTTCGAAACCTTTTGAGCAACTTTTTGATTTTGCAAAATCAAAAAAGTTGCTCAAAACTCTCCGGAAAAATGTGTGCGTATTCTTTGAGTGATTCTGAGAACTTTTTATTCTTGGTAATTTTTGTCTAGATGCGCAGGATGAATTTTCACAACGGATACAAATTCGATATTTGATAATTTTTTTCTTGGAAGCAATGGGCTCTAGACAAAAATTACCAAGAATAAAAAGTTCTCAGAATCACTCAAAGAATACGCAAAAATTTTTCCGGAGAGTTTTGAGCAACTTTTTTGATTTTGTAAAAATTTTGCAATTTGCAAAATCAAAAAGTTACTCAAAAGGTTTCGAAAAAATTTTGACGTATTCTTTGAGTGATTCTAAGAACTTTTTATTCTTAGCAATTTCCTCGGTTCACTCATATTTTCCGCTAAAAAAAATGGTGAATGCATTGATAAAAATTCTGTGAATCGTCCGCCATTTTGTAAACACCAAAGTGAAAAATTAACTTCCTCCCGACATATTTTTAAAGTTCAGACATTTACTCCACCATTTGAACGGGTTCCAGCTTGTTAACAGACCGGGAAACCTTCTAAAACTCGATTTGAAGAAAAAAAAAGGTCGAAAAAATCGTGTTTTTATTTTTTAAACTGAATTTTTACATAGAAAAAAATAATTTAGATCGATTCCACGGTCACCATTCCAAAGAGCAGGTCTCGAACTTCAAAAATATGTCTCTCTCAATTTTTTTACTCGATCATAGCATGAGTTAAACGGCGTCAAAGACCGTCGCATCGTTTATGCCATTTTGGCCCTTAACGGGTTAAGCCAACAATAATAATATGCCCATTCGATGAGCAATCCAAAAATATTCAATGGTCATAACATCAGATTTTCGAAATTGTGCACCGTTTCACCGCAAATCTCAAACGTGCATCTGGGCTGAATACACTCTGTATGAACCTGTCCTTGAACTTCCTACTATAAGGCTATAAACAAAATTCTGAATTTTTTCCAATAACTTTATTGCATATGCAGGCTGTCTCAATTTAATTAACATGGACGAATATCTCTGAAATGAGGAGAGAGTAACAAATTTATTTAAAACAAAAGTTTTTCAATGTAGAAGGGGAAAAATGGTACTGATATTCGTTAATTGGTCGATCAAGCCATTTTATAGAATTTTAACTTGCTAATTCTTTTTAAAATGATAATCAATTTTTTTATTCAAGATGTTGGTGGCATCGAGATAATTCGAAGCATGTGTATTTAAATTCGTTTATCGTATGACGCCCTTACAAGTATTAATGGATCTGCAAATTTCCAACGCCAGATCTTTCAATTATGCATAAATGTTGGAGGCGATGTATTCGAACAGTTGTTAAATTCTTGAAAAGTGAATGGATCGCAGAAAAATACCAGAATTTTTCTATTATTACGATTTAATTGTAATTTCTTTTTTTTCTGATTCTCTGCAAAATTCTCATTCGTTCACAGATTGGTGGAACGTTACACTGGTAGCTCATCACGTCACTGACCTAAAATTCAAAAATCCTAAAAAAAAAATACTCAGGTGTGAAAGTTTCCCCAATAAATAGTTCGTCCGTCCGTACAGTGCGGATGAGAAAAACTAAGGAGAAGCCGTGAGTGGGAAACGAACTAACGATGAGAACTGGCAGGAAAACGTTAATCGCTCTTACATTGTTGCCTGGCGCCAGTATCGACAGTCAGTAAACCAATGCGTTTAGCGCTTGGAGCGTAAAACAATTGCTAGTCGCGCGATTCGTCTGAAGCAGTCTAACTTTTGCCTCATACGACATTAACTCCCACCGCGCAACTATGACTCGCAAAAATTCTTCGTTCTCATTGGTGTATCTTAAATGCTTCCCATTTAGAATCTATTACGAATTTCTACAAACGCTTTGCGAGAAGTTAGTCGGCGGACCTCCAGCTATCGTCCATTTTCCGGTATAAAAATAGTTTTAGGACACCCTGTATAACAAACATACAGGGTAGTCAGTAGAAACGCACCAGCAGAAGTTGGCCGCAAGTGGCAGTGTGGCCTGTTCAACAAATGACATGTGACTGTGACCGATTCCCATAAGCTAACAGTTCGCATACCAATAAGGTTTTCGAAATATTTCAATAGTTAGGTTACTGAAATAATTAATTAATATTGTAATGACAAAACGTGATGTCAGTTAAGATTTATTTTAACAACACATTTTTTTGCTGCACTTTTTTGCTATAAAAACATTTCAATTAATTGATTTTTAAATTAATTGCAGCATTGTATTGCAGAATTGCAGTTGTGATCATTACTTGGAAATAACAAAATTGTGAATATTTTAAAGTTTACATTGTTTTAATTGCAATCTGTTGTGAAAATAAATCTTAACTGATATTACATTTTGTCATTACAATATTAATTAATTATTTCAGTAACCTAACTATGGAAATATTTCAAAAACCTTATTGCTATACGAACTGTCAGTTTACGCTTATGGGAATCGGTCACAGTCACATGTCATTTTTTGAAGAGGCCATACTGCCGTGTCGGTCACTTGCGGCCAACTTTTGCTGGTGCGGTTCTACTGACTAGCCCTGTACATCGTAACATGGTGTTACAACAAGAATGACTGAAAAATAAATAAACAGGACCTATCCGGAAATTTTTCGGAAATTCCTCATCCCCACAACGCTTCCTCGCGATCTGATTTCTATGTAATAACAAGGGCATTCGGACAACTCGTTATAATAAATACACAATATGCACAGACCCAATTGGATACAAATGCGAATTCTTGTCACACGGGTAGTCATTAACTGGTTATTCAAAAATATTATAAGTTATTTTTATCTGACGGAGCCGTTTTAAGCATTTAATGTATCATTTATTCACTAATCTACCCAGTTCCTAAAAATTAAACATTTTACCCTAGCCTAAACTAAAGTAAAATTAGAAATAAAATACCATAGTAAGTTATAATTCATATCTAATTTTATTCCACCATGGAATTTGCAATACAAAGTCATTTGTGTCCAACTGGATATGTGTGCAATCCTTTGAGGGGGGGGGGGGGGGGGGGGGCGGCAGTACAATTGAACCCAAATAATATAGGAGCCCTTGCCCCCGTGAGTATTACATTCGACCAGCCTATTATTTTTAAGAATCGAGCATCTTAATGTTAGTAAACTTTCCTATATATATCTTAATGATTGTTTTGAACGTACTCACCTAAGATGGATACTCTGGACAGGAACTCTTCGTACATTTTGCGCTTTCTAATTGTCGATCCCATGAGAATCCTACGGTAGGAATCTCTATCTATACCCCATAATTTAACAGCAGTCTTTGCCTTGACAGTAGCGGCACGTGGAGTTCCATAGATCAACGCAAGTTCGCCGAAACTTCCGCCTTCTCCAATCGTTGTTACTAATTCACTGTTAACGAAAATTTCAACTTCTCCTTGATCGATAACATAAAAATTATCGCCTTCGTCACCTGTGAAAAAAAAAAATATTTGTATAGAAATAAGGAAAATAAAATAACAGAGAATTGCAATGAGCTTACATTTAAAGTATTTTTTTCCGTCCAAAAATTGTTTACTGGTCATGTACAGAACTGAGTTCATGCAACAATTTATATGCAATGCTTGATATTTCATGTACGACCTTTTTAAGGGATCATAACCGCCCGAAAAATAGCCGATTTTCGCGATTTTTTTTTAGGGGGATGGAATAAAGTTATCGGTCTAATTTTTTTTTACAAATTGAAGCACCTATGAAGTATACAAAATGATTTTTTTTAAGTTTCTTTATGTATTGTTTAACGTTGTTTTCATTTGTGGAAAACTGAATGGAAAAAAAAATGGTGTCCCATGGTGGCCAGGATTGCGGGCGCAAATTTATCCTCAAACAAAAATTTCAAATGGTTTATAAATCTGTAGGAAAGCCGCTATGCTCCTATGGAGGCTTTTTTGTTTTTAGTGAAATTTGAAAAAATGGTGTCCGTTTGAACAAAACGTATAAAATTTAGCCTTTTTTTCGACAGTTTTTCGTAAAAAAAAATAGGAAGATTTCAAACAAAATAAAAAAGCTTCCATAGCAACATAAAAAATGACGTGAAGAATGATCTGTTAAAATTTCAAATGGATAGCTTGAAAATTCTTCCATTGAGAGTGGCCACCGTTTTGAAAAACACCATTCCGAGAAAAACGCTTTTAAAGTTAGGAGTGCGCCAGGTCTGACCCTGCAATCCCTTTTTCTAAGAAAGGCTGTAGCGACCGAAATAATTCGAATTTCGACATAAACATTGGACAGAATGTTTATAACCGTGTACACTATCGGATAATGAAAAAAAAAAAAAATCGATTTTTTGAAAATTTTACACTGTGATGATCCCTTAACTACTGTAATGTTACAAATCGACTAACTTCTCAGTACTCCTGTACTGAGAGCGTACTCATTCCAAATAAACAATAAGGACAGGCGGCTATTGTCAACAATAGTCGACAGATGAAAAACATCTCCTGAAAGTCAATCCGCAGAAAATAATATAAATAAAATCCGAAAGATAATTAGCGCTTCCGCTAATCAATCTAGCATTCTAATTAATTAAATAATGCATTTCAATTGAATTTAGATATTCAAAAAGTACATCGACAATGAGCAGTAAGAAAGTAAGCGTGATTTAAATCCAAAAGAATAATGCACAGTAAACTCGTTATAAAGTGTTTGAGTTTGATTAATGCCTCTTGGGATAGATTATAGTAATTATATAAAATCATTGTTAAGAATTTAATCGGAGGCTCCGCAACATTAGCGATCGCTATTCCACCGAGCCCATTATGTAAAGAAACATTTTTAAACTTCTGAGGAGAGCACTGCGATTTACCTCAGAAGCTTTAGTTGACACCATATTGATTTCGATCTATTATACTCGCCGTAAACTCATAAGGAGCGTACGAAATTGTGATATCGATAAACATTACACAATCTATAACTACTATTTCATACTGTTTTATGAGTAATTCCCGTTCGACCTCTTGATAAGAGTGTTAAAGTTACCAACGAACTGTTATCTTAAAAGTAAGCGATGTTGCCCGACAGATGGCGTCTTATTTTTGTTCTCGAGACAGAGTCCCCGAATCACGGGTCAAGTCAGTCAGAGCTATCGAGAGCGTACGAGAATTGGCGGTTTCTCAGATAATAAATAATTCAGTAACTATTGTACAGTTAAGTGGAAAGAGTATCTTCTGACGTCTCTAGAGGCCATTAATTAAATCTCTTTGCAGATTTTTAAGGCCAGGACTCATATGAGCCTCTCAGCAGCCTAGGAATAAACTAAACGAAATTTTTGGGATCATGAAAAAACTCTGTCACAGCCCGGGTTCGAACCGGGAACTCCAGGGATCTAGCAGCTCTAGCAAATCCGGGCTGTAGCAGAGTTTTTTCATGATCCCAAAAATTTCGTTTGGTTTATTCCTAGGCTGCTGAGAGGCTCATATGAGTCCTAACCTTAAAAATCTTCAAAGAGATTGAATCAGTGGCCTCTAGAGACGTCAGAAGATACTCTCCTCACTTAACTGTACAAAACCAAGTGTCTTCGGAGTATTCTCAAGTCAAGAGACTCATTTCTGTCAAGTCTCGCACCAAGTACAGGCAACCCGCCGCACATGACACGGCCTGCCAAGACCGTTTACTCGAAGTATCTCTTACACCCATCTTTCGACTCAAATATCTTATGAACGGCTGTATGCGAGTAAAAGTTATTGATACATCCACTATAGGAATCGAGGGTTCTGAATTAATTGCCATCAAAATCAATGAGACTGATGTACGAGATCAGGCCGTATTGAAATAGCGTGCGAGATAATTTTATTTTCGTTCCGTCGTTGTTGTCGTCGTTGCACGTCTATCCACTTTATCACACGATGGATGGAGATGGCTGCTTTGCCTTCTTTACCTACATATTGTTGTGCCGTAACGTCTCGATAACGAAGGTGTTCGATAAGAGAGGTTAGGGCTAGGATATTTTTGGGATCGTTGCCGGTTAAGGAGTTAGAACTCGCGTGAATATAACAAAACTGTGAAGGTTTATTAAAATGATTAAGTGTGTGTACAGTATGTCGACGTACGTCGACCTGGAAAATATAGTCACCGTTAATTAAATTGACTATCTTCTATTTCGGGTCTACTCTCGAGACCACCTTATCCGTACGGATTCTAAACGTAGACTCCCGATTTTCGGATGTGCAGCCATAAGCTGGACTTCCGAAAAGTGATTATTGTGCGATTTTATTATTTCTTCATTTCGGTTGCCAGGCCGCCTTTAGTTCTGACTTAGCACATTGCTGCACGCGCGGACTACCGGCCTGGCATATTTCTAGGGAAACAGGAGACTCCCAGCGCAACATCCCTCCCCCCTTAAAGAAATCGCACAATTTCTACACGGCGTTCGCCTCGGTTACTACCTTAGTGGAGCGCAGCTTCCCTGATTATTTTGGGTACAATCGGATACAATTCCCTTAATATTAGCAGGGGCGTCTGCCCGTAACATTGGTTCTGTCTTGCACGTCCTGGTCGGCCCAGCGAAAACGCCTGTCGCGTGCTCTATTTAACGCCGCTATGAGGCTATCTGGCCTTGATTCCAGCGGTTCCAGCTGGATGTTCACCGCGGGCGAGACAGAGTTCGGCGTGAGAGCCGGTGCCGTTGGCGTCGAGTTACGCTTACGCGTGTAACACATATACACGGCAAGACAAACCAATGCTATGGGCGCTATCGTACTTAATGAGTAAAGCCCTAGAATATGGTAATGTTGCCCCGGGTGTTGGTCATCATAGTCTAGGCTTTCCTTAATTTTAGACACTTGCGTCCCGAGGCGCGCTAACTCCTCGGGGTCCCGTAACACTTTAACTAGTTCCACTTTTCCGGTATCACTGGTCACTCGCGGGGGAATAACTTGGTCCATCTCAGATAGTGTGAGATTGAAGGGGGGCAAGTAATCCTCGTTGGCGACCTGGGTGATGCGTCGGATGGTTTGCAAGCTGAAACTACGGGCGGTTACCGTACATACGCCTACCAAAGCCAATATTCCTATGTTCTTTAATACTTCGTGGGACGCGGGGTTTCCGTCACAGGTAATACTGACTGGTACGTCGGTGGGCGCTACAAATAACCATTTCCCCGGCTGATGCATCGTGATCATCAGTACATGGTCGAACTTGGTGACCCGCTTCGAGCAGTGAAGTCCGTTGTCCGTGTCTAATTTCGCAAACGTCAGCACTTCGCACGGTGCTGAGCTCGTCAGGGGAATAGACGGATGCAGGGGGTTACAAATGTACCTATTAGAGAATTGTTTACAATTCCTCAACTCCAGGCTGGTCATTCGCAGGAAGTTTCGATTTTCCTGGTCCACGATCACGAGGTCTTCGGAGGTGTCTAAGTAGTAATACGTTCCGTTCTCCGACCTCACTGGTATCGGGTGTACCTTGCTTACGCTGTACCTCTTAGGGCTTATCAACGGAAAGTCGAGTACGACGATGATGGCATTCCCTTGACTGAAGGCCTTCGTATCAGCCAGTTTCATTAGGGTGGCCGCTTGGTTTCGTTCGACTGGCACAGGGAACCCAGTTCCCGCTGGTAAGTGTGGCAGTGCATCCGTGAGGTATCCTATCAGTTTTCGCGGTGGTAGCACCGCTGCACTCACTTTGCCGCTCGAAATCTCGACTATTAGTCCAACTAAGTCTTTTACGTCGTGTCGTAGTGCTTCGACTATCACGCTTAGGGCGGTGAGGCCCTCATCCAGCCTTTGTTCCTTCATTATTATGCTCATGTCTGCCGTCAGTGTAAGGTTGACACGGGCGATGAGTTCTTGGAGAGCCAGTTCGTTGCTCTGCACGTTAGTGAAGGAGGCGTTGAAGAGGTGCAATGTGGACTCGACCACCTGTAATTGGCCTTTCATACTCTCCTTCAGCGTCCGCTGGTTGGAGCGTATGGCGGCAATTTCCTGGTTGATCCTTTCCGCGTCCGCGGCGTCCATGTTTCCTGTGATGGACTTTATGATCGAACCGAGCCCGTCGATCAATCCCCTGCGTTTGAGCGCTGAGTCCGGTTTCACGAGGTCGTGAACCGTTCCCATTCCGTCTTCTATTTTCTTCACCATCCTGGTCACGGAATCTGCGATGGCCGGACAGAGGGGGTCATCTCTTCCTTGTTTTTCGCAGATGTCTAATAGCAGTTGCAGGTTAGCGCTGACGTCGGCCTCCCGTTTCATGACGGCCGCGAGATCCATAGTAACGGCCAGTCGCCATGTGGCCTTGGTCTCCGAGAGGGTTCCGATTTCCTCGTAGTATATTCCCGGGTTGCTGGCAAATGTGGTCACCGTAAACCCCTTTTCCGTTTCTCCGGTGATTGCACGGCTCGCCGTCAGCAGGACAGTTCTGCAAGGGGAATACTGCGTTACTTGAAACTGGCTAACCCGTGGGATTGTCTATTCGGTGCAAATTCCCTCTTTCTTTTAATCCCCCTTCTTTGCCGGTTTCGGTCACGGTAGGCTCTAGGGAGCTCATTCCGTTTCTGACATCAGGACGAGATGAACCTATCTCAAGGAATTATTTACCGCGAAGGCAGGGACATGGGACCCGAGATCCTGCGAGAGTTGGTTAGTATTAGTGACTTTCCCTTTTCCTTTCGTGAGCAGGGCGATTCACTGTGTCCTCTTTTAACGTATAGCGTTTTTTTTTTTTTCCTTTTTAGAACCAACTAGTGATCCCCGGGAGGCGAGATCGGCGTTCGTCGCTTGAGAGGTTCGCGGTGCGGACGCTTAGGGAGGTCCGTCGGCGACGATTCCTGTGCCGGCGGACTGTCGAGGCTCTGTGGAGCCTTGGCGACTTTGCCGGGGACGAGGACCCCTCGGACTTCCTGGGACTCCAGCGACTGTTCCGGGAAGCGTGCCCGACTTGTGGACGGGGTGTAATCCCGCTTCAATAAATAGTGTGTTTACCGTCGCTTGCCGTGTTCTTCCATTATTTCCGTTCGTCCTTCGGCCGTGGCCATCCCGTTTCCTTCTTAGTGCTCGGTGAAGTTTTTTAGGCGGTTTGCGTGAACCAGGACGGTCTTCCGACCCATCTTTATAGTGTAGTTAACCTCTGAATTTCTCGCGATTACTTCGTACGGGCCTATCCACTTCGGGGTCAATTTAGCTGAACGCCCGCGCCGTACGGCCTCGTTGTGGAGTAGGACCCTATCTCCGATACGGTATTCCTCGAGTTTTGCTTTAGCATCGTAGGTCAGTTTCGACCTTTCTTTGGCGTCACGTACGTTAGCCCCTGCTACCGTCCATGCGGCGCGTAGCCTTTCCCTCAGTTCTTGTGCGTAGTCATCTAGGGAGTAGGAGTTTCGCGGCTCCTGTTTCACCGCTGTCGGGAGCTCGGCTTCCCGACCGAACACTAGCGTATACGGCGACAATCCGGTCGCCGTATGAGGCGTAGTATTATAAGTGAACATCGCGTATCGTAGCCATTCGTCCCAATTTCCTTGATCCTCGCCTATGTAGTTCTTAAGATATTCTGCGAGCGTGCGATGCGATCGCTCCAATGCGCCGTTGCTTTCCGGATGGTATGTAGTAGTCTGGATCTTCTTAATTCTCAGCAACTTGCATACCTCCTTGAAGGTTGAACTCAGGAAATTCGTTCCTTTGTCGGAGAGTATCGAGTCTGGCGTTCCATATCTGCAGATGATCTCTTCAACGAGGGCTTTCGCCACGGTTCTGGCTTCTTGGTTGGGAATGGCTACCGCCTCACTGTATTTAGTGAGGGCATCCTGGAAGGTAAGTATGTACTTGTTTCCCGATGCTGTCTCTGGCAATGGTCCTACTATGTCGACCGCTGCTTTTTCGAAGGCCCGTGCGGGTGTGTCCGTTATTATCATTGGGACCCTTCCTTTCTTACGCAGTTTATTCACCTGGCACTTACGGCACGTAGAGATGTAATCTTCCAATTCCTTTCGGATTCCTGGCCAGTCGTACTTCATTCGAATACGCTGTAGCGTCCTCTTGACGCCCTGGCGCCCTCCTAAAGGGGCATCGTGGTACTCCTTAATGATTTTCTCACGGTCTTCTACCGTGGGGCAGGTTACGCCGTTGCCATAGTCGAGTTCGTTGTTCGAACTGCTGTCCTCTTCTTGACAGGACGATGAGCCTTCGCTCTGCTCTTCCGAGCTTTTCTCCTTGCGGATTCCTGCGCTATCTCTGCCCCAACCGCACGGCTTTGTGCTGGGACGTGCAGAGTCCTTCGCGCTTTCTTCTGGCCCTAGGCTGCCGTTCGGCTCGGAGGTTTCCCTCGCCTTCTTCTGGGCCCTGGTCGTGGCATAAATGCGACTTAACGCGTCCGCGTTAGTGTTTCGTTTCCCAGCCTTGTACTCCACGTCAAACTCATGTTCCGATAGTTTAATTCTCCATCGCATGAGTCGGGAGCCCGGGTCCTTTACTCCAAACAGCCAAGTCAGCGGCTGGTGATCCGTCACGACCTTGAACCGGGTGCCGTAGATATACGGTCGGAACTGTGCTATCGCCCATACGATGGCGAGTAGCTCCTTTTCGGTCGTGGTGTAATTCAGCTCCGCTTTAGATAGCGTTCGGCTTGCATAGCAGATTGGCAGGTCTTCTCCGACCTTGCCTTGAGACAAGATTGCGCCGATTGCCCTGTCGGACGCATCTGTTGTCACGATAAAAGGCTTCTCAAAATCCGGATATTGTAGTATCGCTGCGGAAGTCAGTGCCCGTTTCAATTCTTCAAACGCGGCATCTCGAATCGCAGTCCATTCAAACTTTGTGTCCTTTCGGATAAGTTCGGTTAGAGGCTTGGCGATTTTCGAAAAGTCCTTAATGAACTTCCGGTAGTATCCGGCCAAGCCCAAGAAGGACTGAACTCCCTTGACATCCTTTGGTACGGGGAATTCCTTTACCGCAGCGAGTTTCTCTGGATCCGCTCGCACACCTTCTTCCGAGATAATGTGGCCTAGGTAGTGCGTTTCCCTTCGTAGGAACTGGCACTTACCTGGTTGTATGGCCAGTTTGGCTTCCTTTAGGCGTTGGAACACCTCTCTCAGGCGAGCGTTGTGCTCGTCTAGATTCTTTCCGTACACCACTATGTCGTCTAGGTAGACGTAGCATTTTATCCCTTGGAGACCTGCTAGTACGGAGTTCATTAATCTCTGGAAGGTTGGGGGAGCATTTTTCAACCCGAAAGGCATTCGGTTGTACTCGAAGTGCCCTTGCGGTGTAGAGAACGCCGTTTTCTCCTTGTCTTCGTTCGCCATCGGGATCTGATGGAATCCCGAGGCGAGATTCAAGGTTGAAAAATATCGTGCCTTTCCCAACTGGTCCAATATCTCGTTGATGTTGGGCAGTGGGTACGAGTCTCCTATGGTGGCTTCATTTAGCTTTCGGAAATCCACCACCACTCGCATGCGTCGCTCGCCCGTCGCATCGGGCTTCTTTGCTACTACTAGCAAAGGGGCATTCCACTGGCTCCTACTGGGCTGTATTATGCTGTCAGCCAGCATTTCCGCCGTTTGTTTTTCTACTTCTTTCTTGTGGACTTCGGGCAGGCGGTATGGGGGTACCTTAGTAGGTCTTACCCCTTCCTTTAGTGGAATCCGGTGTTCCACCATGTGTGTGCACGGGAGTTTGTCTCCTTGCAGGTGGAATATCTCCTCGTATTCGCTGATCAGTCCTGCAAGAGCCCTTTTCTCCTCGCTGTTGAGGTGTGCCAGATCGAGTTCACCCTGTAATCGCTCTATGCGTCTGGCACCTCTTTCCGTGCTTATAGCGCCTACGCGCAACGTCTCGGCCTTATAGCCTCCGTCTTCAATGGGGGCATCCATCGGCTCGAGTTTCACGGTCGGGCGTTGCACCTCTGCTTCTAACTCGGTCATGTTGACCAAGCTCACTGCACAGCTGTTGCCCTTCGGCTGCGTCAGGCACGAGCCCATGATAACGCCCGTGCTGACTTCGGACTTTGCAAGTAGTCCGACGCTCCGGCTCGTAGTGGCTATGTAAGCGATTGTCTCGCTTCTAGGTGGAAGTTTCATGGTTGACTTCCCATCCATCAGAGGCATGCTATGGCCGTAGATTTTAAAGGTTTCTCCGCTGATTATGTCCGCCTTGTGTCCTCTAATAAATTCCATTCCCAACAGGCCATTTACGGTCAGTGGTACATCATCTGGTACCACGTAAAACCAATGTTTCACATCTACTGCCGGGGTTTCAAGGACGACTTCTGCCTTGCACAAGGGCGTGAATTTCTCGCCTCCCACACCCTGCAGTTCTACCTCGCTGTCTTCGATGACCGTATTCGGCTTCAGGCAGCTCTTTTTGATGATGCTGCACTGCGCTCCGGTGTCGGCCTTCAGCGTCAACACTCCTCCGACTGCGTGTGGAGACACGATGTCGAAATCGCTTGCGGATGCGGAATTTGCAGGCAATGTTACCTGTAGTAGCTGCATCATCCCTTTTTGCGGTCTCTTTGTACCGAGGGTGTTGAGCCTCAAGGTACCTAAGGTTCGCTTGCCGGTATTGTCGTGGCTAGAGGAGGTTCGGTCGGAACTGGGCGCATTCCGTCTTTCAGCAACGTCTTGCCTGGGCGGATCTTGCTTCGTTCCTGATCCGTTCTCCTGTCTATTTCTTAGCCTCTTCCGACACTCCTTCCAAGAGTGACCTTTGAGCTTGCAGTACGTACAGACGACATCAACCTGGTTGATTGCCTTGTTCGGTTGCGGTGCCGGTAAGCTGACGCGACCCGACTTGCGCCTGCAATCTCGTGCCATGTGCCCGGCGTTACCGCAATTGTAACAGGTTTTTCCCCCTGCGACTTGGCCCTGCATGGACCTTCTCGTGTTCTGGGGCTGTCCCGTTATGGTTCCTTTCGGTTGGACCATTCTGCTGATTTCGATAGCACCGGCGATCGATTCGTGTAAGGTTTCGTAGTTTCGCGAACGGACCAGAACTTGGACTTGCCCGTGCAATCCATTTTCGAAATTAGCCTGCGCACACTTGCGTGTGACGGCTTCCACCGATTGCGCGTGACTCTGGTCGGGTACCATATCACATAGCTTCTCTACTATATCTACGGTGATTCTTACGGCTCTGGTCGCATACGCAGTGACATCTTCTCCGGGATTTTGCTTTAGGCTATTGAACTCCATTTGTAGGGCAGACAGTGATTTACGCTGCCCGTACAAGGCCTCTAGTTCGTATTTTAAATCGTCTAGGGTCTCGATCGTTTTGTTCTTTAGCTCCCTTGATGCCGTTCCGTTTAGTTTGCCGCAGAGCACCAGTTCTAGTAAAAGTTCCTGGTCTGCTTCGGCAACCCTTCTAAATACGGTTTCGCATGACCTTATGAATCCGTCTAGTTCATTCGCGTCGCTTCCGTCGAATGTCTTTATGTTTTTTAACGCTAGCCCTATGTCTAGTCGTGGTGATCCGAGGGTGGCGGGGACGCTTCTTCTTTCTCTTACTGGTTCCGGCCGCCACCTCAAACTTGACCTATTTCTTCGGTCCCGTCCGGGCTGTAGTCGTTCTAACTGTCTCGTGAGGGCACCAATCTGATCTTGGAGGGCTGTAATCAGTTCATACTCGTCCGCTCCTACCTCGTTGAGGGTTTGTGCCAGATCTCTTCTCGCGTTCGGAGTATGCTCCGACCGGCGTTCCCGCGGCTCAAAGACCTCGTCTTCTCGTCCTTCCCCATCGAGATACGTTCCCAGGTCAGCTGGGTCGTGGTTGGACGTCCTTAAGGGTCGTTTTTCGTGACTCCTTTGGGCTGCGTGAGGTGAAAGGCCTCGAGCCATAGTTACCGCATTTACGGGGTCTGATACGGCAGTCCGCCCGCGTAGACGCGCGATTTCCTCATTCACCATAGAGTCTGATATTCCCGCGGGAGGAGCCTGTCCTCTGTTAGCCATGTCACCAATTTGGTCTAAAAGAGTATCGTCGTAATCGTCAAAGGCAGATCCTCTTCGCGATACTACTCCGAATTGAGCGTTTAAGCTACTCGTGATAGCCGCCTGTCGACCCTCAGGTAAACGTCCTGACGGGGAGAGAGTCCGTAGCGCTCTCCTAGCTCTAAAAGTTATATCTCCGACCGCGGCTTCTAGTCCGGCTAGGACGTTGACGTTTTCCCTATCCAAAGGTGATTCAAACGAGCCTCCCCTACGTAAGGGTCGCGGCTCAGTATCGCGAGGCATGGACCGATTCGCGTAGGGGGTGTCAGGAGTATACCGTGACTAACAATTAGAGACTAATCCTACCTACTGACTTTGGAAATTTTATAGGCTTTATAGATTGGTAACCGCCACTTACAGGATGAAGCTTCACTCCATGGCGTTGATCCTCCGGGATGACGTTGGTAGTCGTTGGGTTGGCTCGTACTCGTCCGGATCCCGGTAGCGGCGATGTCTGGATCCCGCTGTCAGTCGTAGACGTCCTTCCGGGCGTTGTTGACCCTTGGTGTGGTCTCGTGTGTCGGCCACGTTTGCTCGACTCTTCTTTGCAATAACGCCTACTGCGTAGCGTTTTGCAGTACGTTCCTCGACGTCTCTTGTCGAGTCCGATTTTATTCCTAATTCAACTACTGCGCGTTGAATCCTACCAGGCTATTTGTCCCAACGAATGTATGTCGGGTTCAGCTCTGGGTTTCGTTTACCGTTTCCGGTTGTTTCCCGTTCGGGCTGCTTGATCACTTCAGACACTTCGTTTCGCTAATTCACTTTGGCAATATCCCACCGCTGCCACCAAATTTGTTGTGCCATAACGTCTCGATAACGAAGGTGTTCGATAAGAGAGGTTAGGGCTAGGATATTTTTGGGATCGTTGCCGGTTAAGGAGTTAGAACTCGCGTGAATATAACAAAACTGTGAAGGTTTATTAAAATGATTAAGTGTGTGTACAGTATGTCGACGTACGTCGACCTGGAAAATATAGTCACCGTTAATTAAATTGACTATCTTCTATTTCGGGTCTACTCTCGAGACCACCTTATCCGTACGGATTCTAAACGTAGACTCCCGATTTTCGGATGTGCAGCTAGACTTCCGAAAAGTGATTATTGTGCGATTTTATTATTTCTTCATTTCGGTTGCCAGGCCGCCTTTAGTTCTGACTTAGCACATTGCTGCACGCGCGGACTACCGGCCTGGCATATTTCTAGGGAAACAGGAGACTCCCAGCGCAACAATATACAGTAGTGCGCAATTGAAGTGGAACACTTGAATTTTTTTTACATATCTGTGAAAGTATGACGTATTTCGAAAAACCAAAGACATATTTTTTAGGAAATTTCCTTCCCGTTCGAATGGTTAAGGTTTTATCCCGATCGGATACAAAATGGCCGAATGGCAGGGGTTGGAGTGAAAAAGTGCATTTTGGAACTTTTTGAAAAATTCGAGATCTAGTAGTTCCGGAAGGAAATTTATATTTCTAATTAGGGCACGAGAGAGAGCATCCTTCGGCATTAAAAAAACACCCCCATTGAACCCCTGTAGGATCACTCTAGGGGGAGTTACACCCCCTTGAAGTGAAAACACTTAAATGGCCATAACTTCCGAACACGCCGGCCAATCTGGTCCAGTTTTTGCATGATATCATCGTTAATGATACTGCAGATTCTCACAAAATTACTGTTCTCGGAGATGATCCCGTGACGGAGATCTCGAGATTTCGCAAGCGCACCCGAAGCTTCCCCGCCATTTTTGATTAGGAATGCGATAAAGTAGAAGTTTCATATTTACTCCACGTTGTAGCTGAGTTTTCAACGATTAAAATGCGCTTTTAAACATCCAAATACGAGTACGCTAAGGGATTTAATTATCCGTTTGAAAAAACGCCTAAATTTTGCGAGTTTCGCTCGAGGCGCTTGAAGGACTACTACCCTACCACGCGCGGCAAGCAACTGTCCCCCGAACGCCTCGAGCAAAACTCGCAAAATTTAGGCGTTTTTTCAAATGGATAATTAAACCCCTTAGCGTACTCGTATTTGGATGTTTAAAAGCGCGTTTTAATCGTTAAAAACTCAGCTACAACGTGGATAAAAATGAAACTTCTATTGCATCGCTTTCCTAATGAAAAATGGCGGAGAAGCTTCGGGTGCGCTTGCGAAATCTCGAGATCTCCGTCACGGGATCATCTCCGAGAACAGTAATTTTGTGAGAATCTGCAGTATCATTAAAGATGATATCATGCAAAAACTGGACCAGATTGTCCGGCGCGTTCGGAAGTTATGGCCATTTAAGTGTTTTCACTTCAAGGGGGTGTAACTCCCCCTAGAGTGATCCTACAGGGGTTCAATGGGGGTGTTTTTTTAATGCCGAAGGATGCTCTCTCTCGTGCGCTCATTAAAAATATGAATTTCCTTCCGGAACTACTAGATCTCGAATTTTTCGAAAAGTCCAAAAATACACTTTTTCACTCCAACCCCTGCCATTCGGCCATTTTGTATCCGATCGGGATAAAACCTTTACCATTCGAACGGGAAGGAAATTTCCTAAAAAATATGTCTTCGGTTTTTCGAAATCCATCATACTTTCACAGATATGTAAAAAAATTCAAGTGTTACACTTCAATTGCGCACTACTGTATGTACTCTGGATGGAGTTGGTAATTTACGAATACACAACACAATTAAATACATTTTGTACATGAAGCTACCGCTCACACCGAATTCTCAGTTAATGTAAGGCTGCTTCAAAATAATACAGAATTATCAAATCTTCAGCTCACAAGAAAAGTATGACATCCATTCACGTGGAGCGCGCGCGTGTGTGTGTGTGCTTCCACATAGTTCTTTGTATTTCAGGTAACAGTTTTTAGAGATATAGGATGTCCAGGTGTTACTCTCCGTAGTTTCCTGTATCTAGGTGTCGATCGTAGTACTCCAGGGTATTTTCGTATTTTGTTCACATAATAGTATTCTCTCTGTTGTTCGCACGAACTGTGGTACGTAAATAATCCAGCACACTCTCCTATCTTACGTTTACCCCACGGCGTCAACAAGCAGGACACCATTAATGATGCTTATATGCATTCAAGATTACATTTTCTTTTAAAATTTGCATATATTTTTATGCATTTAAAAAAATGGACTTACAAATTAAATTTATATGCCTTTAGACATTTTCGACAACGCAATATATTTTATTCTAAATAGCGACATCACAATGTATTTCCATTTTATGTCTGTAACAATATAGATTTTAATGCTTAGAACTTCTACATCCCGTTGAGCAACAAAAACTTGTGGTATCCCCCAAAAAAACACTTACGTATAAAATACTGTGCCAAGTACAGGATTACTGTGAATTCCTCTAACTAAAAATATTGAAATCATATTATTAATGCCGAGTATATGTATAAGTCACTACATATCTGTCTATTATATGATTTAGCACTGGCCCATCATTTTAATTGTATTTTAAAAATGTCCTATAATGTTTTCGCTAGTCTTTTCTAATTTAATAATTACTAAAACTTTAGGTGATTCTTTATCGAGTACTACTTGGCGGATCCATGCCAGGAATTCCGAGGTACTTTGAACTTATTAATAGTATTCTAAGACTATATATATGTTAGTTATTAGGCTTTTATTGTAATTATTTGTGACGATTTATTGTTAATATGCTCTATGTGGAAATTTGACGCTGGTTTCGAGTTTGAAGACTGGCATAATGAAAGCAAATTTATATGAAGAAATGCACGGATCCGTTACATAGTACTCTATAAGGAATCACCTAAAGTTTTATTAATTATTAACTGACCATTAAGTTATCAAGAGACTCGATCGAGTCTCGCGCCAAGTACACTGGGCCACAAGAATGGTGTCAACGGTAGACGCCGTGCGGTGAGGTAAGAGAGGAGATTTGGGCGGCGCCTGCTCGTCTATCTTGGCCTGTGCGTGCGACGCAGAGAGCACTACGGTGCGAGCGAGACGCCAGAGCGTCGTTCGGTGCGTCCTTGTTGCACAGCACTAGTGTAAGCGAGACGCCAACAAGGCCCCTCATTCGCAATAGGGAGCTTGGTGGGGGACCGCTCGTATTCGGGCGCACGCTTTCTCCCTCTCTCTCAGACTACCGCTCTATGACGAGGACAGCTAGTACCCCGCCAAGAATCGAGAAGGATCTATGGGACTTTCGGTAGTGGGAATGAGATAGACTTTTCGATTATCCGTCCTCGTCAAACAGCGTTAGTGAGACAAAGAGAGATATATGCGACGTGGTGGCTAGGAACAAGTGTCCAGCGTCTAACCCATAGCTACCGTGCGCCCTATTCGCGCAGCATGAGTGGGGGCGAGACGGCGATAGGTCCCAGAGTTGGCACGCTAGCACCCCCGACCTATCGCCGTCTCGCCCCCACTCATGCTGCGCGAATAGGGCGCACGGTAGCTATGGGTTAGACGCTGGACACTTGTTCCTAGCCACCACGTCGCATATATCTCTCTTTGTCTCACTAACGCTGTTTGACGAGGACGGATAATCGAAAAGTCTATCTCATTCCCACTACCGAAAGTCCCATAGATCCTTCTCGATTCTTGGCGGGGTACTAGCTGTCCTCGTCATAGAGCGGTAGTCTGAGAGAGAGGGAGAAAGCGTGCGCCCGAATACGAGCGGTCCCCCACCAAGCTCCCTATTGCGAATGAGGGGCCTTGTTGGCGTCTCGCTTACACTAGTGCTGTGCAACAAGGACGCACCGAGCGACGCTCTGGCGTCTCGCTCGCACCGTAGTGCTCTCTGCGTCGCACGCACAGGCCCAGATACGCGAGCAGGCACCGCCCAAATCTCCTCTCTTACCTCACCGCACGGCGTCTACCGTGGACACCATTCCTGTGGCCCAGTGTACAGGCAACCCGCCGTACGGGGCACGGCCCGCCGAGACCCTTTACTCGAAGCATCTCTTGTACCTGTGTTTCGAGTTAAATATCTTATGAACGGCTATATGTGAGAAAAATGTATTGATACATTCACTCTAGGAATCAAGGGTTCTGAATTGATTGCCACCAAATTCAATACGATTAGTGTACAGGATCAAGACGTATTCACATGCCGAGCGAGATGATTTTATTTCAGGTCCGTCGTCGTCGTCGTCTTCGCACGTCCATCGCATTTTTTACACAACAGATGGCGCTGACTGCTGTGCCTTCTTTACCTATTTGTACTCTGTATGGGTTAGTAATTTACGAATACCCAACACAATCAAATACACTTTATACGTGAAGCTACCGTTCATACCGAATTTCCAGTTAGTATAAGGGTGCTTTCACAACAGTATAGAATTATTCAGGTTTTAATAGCATTCATGTGCAGCGCGCGTATATGGGTGTATGTATATGTGTGCTTCGGCATAATTCCTCGTATTTTAGGTGACAGTTTGTCCAGGTGTTCCGCTTCGTAGTTTCCTTGTATCTAGCTACTGGATGTGGAAGTCCAGGGTGTCCAGGTATTCCGCTTCGTAGTTTTCTGTGTCCAGGTGTCGGATGTGGAAATTCAGGGTGTCCAGGTATTCCGCTTTGTAGTTTTCTGTATCTAGGTGTCGGATGTGGAAGTTCAGGGTGTCCAGATGTTCCGCTCCATAGTTTCTTGTATCTAGGTACTGGATGTGAAAGTCCAGGGTGTCCAGGTATTCCGCTTCATAGTTTCTTGTATCTAGGTACTGGATGTGGAAGTCCAGGGTGTCCATGTATTCCGCTTCGTAGTTTTCTGTGTCCAGGTGTCGGATGTGGAAATTCAGGGTGTCCAGGTATTCCGCTTCGTAGTTTTCTGTATCTAGGTGTCGGATGTGGAAGTTCAGGGTGTCCAGATGTTCCGCTCCGTAGTTTCTTGTATCTAGGTACTGGATGTGGAAGTCCAGGGTGTCTACGGTGTCCAGGTATTTCGCTTCGTAGTTTTCTGTATCCAGGTGTCGGATGTGGAAGTTCAGGGTATCCAGATGTTCCGCTCCGTAGTTTCTTGTATCTAGGTACTGGATGTGGAAGTCCAGGGTGTCCAGGTATTCCGCTTCGTAGTTTGTTGTATCTAGGTACTGGATGTGGAAGTCCAGGGTGTCCAGGTATTCCGCTTCGTAGTTTCTTGTATCTAGGTACTGGATGTGGAAGTCCAGGGTGTCCAGGTATTCCGCTTCGTAGTTTTCTGTATCCAGGTGTCGGATGTGGAAGTTCAGGGTGTCCAGGTATTCCGCTTCGTAGTTTTCTGTATCTAGGTGTCGGATGTGGAAGTCCAGGGTGTCCAGGTATTCCGCTTCGTAGTTTCTTGTATCTAGGTACTGGATGTGGAAGTCCAGAGTGTCCAGGTATTCCGCTTCGTAGTTTTCTGTGTCCAGGTGTCGGATGTGGAAGTTCAGGGTGTCCAGGTATTCCGGTTCGTAGTTTTCTGTATCTAGGTGTCGGATGTGGAAGTCCAGGGTGTCCAGGTATTCAGCTCCGTAGTTTCTTGTATCTAGGTACTGGATGTGGAAGTCCAAGGTGTCCAGGTATTCCGCTCCGTAGTTTCTTGTATCTAGATGTCGGACGTAGAAGTCCAGAAAAGTGTGCAACAAGCTTTGGCGCTTCGCTCAAGCTATAGTATCCTCTCTGATGTTCGCACGGCCTGAGGTACGTAAATAATCCAGCACACTCTCCTCTCTTACGTTTACCACACGGCTTTACCACACCATTAACGACGCTTATATGCATAGAAGATTACATTTTCTTTAAAAATTTGTATATGTCTTTATACGTTTCTAGAAAAAGGGACTTACAGATTAAATTTATGTGCCATTAAACATTTTGGACAACGCAATATATTTTTCTGATTAGCAACATCATAATGCATTTACATTTTATATCTGTGACAATATAGATTTCAGTGCTTAGAGCGTCTATGTCTCGTTGAGCAACAAAAACTTGTGATATCCCCCAAAAAACACTTACGTGTAAAAAACTACGCCAAGTACAGGAGTGCTGTGTATTCCTCTAATAAAAAGTATTGATATCAGATTATTGAGGCCAAGTACATAAGTCACTACATGTTTGCCTATTATATGATCTAGCACTGGCCCATCACTTCAATTGTATTTTCAAAATTTCCTATAACGTTTTCACTACTCTTTTACATTACTACTGTTTCTCGTTGTTGATTATGAATTAATGGTTATTTAATAATTAATAAAACTTTACCTGATTCCTTATCGAGTACTACTTGGTGGGTCCGTGCCAGGAATTCCAAAGTACTTACTTTGAACGTACTAATAGTATCCTAAAATTATATGTTTGTTATTAAGCTTTTACCGTGATTATTATTAACGAGTTATCGTTAATAAGCTCTATATAGAAAGTTGACATTAGTTTTGAGTTTAATGACTGACATAATGAACGCAAATTTATATCAAGAATTGCATGGACCCGCCAAGTAGTACTCGATAAGGAATCAGGTAAAGTTTTATTAATTATTAAATAACCATTAATTCATAATCAACAACGAGAAACAGTAGTAATGTAAAAAAGTAGTGAAAACGTTATAGGAAATTTTGAAAATACAATTAAAATGATGGGCCAGTGCTAGATCATATAATAGGCAAACATGTAGTGACTTATGTACTTGGCCTCAATAATCTGATATCAATACTTTTTATTAGAGGAATACACAGCACTCCTGTACTTGGCGTAGTTTTTTACACGTAAGTGTTTTTTGGGGGATAATTAAATACGATAAACAGTAGTAATATAAAAGAGTAGCAAAAACGTTATAGGAAATTTTGAAAATACAATTAATATGATAGACTAGTGCTAAATCATATAATAAGCAGATATATAGTGACTTATGTATTGGCATTAATACTACGATTTCAATATTTTTTGGTAGAAGAATTCACAGCACTCCTGTACTTGCTCTAACACGTAAGTATTTTTGGGGGTTAAATGTTTAGTCAATTTATAACTAAATAATAGATTACCACCATTTTGAAGTAGATTAAGGGGCTATTGGAGTTTGACACTTTTGAAAAATCGATTTTTTTTTTTCATTTTTCGAAAGTATATACATTTAAGATTGTTGTGTACAAATTTCAAAACGATCTGAGCAGTCTAAGTATATTGTTCAGCGTCCTTTACATGAGCGCGCGTACCTGAGCGCGCATATCTGAGCGCCGAGCGCGCCTACATGCTTTCCGTCGGTTTCTACTGTTCCAGTGATTGGTGCAAATATTTGAAAGCTAAAAAAACGAAAACTCAGTACAAGCATCCTCCTGCACTTTCTCAAGAAGTTCAAGAAATCTTGAAGCCGATATACGAGGATCTCACAAAATCCGAGCTGCTTGAAAGATGTTTAGGTGGTCATACACAAAATAATAATGAAAGTTTTAATCAATGTGTATGGAGTATGGCCCCTAAACATCTTTTTAACGGAAAAACAATTGTGGATATTGTGTCGAAGACAGCAGCTTGTGTTTTTAACGAAGGCTTTGAGCCAATTTTGAAACTTATGGAGCTGGCTGGAATGAAAATCGGCACGATCGCCATAGACTACGTCGCAAAGCACGACGACACGAGGGTCAGCCTTGCAGAGCGGCGTAGCTCTGATAGTTCGAAAGAGGCCCGAACTCAAAGAAAAAAAACAAGATTTGATAATATGGATCATTTTGAAGCAGAGGAAGGACCATCCTATGGTGCAGGCATGGCAGATTGATTGTAGGTAAGCATTTTTCATGATTTTTCATGTAACAAAACTTTGAACGCGTTTTTCTCGAAACAGCATTTTTGAAATTGGTCTCCACGAGATCTCAAAAACTACTTGACCGATCCTTACGAAATTTAAATCACATAATCTACATATGAGCCGTTTATTTTGAAAGTGGCCTAACTCCGTTTTTCAATATTTTCCAGTTAACCATGGTTACATGTGCAAATTAATGTTATTTATCAGTAAAGCATTTTAGTTTTTTTTTATTCCGAGCAAATACGATAATTCTTGACACATAAGTTTTCAGAGTTAGTTCAATAATTGAACCGTTTAGTTTGAAAGTGGCCTAACTCCATTTCTACTTAAATTTTGATATTTACTAGTGATAATGTCGGAAAGCAGTGATGAAGGTAATTTTAGTTAATTAGTATTTACTAGTTAACCTCAGTTTTTGGACAATTGCGTTAGTTGAAGAACCAGTACGTTTAATTCATGTCGTATCCATACGTTACACCATCCATATATGACCATATGGGCGATTATATCAACCCTAGTATGCATTTTTGTTGTTTTTTCTTCTATTTAAGATTATATAAACATCTTAAAACATCGTTTTAACAAGGAAATACTCTTTCTTAGTTTTGATCTATTAATTATTCCATAAAAGGTAATTTTTCTTGTCCGTATTTTGAAAGTGTGGTGTAACATATGGATGGTGTACGATACGACAATTAATATAAAACTTAAAACTTACTAGTAAATTTTAGAAATTATTATACCCATGGGGAAGAACAGAATAAAACTATTTAGTTCAGATAGTGAAGAAGAAATAGTAACTAATGATTTAAAAAAAAAATCGAAAAAGAAACAGAATTATTGAACAATATTCGTCTTCAGGGGATGAAGATACGAATAACAATGGAGAAAAGATCGATGAATCATACATCCAAAAAGTGGGAAAGATTAAACGGAATTTAGGAAAAAGTTTTTAATCGCATAAATTATGTTTCCGAAGTGTTTTAAAGATATTTATGTAAAATAAATTCAGTATTGTTTTTTTCAATTTGCACCATATAAATGATGTTGAAAGGACTTGGGCACCTTCAAATTTTATAATGAATCTGGTTGTTAATTTTGAAAGTGGCCTAACTCCATTCTTGATAAGAAAACGCATATTATTCACTTAACAATTGCCACTATTTTAATAGAAACTATAAATTTAACACCTTTAGATACACTCAAGCAGTATGACTCATTAGTATCCTATACGTATATTTTTAAATTCATTGAAACGCGAACCCTTAAATATCTCGATTTGAAGATAAATGGAGTTAGGCCACTTTCAAAATAAACGGCTCATATATATTCCTATAAATTAACGCTCTACGAGGTTGCCATTTTGATTTTTAATATTTTTTTTGTACAAAAAACAGTGAAAAAAATACGTTTTTCACTTTTTTTCTATTTTCATCCGCCATTTTTTTATTTATCGATAAAAATCAATATCCAAGCGTCATTGTCTAGTTCACGTTATACTTAATCCAACGCACTTTGTTTTTTTGGTTTCAGACAAGCCGTTCCTTAGTTCTGATGGAGACCGTTTGCCTCCTATTTTTCGAGGCGCTTTGTTTAAGTACAATTTTTAATAATAAAAATGCAGTAAAATAAATAAAAAAAAATTTCTCTACGTAAATAAAGACTAGATTTATTACCCCCAATAAGTTTTATTTCAATATTTTTAACAGCATGCCCAGAAAAAATTCCCAAAAATACCCTTTTATTTTAGCGTTCAAACTCCAATAGCCCCTTAAGTGGCTTTATGATGTTATGTATATCGGTCATCATTTCCAAACCAGAATAACATAGTCAACAGTCAATATAATTACAGACTCAGCACGTTACCCAGTGCACGTTACCCAGTGTCACCTACCCAGCTGCTTAGTTGAGTGCATTCCTAAGGTCCTAACCATACCTAAGAGCATCAGCGAAAAACGACTATATAATCAGTCAAAGTCTTGGTACCGATGCTCAGAAAATCATTTAGTTTTACGCGCAAAAAATCGGACTGCACATTGCCACTCATGGCTCTAACCGTTAGAGTATTAGATCCGATGTAATATTCGCAATCTGGCCTATGTACGGATTTGTTATTGCATACCCTAGGGAACAAGCTGTATCGGTTACCGGGCAAAATTAAGCTGCATAGACTAGTCCTTCCAAGTAGCGCATATACTAGATAATTTTCTGTTCCACCAAATTTCTTTTCGCTTTAACCTCACATACATTCAGGTTTTGTACTCCTATTCACGATTCTTATCCCAGTATTTCTCATAACAAAAACACTGTACACAACAACAATTAATTGAAAACTACCAAATCATTTGTAACAATATATCGCAAATTCACATTTTACTCGCCTCTTAAATATCTATTACCCATCCTTAAACATTTCAGGGAATATCTATCCACGTTGGAATAGCAAGGCATGTTTCAACACCTTAAACGAGCAGCGAACTCACCATTGAGTGCATTCTTACCGCTCGGAATTCACTCAAATATTATTCACGTTACCTCTGGTCGTTCCTTTCCTTTTGATTACTTCTAAATTTTTATTATCAAATTTAAAGGCCTCGCTAGCCACGACGGCCTACATAACAATGACAATGATGATCAGTTCAAAAAATAGGGTAACTACTTCAAGAAATTGCTGGTTGGCGTTCGTAAATGCTGATGAATGTTAAAATAGACTGGATAGATATGATATTGGATGAATAATTTTTAAAAATGCTACAAAATGAATTATTTTATGAAGACAGCTTTATTTAGACGATGATCAACCTACAAAATAGGATGACTAGTATAAGAAAGAATTGCCTAATTTAACGAGATATTTATCATTTGAGAAAGTGACATATTGGTTAGACTGGTCAAATAGAAAATGCTAATTTCAGTTTTCAAATAAAATGGTTGATTTTGGAAAGTGTTATTGCCGTTGGAGAGACAGATCGATTTAGAAAGAACGTGTTTTATCCGTACATATCGTAGTTGATTTACAAGTAACGTAATGTGATTATAAAATATTTGTAATTTTTAGAAATTAACTAACTAATTTGTGACAGAACTAATTGATTCAAAAATACCTTATTAATTTTAAAACATGCAGACTGGATTTCGAAAAATTATGTAGTGTGATGTATTTACTGAGAAAACTGCCGCGCTGTTATCCTTTGTTGCTCTAGTATCCATAAAAAAGGTCGAACTCGGGACGAAAATTTACTGGATTCTTGGCAAATCTAATTATCCATACCTCGAACTACAGTTGTGCCAAATACGAACTCTCCATCTCATATCTTCAACTAAAGCCTAATGACAGATTTCCCTTGGACTGGACTATAAGGAGGAATGCAATAGCTCATCGAATTTTGCATTGACGGTTCTGCCTTGCGTTGTGACAAAGCGTGTAAACACGCATAATGCAGTTGACAATTATTTTGCACACTGTCACAGGCCGTAAAACTACTATCGGATTTAGCCGTTCAGTAGTGCTGAATGGCATATTATGCGGTAGCGAAAAAATTTCGTTCATGAGATTCGCCTTGGAGCTTAGAATCTGTACTAAATGTTCTAAAGTCAACATTAGATATGAGATAGGAAACGAAATTCCTTGAGTAATAGTGCAAAAACATGCAACTATTGAATATAAACATCGCCTAATTGAAAATGGATTGTGTAGAATGAGTGTCACTGATCAAGGATTGCGAACGCCTTTACTAGTTATTAGCATGATACAAACAGAGGAGATATAGCCACATGTTCTCACACAAAAATCTCGAAATTGGCTATATAACACAGAAATTACCAATGATATGGTGTATGCTGACGTATTTGAAACTTTCCCCGCGTGACACTTTTTTCGATGTTCATCCGTGGTTCTGTGCAAACAATGCCATAAGTGTTGGATCGGTAACAGCAAAAGCATCTTCGAATCGCCATGGCAGAGTTGTAGGTTATCACTGTCGATTTTTATTTAATCTTTGTCTTTTCTACAAAATAAGTTGGACATTTTATCGGAAAGTTTAAATTTTATATCATAAATTTATTGACAATGCTTTCTATAGTGACATTTTTAAGTGCAAAGTTTCCTCGTTTTCAGCGCTCGTCCGTATGACAATTCATACATAGAAGAAGCTGTTCTAGTAAAAAAATCTGTCTATTTAAGTAAAAAAATAATTAAAATCAGAAACTATAACCTTTTCCTTTATTTTTAGATAAAAAAATTGGAAAACTTTTATTAATAATATATCCTTCACACTGTAAAAAAAAGCTGAAAGTTCATCGAATGAAAATTCTAACGCGAGGGACTTTTTTTAAGAAATGAGAATGTCTTTTGAAAAAGATGTTTTACTTTAACAAGTGTAGTACATCATTCAAGGCATTTTAGATTATACAATTGATCTTTAAATGCTTCTGTTCCATAAATAGCCCCTTTCTCTCTCTTGTTTGGAGCTTTAACTTTTCCTACATAGATTTTTAAGGTCCTTCGAAGCCTCTTACTCAATACAGTACTTTGTATTTCCTTTTTCATCTTCATTCTAATATCAAGTTGCTTGGTAATTTCTTTAAAAGTGTCGATCACATGTCTTTCCTTCATGGATTTTTTCAATTCTTGAAATATAGTGCAACCCATATTGATAATTCTGAGAAACTTCTTGTATCTTGTATGCTCCTATACACTATTTAACACAAACGCAAAACACTAATAAATACTCAATAACCATCACGATACAAAAACCTGAATGTCACTATTATAATCTTCAGTATTCAAAACGAAAACCTAGAAGAACACAATATGTAACATCACCGCTGGAGTAGAACAATTTTTACATCTAATGGCAAATGCTGCAAGTAACAAACGGGTCAAAAAGCGCCAAAATATTGCCAGGTATCATGTTATCGTTCTAGAAAGAATTGTTATTACAATTATAACAAAATATGGAATAGGAATGTAAAACTTAGAATTGAATTATCGTTACATATCGTCTTTGAACTATTTTCTACATATTAGTATCGCAGTCTATGGGTAAATCAAACTTGTAACATAGGCCTGCAGTGAGCCATGCAAAATGTCTTACTGGTACGTCTAGAAAGCCACTACTCCTGAGCATCAGGATAGCTCCTTCGAAGTTCTAAAAATTATTAAACAAGCGGGAAATTTTTCCACGAGATATTTACATATCTTGAGAACATATTTAAATAAATAAAAAATTCGATTTTCTTTTTTTTTTTTTGCCAAAATATCTCCATAGGCTCACCTTAAATAATCCAAAATCCTTAAAGACACAACATCAGAAAGACAAATCATATCCATTTTTGTTTCATATCGTTTGCAATTGAATAAATACAATTTTCAATGAATCCGTCAAAGGAATTGTATCGATTCTAATAACGTTTAGTAATGGAATATCAAACCTTGTCGAATAATCTGTTCTCCAGGCAGGAACGTGACAGGAAACATAGCATCAAAAATGTCGCATCGTTCAGTTTCATCGAGGTGAGCAAATAAGACATTCTTCACAATTGCTTTGCTCAACGCAGCCATAGTCTTGTAATTCTTGGGTACAACTTTTTTGACATAACTTGTTGCATCCTCTTCTGATACGGGCTCTGCGGATATTCCTCCACGACGTCTGGGTATTTGTGGTCCTTGCTGACCCGCAGGAATATCTTCTGTGTCCTCGGGACTCGTTGCGCTCTGTTGCTTAGCATCGTGTGCTTGTTCCTTTAACAAACGTAATAATAAACTAATTTCAGAAGACTCATCGCACAAATTACTTTCCATACAATTTGCAAAATAGCCTTAATCCGAACAGGTTGAAAGACGACAGTTGTAACTTCGATTCTTCATTATTCAGTTTACAAATGGATAAAAAAATTTTCGTATATACATATAAAAATTGTATACTCTGTTAAAATTATATAAAAACAAACTTTAAAGATGCATGTCGAATTATGTTAAATTGTGACGATATATTTCTTCCTAAATTACATTACGTACAAAAAATGTAATATACAGTTTGTTTAATTATTAAAGATGCATTAGAAACAATTTTTAAATGTAAAATAAGAAAAGATTTCTACAAAACTAATTTAAAAAAAAAAAACTAAGGAATAAAAATAGATTTATATGAGGAAAAACGAATTAACATACACGTATTGATTTACAGTATTGAACACACTATATAAAAACCATAAGACCATAGTATATGTAGTATAGTATATGTAGATATGCATATAAAGGGTGTCTCACCAAAAGTGCATACCTCGATTATCACTGTACAAATGAAGATACGGGCAAAAGGTTCAGATAAAAGTTGTATGGTTTCAAGGAGGTCAATTTTTTATCCAAATTAACTTTTTTATATTCATTTCATTTCGAGATACAGAACGTTACCTGTTTTTTAAATGGAACCTCATTTTTTATTGGTATAAGAAACATTTTCTTCTGAACATTTTAAGACCTTGCAGACTAAAATTCATGCAGCCATTTCCAAGTTGTTGAGAAGTGATTTTATTAAACAATCTTCGGTTGCGAAATTCAGCGCGCAAATCCTAAATGCTCTAGCGGCGCTGCAACCGAAGATTGTTCAATAAATTCATTTCTCAATAACTTGGAAATGGTTAAATAGATTTTAGTCTGTGGTCCTAAAATGTTAAGAAAAAATGTGCTACATTTTCTTATACCAACAGAAAATGATGTTCCTTATAAAAAAAACATAACGTTCTGTATCTCCAAATGATATAAATATAAAAAAAATCATTTGGATAAAAAATCGAACCTCTTGAAACCATACAACTTTTGTCTGAAGGTTTTCCTGTATCTTCATTAGTAAAGGAAATAATCGAGGTGTAGACTTTCGGTGAGACAACCTATACCATATATTATAAGCTACACAATTGTATTGTTTGCAACAACGATGACTACGCTCACTGCAAAAGTATGAACGTAAGTAATGATAATATCAAGAAACTATAATTACTTGGCCCAAAGCAACCGTTAAAGAATGGTAGACAGATGATCACGTACACTAAATGTAAATAATCTATTTTACTTCGCTCTTAAAACATCTACTACGTAATAATAATTATGCGTCATTTTTGCTAATGTATTTTAATTATGCAAAAGGCATATGAATCCAATGAAGCATGTGTAGCTAATATACTTGTAATTAAATTCTTGTACCTCGTCCATCTTCCTAATCTTCCAATCCAGAAATTCGGAGATTCGTTGACACGAACGTCACTCTCTCAGGAATATTGAACCACAGTTACACAAAGCATAGCTTGTAAAGCCCTAAAAAATGTATATTCTGCGCGAACACGATACCACGACAAAAACTTTCCGGTCAGCTATGTCCCTCAAGCAATAATTGCGTTAGAACCAGCGTAAATCCAATTAATCGGATGATGGCTGGCGGCCGTTCGTTGTCGAGAAAGTAGTCGATGGCATTAATATTCCTTAATGTCAAGGTTTGAAACAGTTAACATTTTGTAGCAAGTAGGATTGGTAGATATACCGTTAATAAATTGGTCTTATGTGTTCAGAATTGTATTGGTGCGTTCAAAATTGGGCGTTTCCTGTAACTCCGATTGGCTAAAGTTGTTCTAGTTATATTCCGAGGATATTCTATATTTAGAAGGCTAGCTCCCAAACTATCCCATCATCTTCCCTCACATCGGTATACATTTACCCAATTATCTAACTAGTCCACCTAACTGCCTAAGACTCTTCCAGAGCATTGTACACTTTCTCCTTTTGGTACCTGGCTTGAATTTGAAACTTGACACTCTTCACGATACACATCAAACAGTTATAGCGTTCAATGTGTACTTATCCTATTCTAAAAAAGTCATGTTACATTTTATCGAATTGCGATATTAGCATTGTTGTCGCTTTATTCGGTTCGTGATTGGCTGTCGTTGTCGTCGGTCGACGAGTGTCACAGCATCGGCGCTTCGTGTCCAAGTTCACGGCATATACATATGTACAATAAACAGTTTGACAGATTAGAGTTATCGTAGGGCACCAGTTTATTTTAATTTTTATTAAAGAAAAATCGTAACATTGTGCGTTTAATATTTCGTGAGAAAGCAGTGAACCGCGTTATGGAATTGCGTGTATAGGAAGAATACAAAGAATTGTTTGTATGAGAAAACAGAAAGTGGGAAACAGATATAACGATATACCGGTAATAATGGTAAAGATAATAATAGTGCCAATGAATATGATGATCAATTGTAACTCTAATTATATTATGATCGTCATTGAACTTTAAAGGGGAATAAAAAGATAGATGATCAAGGATTTTAAACTACGTTCAGAAATGTGGTACCAATTTGATGATATAAAACGTCCTGTAATTACAGTTTTTGTAAAAATTAAAAAGGTTTAAGAAAAACAATGATAAATTCATATGATATGTGCATATATTAAAAATTTGACCATAGAGTTTAGTAAAATAGAAAAAGAAGTTTTTATTTGCATAGACTGATAAAAAAGCAATATTGAAAATTTACAGAAAAATGCTCCTGTGCTATCGGTTTGAGTGGTTAAATATTTTGCAAAAGTTATAGTTCCGTTATTATAATTCAAATAACGTTTAATATTTTTATCCACACACATATAGGCATTTTAATTGAGATTCAATTATATATATAAATATGATCAATTTTTGTTGTTAAAAATATTTTCGTACGCATTGTATAATATGGGGATCTTTGATTGTATCGACGTTCGGCATCAGTAAAGGAATCTCGATACTAAATACACTAAAATTAATAATTTTTTTATCTTTCCCGCGTGAATTCCATTTTAGAGAACATGATCATGATGGTATAACATCAACGCGTTCATTATTATATTATTGCTGATGTTCATAGTTACTTCATTATAAAATTAATCGTGATGAAATCGACACAATAGTATGCAATGCTAAATAGCTATGTAAGGTTAAGATAGCTTAGAACTCCAATGCTGTTTTCATATTAATTGGTCGTTACACGATTTGAATGATTAAATTATAGTTACCTAATTTTGTAATACACAATTGGACAGTGCAAAGATGTTTTGCTAACGCACATATTGTAATCAATCATAGCGGATGATTCAGCAGAATTCACCAATCGAGCTATTGCTACTGCGGAAACTGGCTGTGATTGGTTGGATCAGACAAAAATTGAGGGGTATTGGTTGGCCGATACATGATTTAACAAGCAGATCGTAATTATGTACAATTGTACAGTGTGATAGTATAGTTCTTTTCAGAGCGCTACAGCGCAAACAGACCTTCAGCCGCGCGCCAGCGCGCGTGTTGCCCTAGAACGTGAAACAAACAATTACCCCACCAATATTTCACCTGTCACCTGTCACCTGTCATTATCTGTCAATATATAAATATTTTAAAAAATTGAATATCGCGCCGCTGACGTGTTCCGTGAACTGTGGCATTGTAGAATGGCCTTAAGTTTCGTTATCAAAACGAAATTTAAATATCTTGTTCAGTCCATAGCTTTTGCTAGTCCTATTCTAAAAAAGCCATGTTACATTTTATCGAATTGCGATATTAGCATTGTTGTCGCTTTATTCGGTTCGTGATTGGCTGTTGGTGTCGTCGGTCGACGAGTGTCACAGCATAGGCGCTTCGTGTCCAAGTTCACGGCATGTATGTATGTACAATAAACAGTTTGACAGATTGGGGTTATCGTAGGGCTCCAGTTTATTTTAATTTTTATAAGTGAAAATTTTTATTAGTAAATTTACGCAGTGAACCGCGTTATGGAATTGCGTGTATAGGAAGAATACAAAGAATTGTTTGTATGAGAAAACAGAAAGTGGGAAACAGATATAACGATATACCGGTAATAATGGTAAAGATAATAATAGTGCCAATAAATATGATGATCAATTGTAACTCTAATTATATTATGATTGTCATTGAACTTTAAAGGGGAATAAAAAGATAGATGATCAAGGATTTTAAACTACGTTCAGAAATGTCGTACAAATTTGATGATATAAAACGTCCTGTAATTACAGTTTTTGTAAAAATTAAAAAGGTTTAAGAAAAACAGTGATAAATTCATATGATACGTGCATATATTAAAAATTTGACCATAGAGTTTAGTGAAATAAAAAAAGAAGTTTTTATTTGCATAAACTGATAAAAAAGCAATATTGAAAATTTACAGAAAAAATGCTCCTGTGCTATCGGCTTGAGTGGTTAAATATTTTGCAAAAGTTATAGTTCCGTTATTATAATTCAAATAACGTTCAATTATATATATAAATATGATCAATTTTTGTTGTTAAAAATATTTTCTTACGCATTGTATAATATGGGAATTTTTGATTGTATCGACGTTCGGCATCAGTAAAGGAATCTCGATACTAAATACACCAAAATTAATAATTTTTTTGAACTTTCCCGCGTGAATTCCATTTTAGAGAACATGATCATGATGGTACAACATCAACGCGTTCATTATTATATTATTGCTGATGTTCATAGTTATTTCATTATAAAATTAATCGTGATAAAATCGACACAATAGTATGCAATGCTAAATAGCTATGTAAGGTTAAGATAGCTTAGAACTCCAATGCTGTTTTCATATTAATTGGTCGTTACACGATTTGAATGATTAAATTATAGTTACCTAATTTTGTAATACACAATTGGACAGTGCAAAGATGTTTTGCTAACGCACATATTGTAATCAATCATAGCGGATGATTCAGCCGAATTCACCAATCGAGCTATTGCTACTGCGGAAACTGGCTGTGATTGGTTGGATCAGACAAACATTGATGGGTATTGGTTAGCCGATACATGATTTAACAAGCAGATCGTAATTATGTACAATTGTACAGTGTGATAGTATAGTTCTTTTCAGAGCGCTACAGCGCAAACAGACCTTCAGTCGCGCGCGGCAGCGCGCGTGTTGCCCTAGTCCTATTCTAAAAAAGTCATGTTACATTTTATCGAATTGCGATATTAGCATTGTTGTCGCTTTATTTGTATCGTGATTGGCTGTCGGTGTCGTCGGTCGACGAGTGTCACAGCATCGGCGCTTCGTGTCCAAGTTCACGGCATGTATGTACGTAACATACAGTTTGACAGATTGGGGTTATCGTAGGGCACCAGTTTATTTTAATTTTTATTAAAGAAAAAAATCGTAACATTGTGCGTTTAATATTATTTCGTGAAAAAGCAGTGAACCGCGTTATGGAATTGCGTGTATAGGAGAACACTTGAGGTAAATGACCTTTAATGCGAAAAATATATTTTTCCGTAGTATTTGTTGTTCTTCGATCGGCGGATTAAATGAAAAAACGAAAGAGCTTAACAGTAATTTGTAATAGCAAAAAAGTATGCAAAAATTTATTCTTTGTAGTTCAGACATTATTTTTGTAAGTCGAAAAAATGTGGAATAGAATCTGCTCGTGAATGACAGGTTGTAGGTTATTTTCTTTTCTGATAAAAGAAGTGATTACAAACGATGTCGTTTATGAAAAAAATAGGTGAGTATGTAAACCCTTAAATATTCTTTGCTTTTAAAAAGACTAGCTTTTTGTGTCTATTGAAATAATTAAATTATAATTGAAATAATTAGCTTCCCGCGTGAATTCCATTTTAGAGTACATGATCATGATGGTACAACATCAACGCATTCATTATTATATGATTGCTAATGCTCATAGTCATTTCATTATAAAATTAATCATGATAATATCGACACGATAGTATGCAATGCTAAATAGCTAGGTAAGGTTAAGATAGCTTAGAACTGCAATGCTGTTTTCATATTAATTGATCGTTACACGATTTGAATGATCAAATTATAGTTACTTAATTTTGTAATACACAATTGGACAGTGCAAAGATGTTTTGCTAACGCACATATTGTAATCAATCACAGCGGATGATTCAACAGAATTCACCAATCGAGCTATTGCTACTGCGGAAACTGGCTGTGATTGGTTGGATCACACAAACATTGATGGGTATTGGTTGGCCGATACATGATTCACAAGCAGATCGTAATTATGTACAATTTTACAGTGTGATAGTATAGTTCTTTTCAGAGCGCTACAGCGCAAACAGACCTTCAGCCGCGCGCGGGAGCGCGCGTGTTGTAATGTTAAAATTATCATCATAAATGTAATAGTATACATACGCCTAAAAAACACGAAAACGCCATTGCTTTTCTTCCGCATCTGCGCAATAAGCATACGGATCGTTTATTTTGAAAGTGATGTAAGTCCATTTTAAAAAAATGAGATCACGTAATTTATGCTTAATTATTAATAGATATACTAACCTTTAATTTTCTCGAAACGAGAGAAAATGGACTTACACCACTATCAAAATAAATGGTCCATATTTGACAATGAAAAAAAAAAGTCAAACCTTCCGTCTAGTGACTTTTACTATTTCAGCGCCATCTTGACCACAGCCTTCTATGCCTAGTAATAATAATCTGAACTCGCATCATTGTGACAACCACCGATTGAACTCAGCTTTATTTTCCTAGAGTAAGAAAAATCCGGTTCAACCATAGTAAAAATTGGATGCAACAAGAATCCATTGCCTTTTATCTTATATATATATTGTTTGTATTTTTAACTAAAAATTACGTAAAGATCTAGGTAGCAGCAGTCATCTAGGGATATTTTGTCTCGTAATGGTGTCAAAAACCACAGCCTTTACGTCGTAAAGGCTGGTAAAGGCATTCCCGCGTAAACATACGCCAACCGGACGGCAGCCGCCAAAAAACCTAACGTACTCGTAACACCCGTGAATCCAATAAAAGCTCATTCGCTACCGAACAACCGCGAGTAGTGGTTGGAATTGCCCAAGAAATATTTCCAGAAAAATCAAAGAAAGAAAATGTCCGGAAGAGGAAAGGGTGGTAAGTATTTGTTTTCCTGTGGACTTTTCATTGCGGTAAATTCATTGAATTTAATGGCATGAAATTTGGACTTCTTTGTGTAGGCAAAACAAAAGGTAAAGCAAAGACGCGTAGCAGCCGAGCTGGACTTCAGTTTCCTGTAGGAAGGATCCATCGTCTTCTAAGAAAAGGAAATTATGCTGAACGTGTTGGAGCTGGCGCACCCGTTTATCTTGCAGCCGTTATGGAATATCTTGCGGCTGAAGTACTTGAGTTAGCTGGAAATGCCGCAAGGGACAACAAAAAGACAAGGTTTGTGGAATTTTACGATTTCGTCGATTTGTGGTAAATTTATCTTGAGGAAAATATCTCAGAGGAATTTAACATTTTCAACGATTGTCTTTTTTTTTCACTGTGTTCCTTTCCTTGAAATTTCAATCGAATTTTAATACACTGAATTTGAAATACGTGAAGGTCACTCGATATTCGTCACACAACTGTATGATTAAATTTACTGGTTTGGAACAGGTTTTTGATTCTATTTCATTCTATTTACATTAAATGAAAGATATTTATATTACAGCAAAGAATTTTTTGTGTCTGTGTTACAGAATTATTCCTCGTCACTTGCAACTAGCAATTAGGAATGACGAAGAGTTGAACAAACTTCTGTCAGGAGTAACAATTGCTCAGGGTGGTGTTCTGCCAAATATTCAGGCTGTATTGTTGCCTAAAAACACTGGCACTAGTCCTATTCTAAAAAAGTCATGTTACATTTTATCGAATTGCGATATTAGCATTGTTGTCGCTTTATTTGGTTCGTGATTGGCTGTCGGTGTCGTCGGTCGACGAGTGTCACAGCATCGGCGCTTCGTGTCCAAGTTCACGGCATGTACGTAACATACAGTTTGACAGATTGGGGTTATCGTAGGGCACCAGTTTATTTTAATTTTTATTAAAGAAAAAAATCGTAACATTGTGCGTTTAATATTATTTCGTGAAAAAACAGTGAACCGCGTTATGGAATTGCGTGTATAGGAAAAATACAAAGAATTGTTTGTATGAGAAAACAGAAAGTGGGAAACAGATATAACGATATACCGGTAATAATGGTAAAGATAATAATAGTGCCAATAAATATGATGATCAATTGTAACTCTAATTATATTATGATTGTCATTGAACTTTAAAGGGGAATAAAAAGATAGATGATCAAGGATTTTAAAATACGTTCAGAAATGTGGTACAAATTTGATGATATAAAACGTCCTGTAATTACAGTTTTTGTAAAAATTAAAAAGGTTTAAGAAAAACAATGATAAATTCATATGATACGTGCATATATTAAAAATTTGACCATAGAGTTTAGTGAAATAGAAAAAGAAGTTTTTATTTGCATAAACTGATAAAAAAGCAATATTGAAAATTTACAGAAAAATGCTCCTGTGTATCGGCTTGAGTGATTAAATATTTTGCAAAAGTTATAATTCCGTTATTATAATTCAAATAACGTTTAATATTTTTATCCATACACATATAGGCATTTTAATTGAGATTCAATTATATACTATATAAATATGATCAATTTTTGTTGTTAAAAATATTTTCGTACGCATTGTATAATATGGGGATCTTTGATTGTATCGACTTTCGGCATCAGTAAAGGAATCTCGATAATAATACACCAAAATTAATAATTTTTTTTTAACTTTCCCGCGTGAATTCCATTTTAGAGAACATGATCATGATGGTACAACATCAACGCGTTCATTATTATATTATTGCTGATGTTCATAGTGATTTCATTATAAAATTAATCGTGATAAAATCGACACAATAGTATGCAATGCTAAATAGCTATGTAAGGTTAAGATAGCTTAGAACTCCAATGCTGTTTTCATATTAATTGGTCGTTACACGATTTGAATGATTAAATTATAGTTACCTAATTTTGTAATACACAATTTTGTCGACGAGTGTCACAGCATCGGCGCTTCGTATCCAAGTTCACGGCATGTATGTACGTAACATATAGTTTGACAGATTGGGGTTATCGTAGCGCACCAGTTTATTTTAATTTTTATTAAAGAAAAAAATCGTAACATTGTGCGTTTAATATTATTTCGTGAAAAAGCAGTGAACCGCGTTATGGAATTGCGTGTATAGGAGAACACTTGAGGTAAATGACCTTTAATGCGAAAAATATATTTTTCCGTAGTATTTGTTGTTCTTCGATCGGCGGATTAAATGAAAAAACGAAAGAGCTTAACAGTAATTTGTAATAGCAAAAAAGTATGCAAAAATTTATTCTTTGTAGTTCAGACATTATTTTTGTAAGTCGAAAAAATGTGGAATAGAATCTGCTCGTGAATGACAGGTTGTAGGTTATTTTCTTTTCTGATAAAAGAAGTGATTACAAACGATGTCGTTTATGAAAAAAATAGGTGAGTATGTAAACCCTTAAATATTCTTTGCTTTTAAAAAGACTAGCTTTTTGTGTCTATTGAAATAATTAAATTATAATTGAAATAATTAGCTTCCCGCGTGAATTCCATTTTAGAGTACATGATCATGATGGTACAACATCAACGCATTCATTATTATATGATTGCTAATGCTCATAGTCATTTCATTATAAAATTAATCATGATAATATCGACACGATAGTATGCAATGCTAAATAGCTAGGTAAGGTTAAGATAGCTTAGAACTGCAATGCTGTTTTCATATTAATTGATCGTTACACGATTTGAATGATCAAATTATAGTTACTTAATTTTGTAATACACAATTGGACAGTGCAAAGATGTTTTGCTAACGCACATATTGTAATCAATCACAGCGGATGATTCAACAGAATTCACCAATCGAGCTATTGCTACTGCGGAAACTGGCTGTGATTGGTTGGATCACACAAACATTGATGGGTATTGGTTGGCCGATACATGATTCACAAGCAGATCGTAATTATGTACAATTTTACAGTGTGATAGTATAGTTCTTTTCAGAGCGCTACAGCGCAAACAGACCTTCACCCGCGCGCGGTAGCGCGCGTGTTGCCCTAGTAGATAGTATAAAATCTTTGTGCAAACAAATCACAGCGATATCATCTCATTGAGTAAAAATAGCAGTTTTGAACTCCTACTGACTTAGCATCGTTATGTAGAGTGGAAGTAAAGTGCAATAAAGTTCAGTGAATCGCCCGCATATAGACGTAATATTATTGTGTACGTAGCAAAAAACAACTCAATTATAGTTTTATCGAGTTCCTTGACTTGACTAAAAATAATATAATAGTTATATCTACAGTATTCATAGCGAAAAGATTGCGGCATTATTGGCAATGTTGAAGGTTCAATCCTTTACGAAAGAGACCGTTACTCCCTTGTTAAATTGATTCGACATGTTATTAAAACTATTATACCAAACTCGCTATTCCTTAACACTATTCCTACCGACACTTCACGTATACCTATTCCTACCGCGGCCGGTCAAATGACCGGTCTTTCACAACTTATATTTTTCAATATTGAATGCTGACCAATAGCCAGCTTACCAGTATAAAAATATATTTTCTTTTATTCAAGAGTACATAATCTACATTTTATTCTTTTTCGTCGCATTTTTTACAAATGGGCTATACTGATTTGAATTCGTGAGAAGACGTCTATACTGTGACAAGAGTCCCTAACCAGACACGGGGTATCCGAGCGAGCACTAGTTCGCTGCCGCGCCACTAGGTAGCCAAGGCAACTCGCATGTAAAAACGTACGACCGGGTAAATAATAAATCCGTCGAGTTTGCGGTTTTTGTCTTCTTCGCCATCCATATATACTTTTGTATTCTGCATCTTGTATCCTTCATCCTGAATCCTGCATCTAATATCCAGCTTCTCTCATCCGAGAGAGAACCATTTTTTGGATCACACCGTCCGTTGAGGACTCTGTGGTTCTAGATTCACTTAGAAGTGCCGTAAACCATTTTCTGAAAGGCACTTCTCGGATAAAATCGTGTCACAACTACATTACCTTTCGTTTGTAACGACTTTATAGTTTTGGCATTGAGTCTTAGAGAGAAACTATTACAAAAATGTCTAAATCGTACTACCGGTCAAATGACCGGTCGTGGTAGGTAAGACAGACTACAAATTTTTCTCAGAAAATAAACAATAAAAAAATAAGTGAATATTGAAAAATGTATCATACATATATATGAGGAAAACTCGTAAAGTTTAAAGGCGATTCACTTACGTTAAATGTAGGAAATTCCAATTGAAAATTTAAAAACGGTCATTTGACCGGTCCTGGTAGGAATAGTGTTAATAGATGTGGCAGATATATCATATTTGGAATATGTGATGTCTTTAATTTTATTTCTCATATAAGGAAAATATAGTAAACAATACAGACCTACTTATGAGAGTACAAAGCCTCTATCAAATTGTGGTTTGCCAATGATTCTGTAGCGGACCATGGATTTTTGATTCGAAAAAATTATTATGTGATATTATATTGTATTTCATTATATTTGTTATTACTTTGTTATATTTGTGCTTTATAAATATTATAATACAATGCTATCTGTCGAATATATACAGACGGAACAATTCATAGTTTCGTTGATTGCAAGGTACTGAACTCTTGCGTAAGACGGAACGACAGTTACTAATAATAGACCCCATTGAGTCACTCATGTTAACTATCTTAGGGCGTTCACTTTGACTACACGCTTAAAACATACGAGTTAAAATTAATTCGACGATTTGTGACAAAGTAAATACGAATTCTAGAAATTTTATAATATATTTAAAACAAATATTTACAAGTACCCAAGATATCCCTCCTCGATTTTGATGACACTTGATAGGTAAATAAAGTGCTTTGAGGCATGAAATGTGCGCAAAACATTAGCAGCCTATATTCTCTTAAGGTCACTAGCAGCTGTTAGCGCGCTTTTAACGAAAAAGCCTATTCAGAACCGCTTTTAAACATTTAAAAGTGCGCTATTAGGCGCCATCTTGGGACTAACAGCGACTTGTTCGGAAATGTGGGCAAGGGCATGTTTAAAGTAAAAGGTCACTTAAATATCATGGATGAGATGAAGGCTATTGCCGAGGTGAACGAACTCCGCGAAGTTAATGAAATGAGAACAAGAAATCTGAAAGTTTTTCAAGAGAGACGTGATCCGTTTGGTACGTGACGTCATCCTTAGGCATTTCGGCCGTGTTCAATGCTAAAATACTATCAGAGTTGTGGGGAGTTTCATCCTCCACAAAATCTTCCGGGCAAATTCACTCATTGTGAAATCGAGCCTGGAAGGTATTGAGAGGGCAGGACCTCCACCTGATACCACTCGCACGCTTGCGATAGCACGAAATAGTCTCCTTTGCTACGAGTTTCCATCACTGCTATGCACCTTCTTATATCTTTCTATTCCCTCTTAAGGATGTTTTGGCTACATAGTCCCAGACAAAAGGTACTGAAATTTGAAATAGATGAAATTCTCTGTTTTACAGAGGTGAAATATGCACCATAGGCACTGGTATGTTGTGAAAGGCTACAATAATGTTAATAAAAATGTTTTTTAAGTCTATAAATTGATATATTAGTGAATTTTACTCATTTTGTGATGATTGACAGAAAACTTTTACACATGAGTTCTACCTAATCGAATTGTAAAACAAAATCGTTGTTGGCATGAGACATAATTGATGCATACCAGGCATCACGTGATAATTAAAAATGCATAGGATATATAATTAATCATCATTAATGTCATATTTCACTTGTAGCACTTTTTACAATTCAAAATAACGTCAAAAATCATGTATCAATTGCGACAGCAGTGTATTGCGCTGATTCATTATTTTACGTTGGTACCAATGCGACGTGGTGAGAAAGCGTGTTCAAGCTGCTCTATCGCGTATCATGGGCTGCATCGAACTTTCTCTCTCACTCTGTTCCAACTATGCTCTGTCTTATGGAAAGACACTTTCTGAACAATGTCCAGCGATTTAGTATCCGTAGGTGAACGTTACGACGCTTGAATGTAACGTTCAGATACATTGAAAGGTTAGACACCGTGGGTTAGACAGACGCAAACACTGCTAACGAACGAAATGCCAAGAACAAACGTAAAACGGTGGAAAGGTCGCTTAATATCGTACGCGATGTATAAAAAGCGATTAGCTGAAAGCGAGAATTGTAAAAATCTAAATGAAACGAAAAGGGCCACAAGTGAAATCGATGCAAACTCGAAATTCGAGTCACAATAAGATAAAAATGATATTACTCAACCGGAGTTCATGGAGGGACGTCGCATTGTCGAATTATCCGTTCTCGTTGAACAATTATAGTGTGTGTCGTGTAAGGAAGTGCTTTCTTTACAATATATAGGAAAAGAAACACACGGATGGTTAGGCTCGATACTGCTGGTGAGATGTCACGAATGTTTGTTCATAAATTCGGTGACCACAAGCAAGCAGCACAGCTGGGGGGAACAGCGCTTATCTCGTTTTGACGCCAATACTAAAGCAGCAATCGGTGATTTATCCTTCTATTTATAATTTATACATTCTCATATCATTGATAAGATATGTAATCAGGTCCTACGCGCACCTATCTCCTCCTTAGTATAAGCTAGAAATAAGATATTAATAACCATAGCATTGTAAGTCCATGGGAACGAGTAATGTATGGAATGTTTCCATAGGAGCCCACCGGTGGGTGTAAGAGAGAAGGTAGCATAGGTTTGCACGAATCAGAAAGCTTTGGGACTAAAGTACGTGCCTTGCCGATAACGTGGCAAGACCGCGGGAACCAAGGGCAATCCGCGCTGGTCCCACGATTCCAGAATGCACCGAATAGGCAGTTTTCCATCCCTTCTCTGGGTTCAGACGCTCCTCAAGCTAGAATCGAGCAGCGAAACAGTCAGTCTACTTAGGAGTCTCATCTAAACCAGTCATACTTCACTTTCACTAAAATTCGAGTCAAAGGCGAACTTACAAGGAAGTGTATCGAAGTGTCACCCCCCGATTTCAATGAAACTTTGCTATGTTGTAGAGGAGAAAAAAATAAGAGACGTGTTTTTTTTATGTGCCGATATACACTTTAAAGGGGTAAAAACCACCCCCAAAGTTCACCCCCCCCCCCCCAAAACAGTTTTTTCACGGTATCTCTGTTTCTATACAGTTTTTTTTGTTTAAACCAATTGGAGATTGCTTCTTATTGAATGACGATCTGTTATATATATATATATATATATATATATATATATATATAAGAATCTTGACCTTGATCATCGCTCTGCATCTTCGAAAAGAGCAGCAGAACACAGTTGGGTGTGCGTAAGCATTTTAAAGCAGTAAGAATCCCAAAATAAATAAGTTTGCCCTCCAAGTACTTCTTCTCGGAATCAGACGTGTCGGACGTAACAAAATTTGGAAACAGCGGTGGGATACTTGCCAATAACCGCTGTTTTCTGTGTGCTGTAACGTGGCGTCCGTGGGACGGCCAGTTACATAAAAGCATAGGGGCACGGGGTGCCGTGTCGCCGACGAAAGCCGTCAAGAGAATGCCTATGACGACGAAGGTTCGTGGCAAGGGGAAGCCGGGAAGAGAAACCGGCACCGCCGAGCCCGGACTTCGGGCGGACTCGGATGAGATCGGCGCCGCCCGGAGACTGGCAGGCTGTGAGCGCCGGAAAGCGAAAAGCGGACCGAGGCGAGAGTAAGCGCACGAGTTCGGATGAACTCGGGATTCTTCGGGAATCCTCGGGCCGGGGGGCCGAAAAGGGGGCCACTTCGTTGTGAACCGCGGAACGGGAATATCGAAAATCGGCGGATAAGATATCGCGATTTTTCTGGTTTGAGTGTGGTGAAAGTGTGTGAGATTTACAGGACCTGTTGGACAACATGGCTTTTTCCCGGACGGCGATTCGGAACAGACTGTGGTGTGGACCAAGTCGGATGGAAAGAAATAGAAGCTGGAGGAAAATTGCCAGCCACCACCACCCGAGCGACGAGGAAGGAAGGTACGGTTCGCCGGAAGATTCGGTAAGTGCAGTTTAGGCGACCGCCCCGAAGCCATGCAGCCGGGGATGAAGCGCATCCGCCGGTGCATCTGGGCACGAGGAGTGGGAGGGCTGCGGGCCTCCCCACGCGTCCTGGCGGTTGCAGATTTGAACCGTCCACCGTCAACAGAGATGACCTCCGCGACCGCGTTTGGATTAGAATTGTATAGAGCCGCGCTCGTATACATCACCCGACTGTACTCGTTTACCTAGGCAAAATAAAGGGCCGTTGTTGGAATTAAATCCCACCGTGTTATGCATTGCCAAAGAAGCCGGCTGATTCCTGCAGATACTCGCCGCCCTCACGTTCCCCTCTACCATGTTGGATTAGGAGCTAGCGGGAATATCCGGTCGAGAAGACTCCCGGAAGTGATGCGCCGCGGATTAAAAATTAAAGGCCCGATGAGTCGGGCTGGTGCAAGGATGCACCTGGCGCCCAAGGGATCCGCGGAATGCCACGTTGGGGTCAGAGATAGGACGTAGGCCAGGAAATGCGTTACAGTGCTTAATCACACACACGCTTACATACACTTCAATTAAGATTGCCATTAAGCTTAGAATTAAGGACATCTGACTGAGCTCTTGAGAGTTAACGCACTTCCAGAACCATGGAAATTAACGCCGGTGCAACTCTCAATCAGTCCGTAACTGAAGCAATGAATTCTTTAGTCGAATACTTCTCAGTACAGAACGCGGTAATACATGTACCATATTTCGACGAAAGAAATGTCCCCTTAAAAACCTTTGCTTAGGATGTAGAAAACGGACGAGTACTAGTATCAGGCACATGCGAAACCTCGTATCTGCGAGGTATGCTATCAGAACTCAAGGGCACAGCTCGAATGAGCACAAAAGGAAAAATCTTCTATAGTGTTAAGCAGTTGATCGAGCACCTCCGTGATTGTTTCGCACCTGCTAAAGGCATAGAAAAGTAGTATAAAAAGCCCTTACTCATACCTCTCTTTTAGCGTTAAGAGACGTTTACTAGTCGTTAAAAAACAGCAGATAAGAGAGTCCTTACTCATACCTCTCTCTTAAGCCACTATTACAGAAAAATCGCTAAAAGACGCTATAAGAGACGTCTATTAGAGACGTTTCCTACTCACACCTCTTCTTAAGTCTCTCTTAAGGGGGGAAACCACATTAGGAGGTTCAAAAAATCGTTTTATTTTTTATTGCATAAATTGTTAACTTAACTATCCAAGAATACACTGTAAAAAAATTCAAAGCGAAATTCGCATTCGTTTAGATTTTATGAGCATAGAACCGAGCGCTCATCGGGTACAGGCTACAGGTTCGAGTGCGCAGCAGATAGGGCGGAGCACTGCACTACCTCAGGTAGTGTCACGTAGTTTTCAAACGCGTTTTGCTCGAAATGGCTTTTTTCACATTTGCGGGAAGTCTAACTCAAAAAGTAATTAACCGATCATTATGAAAATTGACACTATGATTCTTTATGAAATTACGAAATATATGAACCAACTTTTGAGATGATATCATGATTTCAAGGGTGTTTTTTTTTACATAATTAGTGAAAAAAAATTATGAAAATTGAAGTAAATTTTTCCAACAACTGCAAAATTTTTAATTTTCATTATTTTCACCTGCATTGAGGTTCATATTCTTAGAAAATAAGTTATTAATGTGAAATGAAAACCTTTTTAATTTCCGATAAAAATTGGAATAGCTATAACGTCCCGCAATAGGAGAACTTGTGTTACGACCTTCAGCGGACATCAGTGCGTAACTTTGTTATTTTTGGCTGAAATCTTTAAAAAAAAAATCACAAATGTTGTTCAAACTATGAATAAAATGATATCAAAATTTGATTGAATTCTAATTAATTTTTCCCACCCAAAAAAACATCCTAAAAAATCTGTGAAAATGAGCCTCCTAATGTGGTTTCCCCCCTTAAGGTAGTAGTCTGGTAACTTGGGTTGGAAAAATCGTTTTTTTTTTGTTACTTATTTCGAAAGTAACATAAGTTGAGAGTATATTGTAAAAATTTTAGACCGAAATTCGAAATAATAATGAAGTTACAATGAATATTTAAGAGCGTCTCGTAGTTGCATGCTGCAGCGTCGACCGGAGGGTCCCGATTCGTGGTGCAAATATCAAAAGCTGAAAGTCGAAAACAATGAACATACGTTTGTTCACCCGCCTGCTTTTGATAAGGAAACTGCGAATGTTTTAAAACCTATTTACAAAAAACTGTCGGCGAATGATCTTTTAGAAAGATGTTTGGGCAGAAACACGCAGAATAACAACGAGGTGTTCAACCATTGTTGTGGTTGAATTTAGTACCAAAGCACATTTTTGTGGGTCAAAAGACAATTGAAATTGCTGCATGGACAGCGGCATGCACCTTCAATGAAGGGTTTTTACCTATTTTAAAAATCTTAGAAACTATGACAGTCACAATCGGCCCGCACGCTCTCGCATACGATAAATTATACAACAAGTTCCGAATCTCAAAGGCGGGAAATGACACGGCAAAGGCTTCTAAGGTAGCCAGAATGAGTCGCAGGGCACAACAAGTTTCTGAAAATGATGCCTACGACGAAGTTGAAGGCTTATTATACGCCACAGGCATAGACGATTAATGTAAGTATGAGTTTTTTTCTTTAAATCTGTTCTTGAAACTTTAAGGGGGGAAACCACATTAGAAGGCACATTTTCAGTGATATTTTAGAATTTTTTTTTAGTGGGAAAAAGTAATTAGAATTCAATGAAATTTTGACATCAGTTTATTCATATTTTGAACAACCTTTGTGATTTTTTTTGAAAGATTTCATCCAAAAATAACAAATTTACACACTGATGTCCGCTGAAGGTCGTAACACAAGTTCTCCTATTGCGGGACGTTATAGCTATTCCAATTTTTATCGGAATTTAAAAAGGTTTTCATTTCACATTAATAACTTATTTCCTAAGAATATGAACCTCAATGCAGGTGAAAATAATGAAAATTAAAAATTTTGCAGGTGTTGGAAAAATTTACTTCAATTTTCACCAGTTTTTCTTCACTAATTATGTAAAAAAAAAAACACCCTTATAATCATGATATCATCTCAAAAGTTGGTTCATATTCTTCGTAATTTTATAAAGAATCATAGTATCAATTTTGATAATGATCGGTTAATTACTTTTTGAGTTAGAGTTCCCGCAAATGTGAAAAATGTCGTTTCGAGAAAAACGCGTTTGAAAACTACGTGACACTACCTGAGGTAGTGCTCCGCCCTATCTGCTGCGCACTCGAACCTGTAGCCTGTACCGGATGAGCGCTCGGTTCTATGCTCATAAAATCTAAACGAATGCGAATTTCGCTTTGAAATTTTTACAGTCTATTCTTGGATAGTTAAGCAAACAATTTATGCAATAAAAAAAAAACGATTTTTTGAACCTCCTAATGTGGTTTCCCCCCTTAAACGCGTTTTTCTCGAAACAACGTTTTTTCGGTCGGCCCGAATGAAACAAAATTTTCTATCTCACCGATTGATCTGAAATGTTTACACGTTATTCTACACATGAGTAGTTCTCGTCGGGACTAGGATATTTTTTTTCCATCCCTAACTTTCCATTTTACAGCCCGATTTGTGCCTGAAAAAATCACTTTTATTTTTCAAAGTCCACCATTTTGTAATTTTCTGGTAAAATTTAATAATCCTAGTTCCAACGAGAACGACAATTCTATAGATTAATAATCAATTCGATTTTTTTATTTCAGATGTCCTCAAGAGCCGAAATCACCGGGGCCAGCCACGTACCTTTTTTTTGAGGCGTCTACTTTGACCAACAATAATAATAATAAAACGTTGCAAAATTAAGTAAACAAAATTTTTTTTCATCTTTTACATATCAATAATAACATACTACAAAAAAAAACATTGAATTTTATTTTCCCATCAAAAAATATTCCTGATAAAGACGTAAAACAACGTGCACGTTACCAGACTACTACCTTAAGGGGGAATGGAACAGCTCGACGAAGTCTGAGTTGATGGTGCTGCCGCATGACGGCCAATTGCGGAAATAAGCGTGACGTGTGCACAGTGTTACCGGGCTGCGCCGTTGCCATTCATGCTACTATAGTGTAAACGTCATCAAGTAGTCGGTCTCAGTAGCGTTGAGCAGTCTAATCGACTTTGAAATTTTGCAAGCGCTTTATGTACACCAAATTATTATATACAGGGTGTTCCGAAACTACCTGACCCGGTGGGTATGGCGATGTTCGGGAGGCTTCACTGATCACGAAAATGATCTTCCTTTTGTCCGGAAGCTCTTAGTTTTTAAATGGGAGCAGGTCAAAGTTGACCAATCAGAGGGAGGCGTCAAGAGAAATGTAGACACCTGCGAACTCTGAGTTTTCTTCCCTCGCTTTTGTTTCTCCGTGGCTTCGGGCAGGATGACGTCAGCCGAAGACATGCCTATTGGAAACAAGAAACAAGCTACCGAGCAACAAAAGCGAGGGAAGAAAACTCAGAGTTCGCAGGTGCCTACGTTTCTCTTGACGCCTTCCTCTGATTGGTCAACTTCGACCTGCTCCCATTTAAAAACTATGACCTTTCGGACAAAAAGAAGGTTTTGAAGAAGAAGAATTGATCAGCTGATCAACTAAAAACAACTTATGATCGGCTGAAGCACTGATCCGCATGAGCAATCATAGGTATATTAAGACTTCCTGACAACAGGGAGCTTCAGTATCGGAGCCTCCTAGCCCTGAAGATGCAGACTGAAACGTTTGCGAAACGTCGGCACGAAGCTGAACATAGACGCGGCTTCCATCCGGAAACCATGAGTACTAATGACAATATTGGCCGCGAAAGCCTAAAATCTCACATGCATATTATGTTCGGTTGTGTCGTTCTAATACTAGAAAGGATCTTGAGCTGTTGCCGTCCTTCGGTAAAAATTATCGACTGTTAAGGATCCGAGAATCTAGAGCCGGTGCCGTTCTCGGGATCTCATTAACAACGTATGGCTTTCGTCAACTTCGCTAAGTTGACTGCGTATATGTTTGAGGCCCATCACGTGGTCTCAGCACCTTCCTGTGTCGCTCGACGACCAGCAGCACCACCGTCACCACCGTCACAACTATCACTTTTTTTAACACCTTCTTCACCACACGATTCCGCGATACTCTCCCTCTCTAGATCACGGTGGTCGCTTTTATGCCATGTATTTCCAAGCTGTTTATTTCAAGCAAGAGCACCTTCTGTTTCTGACCAACGACGACAATTTTAAAAAAACAACGTAGACGACGTTGGTGATGATAATAACGACGATAATGACACTTATGATAATAACACTGACAATGTAGAGTACTGTATAGCAGTACCAGTAACAGCGCTACCAAAATACATTTTTCAAGTCACCATACTTGGTGATTACTTGGCTCGAACGCTACCAGGTGAACTACGGATATGCTTAAATATTGTAACACATTTGTTGTACATACAGCTCTCGAAAAACTTCAAAGTAGATTTTCTTAAGAATTTTTGAATATGGCATCAAACTGCTTTGGCAAACTGCTATTCGAGTTCTCAGCTTCATGTACTATAAGTATAAGTACATTTTACAAACGAGGTGTCATGTTACACGAGCCACAGTAGTAGGCATCGTAAAAATAACAGAAACAGAAATTTTCATGTGTATGTACGTACATACAAGATAGTCTAGCTTCGATGTAACATTTATTTCGTATTAGTTTAGACGCATAGACGCATTTCATATTCCATTCAAACAATTCAGCATTTTATCAATGAGAAATTTTATAAAAAATAGGTATTACGCAACAATGAAACAGCAAGTATTATTACGTTCTCGCACTGCACATAATAGGCTACCCTGCAGGGCACCCGATAAGTACGGTCATGTAGCCGATTGTCCGTTCAGTCTGTCCTCTGCGTTTCCTTTAGAGCGCATGTTGACGTCACGGATACACGAGCGCTCGTAGCGGCAAACGACTCAAGTTTTAGGCGAGGAAAATCTACGTATTGACAGTTCAATATGTTAATACCCAAAAATCTCGGAAACGGCTGTACCATAACAATTCCCATTGAAATGGTGTTAAGCTTATAGATATAGAACTTTCCCTGCGTGGCCCTTTTTTCGATTTTCGTCCGTGGTTCTGTGCAATAGTGCGATAAGTGTGAGACAGGGTACGGCAAAGGTCTTTTTGGATCGCCATGACAGATCCGTAGGCTGTCAGTCTCAATTTTCACCTACATTTTATATATCTCCTAAGCAATAATCAAAAAATACGACTCCGCAGGGAAAGTTACTTTATCGGAAGACTTCAGGTTTATGTCATCAATTTATTGATAGTGCTTTCTGTGCAGAGATTTTTGGGTTGCGAAGTTTCCTCGCTTCAAGCTCTCGTACGTGTGACACACGCATACATAGAATCGTCTGTTCCATTCCGCCTTAAAGCACTTTTAAGCTAATAGAGAGCGCTAGTTTATAATAGCGACCAAGGGTACTATTATACCGCTATTACCAGCTGTCAAAATTAGTCAAAATGGAGTCCGTCGACGATGTAGATGACATCGCCGATGTACGTGAAGTGAATGCGATGCAACAAGATTATCCGAAAGTTTTTCGTGATCGAATTGATCCATTTGAAGTGTATAATGATCGTGAATTTCGTAACCAGTACCGCTTATCTAAGGACTGCGTTCGTTTTGTCGTTGGATTGGTGCAAGAAAGGTTAGAGTCTCCGACCGGCTGTGCAAGTGACTGCTCACCAACGCTCCAACTCCTCATCGCTTTGAAATATTATGCAAAAGGGTGTTACCAAACCGAAATAGGTGAGTAATTTTATCTGAAATTATTGCATGCAAAAAAAATCCAATAAAGACAAGAATAGGCCAGCGATGAGTTCTTGCCGAACCAATCGACTGATTAAATTACTGGACAGTCATATAAGATTGAAGAACACTCATTTGACTATTCTTGAATAGTAATCGAATGTTCTACCTATTGCTATTTTTCCTAACTCAGCTTATATTTTTAGGGGATCTGCATAGCGTTTCGCAACAGACAATATCAAGGATAGTACATGCCGTCTCAGAAGCAATTGCAGGATTACTTCCTCGCTTTATTGCATTTCCTCAACAGGTAAGAGCAATTCAGATAGGCTTATATAATTTGAAAGGCTACTACTCGTTGAATGTGCAAATAGTGTGCGATGCTCAGAGACGTACCCCTGATATTGTTGCTCGATGGCGAGGCAGTGTGCACGACGGTCGCATATGGGATAACTGCTCCCTCATAGCCTAATAATAATGAGAGTTCTCATTGTACAAACAATTTCATAAAATTATTTTCTGGTTGCAGAGTTCCAAAATTAAGGGGGTTTTGCTTGGAGATTCCGGGTATCCATGCAAATCCTACCCTTTAACACCGTTTTTAGGGCCTCGAACCCCTACTGAGGAGCGTTACAACGCATCCCATGTGCGAACCCGGAACGTCGTGGAACGCTGCTTCGGAGAGTAGGTTTACATACAGGGTATGTTTCGTGCCCTGAGGAACGGCATGCAAATTTCTCTGCCAACAGCGAGGACAGCCATTGTTGCAATGCCCGACTACGAAAGAACCATCTACATTGGTTGCTGGCAGTCTCGTCCGTCAGCAGTTTGTGCAGCAGCACTTCACGTGAGGCCCGGCTCTAACCCCATCCTGCTTCCAATCCAACGACGAAACGTATGCAGTTCTTGGATAAGCGATACTGGCTACGAAATTTACGATCATTATACACCTTAAATGGATCAATTCGATGACGAAAACCTGTAAGATAGTTTTGTCGCATCGCATTCACTTCACAATAAATGGATTTAAAGCGAAAACAATTGTTATTTCATTTTAACCTTTCTTTTATCTTAACTTAATTTAATAATAATTTAATTTAATAATAACTTTATTTAATTTAATAATATTGTAGATACATATATAACAGTAAGGAGAGAAAACTGCAGGAAACTAACAACGGATTCTTGAATTCGCACAATATGAACATTTTGGAGAACAAGGTAAGTATTTCGCAAAGCCAAGATGAATTGAAATGGTAAGAAAGTGGAAAGAGTTGCGTGAGAACTTGACAGCTACTGGATTTACACGTGACTGGAAAGATTTATACAATATCAACGATGGAAAGAGCAAAAAATATTTGGACCACAGATAACTAAAACTAACTGATGGAGGTTCGACAGTAATGATTCCAAAGAGAGTTGCATGATAGTTCAAATAAAATAAACCTAAGTCGCTGAATATAAATCTAGTAAAAAAACATTACGTTAAATAAGTAAGCAGATCTAATTAAGAGAATTTACTGGATAATTGCACTTTCCCGATGGCAAAGACAACAACCTGAACCCTTATGAAGAATTCTGCAGTTTTTGCAATTGTAATCACGAAAGCTCAATCCGCAATGAAAACTCTTCATTAGATTCTTTTACCGCTTCCAAACTTAATACGTAATGTTCCTGCTTGAATTTATATTCAGCGGTAATTAATTTCAGTTTTGCCTCATGCTTCTCTCTTTGAAATTCGATGGCGTCCTGGAGCTTCTTTTCTTGTAGCTGCAGCATGCTCTCCTCGTACGCCGTCATCTCTTTTTTCCTCTTCTTTGGAGGTGGTTCAGAGATGACGGCACTTTCCGAGGGCTCGATTGGTCTGATGTTGATGACATTCTGCTGCGGCTCCTTGCTTTCCAAAAGAAGTTCTCTGAAAATATTTTAAATTATCAATTTTCCATATTACTATAACCTTTAGAATGCTTTAGAATAATTAGATTATGAAAATTTACCCAGTTGCAGGATCCAGGATGTATTTAGAGATATCGCCTTCGTTGTTGTCTTCTACAACGGCGACATCTCTATCCTGGTCCTTATCGCGTTGTTTAACAAAACACAGACATGAGTTATAAAAACATTCTAAATTATATATATACAGGGTGTCCCAGAACTACCTGACCCGGTGGGTATGGCGGTGATCGGGAGGCTTCACTGATCACGAATATGACCTTCCTTTTGTCCGGAAGGTCATAGTTTTTAAATGGGAGCAGGTCAAAGTTGACCAATCAGAGGGAGGCGTCAAGAGAAACGAACTCTGAGTTTTCTTCCCTCGCTTTTGTTTTTCGGTGGCTACGGGCAGGATGACGTCAGCCGAAGACATGCTTATGGGATGTCACTCGCTGAGAACGGAGGTTCTCAGTTGAAAACTCAAGCAATTAATGAAAACTGCAATGTCCTATGATAATGCCACATGACTTATACAGATATCTCTGTGACGTCTTACGTATATTATCTTGATTTTGCTTTTCTTTTATTGATCTCCAGCGATTCGTGCTACATCCCGTTGACGACTTTTCATATGAATAAAGCATATTCCCTAAGAATTTATTATTCCCTGTACGATATAATACAGATCTTTTGTAGTAGGCAAATCCAAAATCTGTCACCTACAAGTATTACGCAGCTTGGCGTGGCCGATAAAAGCGTTACACGTATCTATTATTTTCTCTCTTAGAGCCCATACTATGTCAGTATTAAATACCTTCCATGCTTCTCTAGCTTGATTTTACAATTAATGTTATTATTGCAAGACTAAAGATATTTGCACTAAAGTTGCATATCGTACAGGGAATAATAAATTCTTAGGGAATATGCTTTATACATATGAAAAGTCGTCAACGGGATGTAGCACGAATCGCTGGAGATCAATAAAAGAAAAGCAAAATCAAGATAATATACGTAAGACGTCACAGAGATATCTGTGTAAGTCATGTGGCATTATCATAGGACATTGCAGTTTTCATTAATTGCTTGAGTTTTCAACTGAGAACCTCCGTTCTCAGCGAGTGACATCCCATAAGCATGTCTTTGGCTGACGTCATCCTGCCCGTAGCCGCCGAAAAACAAAAGCGAGGGAAGAAAACTCAGAGTTCGCAGGCGCCTACGTTTCTCTTGACGCCTCCCTCTGATTGGTCAACTTTGACCTGCTCCCATTTAAAAACTATGACCTTCCGGACAAAAGGAAGGTCATATTCGTGATCAGTGAAGCCTCCCGATCACCGCCATACCCACCGGGTCAGGTAGTTCTGGGACACCCTGTATAATAAATTATAACAAATAACTTACTACGCCATCACTGTCGAATGGATTTTAATCTACCACGAAGTCCGCAGGACAAATTTCTGATAACAGAAAATCTTTTTCCGACGGGTTCGTGGTACCCGAGCAGAAATTTAGTCAGGCTGCCTGATGTCGTATCAGGTCCGAATCAGGTATCGGTGTGGCATGCCTGATCAGGATAGCCGGATAAGGCCCAGATCCTGCCCTGATCATGCATCAGTACAACATTGAGTTTCCGTCAGGCTCGGGTCAGGTTTTGGGAAGGCTGGCCTGTTCCGGCTCGCCTGCTCTTAGCCATATCCGGACCTAAACTAATGTCGCTACGTTTGCCTGATCTGGCTTACCTTACGTCAGCCTCGTATATACATGTAATACAACCACCGACCACCAGAGGGACAGGGATTCCCGCAAGCAAAAGTGGGTCACTGAGCCGATAAGTTCCAAACTTTATAGAATTCTGTAAAAGAGACGAAGAGGCGATAAAAGCTACTAACTTGCAGCATCTAGCAGTCCTATCCATCTCACTGCTTCTATATACAATTTTTTAGGATCAACAAACTAATTTATAATTTGCAGGAATCCTCCTACCTCTTGAAGGCAAGGCATAATACGTCACACTGAATTATTCCAATACCTACAATATTTTCAAAAACTGTTATAACAGTTCCGGCTATAATCCGACATGCAGTCCGGCCCGGATCAGAAGCCTGATCAGGGCCTGCCTCGCAGCAGCGTTACACCCCGGATAAGGGCCTCGTGAATCGGCCTTAGCAGGGCCGGATGCCGTTTTAAGGCACACTTTATCAGGGCCTGATCTGAGCCTGGAATAAATTTCTACTCGGGTAGATGGTCCTGCACCCGTAGATTTCAGCTGTTTCTTGTAGGCCGAAATATATTTTTTTTTGCTATTCCTTTCCACCGTTGATAAGTTCCGCGTAAATCCTTCCAGTCACGGATGGGTCCAGTAGCTTTCATGTTCTCTGCCAACTCTTTCCACTTCCGTTTCTTTTCATCTTGGCTTCGTGGATGACTATGCTTGTTCTCCAAGATGCTCATGTTTTCTTGAACGAATCCAAGAATTCGCTGTTTCTCTTCTTCGCTGAAGTATTCTTTCTTTTTCGATCTTTCAGCTGACATCTAAAGCATTTTTGCATATGATAATCCTCCATCAATATTCATCATCGATTACACAAATAATGATATCATATTTAAATGAGATATCTGTACTTACATTTGAAGAGCTCTTTGACCAGCTAGGTAATAGCGTTCAATTACGCTTACGTATAAAACAAGGAAACTCATTGTAAGAAGGAACGTCATTGGTCTACAACTCAAACGGGAACCATATACGACCAATCAGGTACTACCTTTCACAGAAGCTACTTTTTCGTATCGCGGCAATATTAGCGCCGTTTGGAATTTTAGGCTTGCTCAAGGCACGGCGCGCAACGCGCATACGCATGGAATCGGTACGTAGCTTGTGGAGATCCTCTACAGCCGCTTCCCCAGGGCATCGGACGACAGCTGGGCACCACATCCTTAACTCGGGCAACAGGTTCCTCCCCTGCGCTTAAACATATCAAAACTCTATCTCCGCCCGCTCTACAGCCCTTTGCCCATCTCCAGCGGGGCACCGGTATCTCACCCGGACTCCTGCCGGTCCGTGGAGACGTCTTCGTCGGGTACTGTCCTCTGCCGGGCAACTTGATACGTCGAAACTTTCTCCATACGGCAGATTCGAGCACCTCGACCTCAACTAAACGATATCGAAATCCTCCGAGGGCCTTGACATAACTATACAAATCAACCCGAGACCGTAGCTTCTGAGCAGGGTGGCGACCCAAAGGACAAACAGAAATCGAGAACGTTGTCTGTATCGGTAGCCGGAATCGCCTTGTGACCGTGGATTGAAAAATCACGTCACAAAATATATTACTTTCTAGTACAATCTAAAATAATGCTATAACTTTAAAGAAGGTTAAATCAAAAAATTTCCAAATCTTTTGGTTAATTTTCAAATGTTCTAACAGTTTTATAAATTTCGTAATTTTAATAAAATTTTAATTCGGTATACTTTTCCAAAAATTTCTTTCTTCATTTTTAACTATAGTGTGCGCTTCTCTTTTTTGAATTTATTATTGTATTTTAGATCAAAAAGTCGATAAAGAGATTTTCTTGTCTCTATCAGTAGAGGGCGTAGCCGAAATTATTAAAGAAGTCGGCCCGAAATACTCTTGTTATATCCTAACGCGAATATTAGCCAATTTTTAAATTCCATTCAGAGCATCGAACTTTTCGATGTTCGCCGCGACAAACGCTATGCAGGCCATACGCTATTGCGAAAATACTTGCAAGGTGCGAGGCAGGATGGCCGCGTCAGCAATTTAATACTGCGTACATCGACCCGTCGGTCGTCGACCAATTTCACGTTACTTCCAAAATCCATTAGTCTCTTCGAAACGCTACGCCCGACAAGAGTTTTTCTACTAGAGCTCCCGTCGAAGTCATCGGTCCTACCTTTCTACCCGAGGGAACGGGAAGACACCGTGGTGTGCGAATTGTAATTCTTTGCGAGTGGAAGACGAATACCGGCGCGAGCGGAAGGACTCTTATTCCAATCTTAACTAGTAAACTGTAAGTAATATATGAATACTCAACTTGTAATTCCTACTATATTTTATAATTGTTAACAATAAATACGAGCTATCGAGAGTAGCCAATTACAATCCTTCCTACTTCCAAAGATCCAATTAATGATCGAATAACAGTTGCGCCAAGCCTTTTATGGTATCCGAAAGAATTAAATTAAATCTAGCCCTCGCACCCCCCCCCCCCCCCCCTGTGTCGAGCTTAACACTCTTTTATAAAAAAGCGTAAAAAATACTTAGTCTCATTAGGAGAAATACACCCGGTATGAACAATGCCATTTCTTATATATTTAAACTTATACGAAATAAGTGTTCTAACTTATATCTGAACTGTTGTATACTGTTACGTTCCACTCCTTATAATTATTATTAGGCAAAACACATTATATTCTTTTACACATTATATTCATTAAATCATATAATCATTAATCCAGGGATAATACATTATTAACGATATACTAACAATATTAAATACTGAAATTTACTTTGTTAATATCGAACAATGAAGATATAAATATTATAAAAGGATAAGCCTGAATCTTCTCGGATAACATTCAAGGAGATTCAAATTACAGAGTACGACTAGGTATATTGATTATCGGAAAAAGGTTAGTTGTTAATCGATGTTAGGAATTTTGAGGAAGGGGAGTCATATCGACCAATCAGAAGTAGTTTTACTGCTATAAAAAGGGAGTCAGAAGTTGCATTCGAAGATGTGGATAAAAGAGATTAAGAAAGCAACATCAGAGTTGTCGAGTGTGTTAAAACATATTCAAAGTTCCAATTAGAGTCGTGAGTGAAGTCAAAGATAATATATTAAATATGCCAAGTACTTCTAAACCTTATCCAAGATACCGAAATCACAGTGTTCACAATTACTTGTAACCAGAGTTGTGAAAATTGTAATGTGAAAATAATGCATTATTTATTACGAAAAATATGAATAATAGAATTCGGTTCCATTACCCATTACTTTATTAATGAGTAATGGAACTCAAATCCATTATCCATTACTTTTTTAATGAATAATGGAAATCAGATCGGTCACCCATTACGTTATTAATGAGTAATGGAACTCAGATCCATTATCCATTACTTTTTTAATGAATAATGGAAATCAGATCGGTCACCCATTACTTTATTAATGAGTAATGGAACTCAGATCCATTATCCATTACTTTTTTAATGAATAATGGAACTTAGATCGGTCACCCATTACTTTATTAATGAGTAATGGAACTCAGATCCATTATCCATTACTTTTTTAATGAATAATGGAAATCAGATCGGTCACCCATTACTTTATTAATGAGTAATGGAACTCAGATCCATTATCCATTACTTTTTTAATGAATAATGGAACTTAGATCGGTCACCCATTACTTTATTAATGAGTAATGGAACTCAGATCCATTATCCATTACTTTTTTAATGAATAATGGAACTTAGATCGGTCACCCATTACTTTATTAATGAGTAATGGAACTCAGATCCATTATCCATTACTTTTTTAATGAATAATGGAAATCAGATCGGTCACCCATTACTTTATTAATGAGTAATGGAACTCAGATCCATTATCCATTACTTTTTTAATGAATAATGGAACTTAGATCGGTCACCCATTACTTTATTAATGAGTAATGGAACTCAGATCCATTATCCATTACTTTTTTAATGAATAATGGAAATCAGATCGGTCACCCATTACTTTATTAATGAGTAATGGAACTCAGATCCATTATCCATTACTTTTTTAATGAATAATGGAACTTAGATCGGTCACCCATTACTTTATTAATGAGTAATGGAACTCAGATCCATTATCCATTACTTTTTTAATGAATAATGGAACTTAGATCGGTCACCCATTACTTTATTAATGAGTAATGGAACTCAGATCCATTACCGATTTAAAAATCGGTAATGGTGGATGTCTATGGTAAAAATCGGTGGATGTCTATGGTAAAGAAATGGGTAATATCACATTACTTCCGAAAATTCTGTTAAATAAATAAATAAATTGAAAAACCGTGCGAAAAATAAATAAATAAATAGATTAGTTGAAAAATCGTTCAAAAAATAAATAAATAAATAGATAAATTGAAAAATCGTACGAAAAATTGATAAATAAATAGGTAAATAGAAAAATCGTTCAAAAAATGAATAAATAAATATATGACTAAATCGAAAAATCGTTCGAAAAATAAATAAATAAAATATCGAAGTCTGCGGTCCTATGCATATGCGTAATTGTCAGGATGGGGATCACGGAAAATAGATTTCAAACCATTAATATCTTTAATAATAACATTTTAATATCACAGTTTATAATTTCCATTAATTTATATATTAATGTAAATATCCATAGTCTATTAAATTTGGTATTTTTCACGAGAAGTGAAATCGCTTTTCACAAAACCAGCAATGAAGAAAAAAATAATTGTAACAAATAAGTAGCGATATCAAATATATACAGGGTGTTCGTTATGAAACGCACTGTAGTAACACCGTTACATTCCTTTCCAAATTCTAATGAATACATGTATTTTCATTTTTTATTTCATATATCAAAATTTCGAGATAATCAAGGTTGAAGTTGCAGTAATGCGACCAATCAGAACGCGTTTACACGGAGCGTAGATGACGTCGTGAGCCAGCCCGCAAGGCCTGCTTACAGTAGACCAATAACACTAAGAGTATCGTCGTAGTGTCTCTGTTTATCTGCATGTAATTGAGTAAGATACAAGAGACGATATTTTTAGTGTTATTGGCCTACTGTAAGCAGGCCTTGCGGGCTGGCTCGCGACGTCATCTACGCTCCGTTTAAACGCGTTCTGATTGGTCGCATTACTGCAACTTCAACCTTGATTATCGCGAAATTTTGATATATGAAATAAAAAATGAACATACACGTATTCATTAGAATTTGAAAAGGAATGTAACGGTGTTACTACAGTGCGTTTCATAACGAACACCCTGTATATATATATATATATATATATATATATACATACTATATATATGTATATATACTAATACCCTATCACGCGCGCCAAGCAATTGTCCCCCGAGCGCCTCAAGCGAAACTCGCAAAATTTAGGCGTTTTTTCAAACGGATAATTTAACCCCTTAGCGTACTCGTATTTGGATGTTTAAAAGCGCGTTTTAATCGTTGAAATCTCAGCTACAACGTGGATAAAAATAAAACTTCTATTTCATCGCTTTCCTAATGAAAAATGGCGGGGAAGCTTCGGGTGCGCTTGCGAAAGCTCCAGATCTCCGTCACGGGATCATCTCCGCGAACAGTAATTTTGTGAGAATCTGCAGTATCATTATAGATGATATCATGCAAAAACTGGACCAGATTGGCCGGCGCGTTCGGAAGTTATGGCCATTCAGGTGTTTTCACTTCAAGGGGGTGTAACTCCCCCTAGAGTGATCCTACAGGGGTTCAATGGGGGTGTTTTTTTAATGCCGAAGGATGCTCTCTCTCGTGCCCTAATTAGAAGTATAAATTTCCTTCCGGAACTACTAGATCGCGAATTTTTCAAAAAGTTCCAAAATGCACTTTTTCACTCCAACCCCCGCCATTCGGCCATTTTGTATCCGATCGGGATAAAATGTTAACCATTCGAACGGGAAGGAAATTTCCTAAAAAATATGTCTTTGGTTTTTCGAAATCCGTCATACTTTCACAGATATGTAAAAAAATTCAAGTGTTCCACTTCAATTGCGCATTACTGTATATACATATATATTGTGACGTGTACCGTTCATCGGCGTCGCTTACAAATAATCCGTGGCTGCTCCCAACGTGCTGTTATCAAAAAAAAGATCCGAAGATCTAGTTGTTGGGCGCCAGGTGCGGCTTTCCCGCACCACCATCCCTTACCACGGCCGTTTCAGGTCTCCCGGCGGCTCAGCCTCAGCGTACTGAAAATGGTAGAGGGGAACATGGGGGCGACGAGAGAGAATTTTGGAGTCAACGGGTAGGCGCGCAAAATAATAAACAGCGAGAAGGATGCCGTTCCGTTTATTACCATTAAATAAACTGCGGATTGTACAATACAAATCCCGTCGCGTACAGTGTGTCCTCCAACGGCGGCTCACGACTATTCCGAGTCGTGATCTCTAGCCTGCCCAAGACCTGTCCCTACCTCGGTGTGCCTACCGAATTCGCGAATCCCCTCGCGATCCTAACAGGTCTCGTGGGAGACGAGCCTTCTCTTCCTCGGGAGTGTGCCCTCCGACGTCGGTAGCCACCTGAGGCATCCGTGTGTCCGCACCACTCCCGCTCGGCTATCTTCTCGCGCAAGATATTCTCTAAATAAGACCGCTCTCGCGGTACTTACCGAGAACTGGCTGTCCCATCAGTCCCGTACCAAATCCAAATCGTGGTGGCCGTGTCCCTTCCGCCTATCCCCGTGGTGCCGCCTCCCGGCTCCACGAAGGTGTCTATCAAGTACGCGGAATTTCACCCACTCGGCCACGCACTGGCAATAGACCACACAAAAAATCCGGGAGCCATGGCTCTCTGCGAGAGACCCCGATAATCGCAATCCGCGATTATCCGATAGCTCCGCTATCGCCCGAGCACGGAAGAAGGACTCATTTTTCGCGGTCCGCCGGACACGCGTGTCCTTACGCACGGACTCCCCGCGACACACTCTCTATCCTACCTACCGCTCTTCGCGGTAGGTCAAAAATCAAAACAAACTCCTCTCCGGCGCCCTCCCCGCAGACCCGCAAACCGTAGCCGATCAAAGTTCCCGAGGTACCGGCAGTGCGTCCTGGCGGTTGGGCACCCCTTGCTTGCGGGCTCTCAACCCAAAAGGGCCCTGTGCCTCCGCCGCCAGTCCACTACTTTCCCCCGTTCCCTCCTCCCGAACCACGGACCTACGAACTCCTTGGAGATGGAGGCCGGAGGCACTGCCGTGCCGTCGGCAGCGCGCGGAGGTGCGGGGCTCTTGTAACGTGTCGTCCTGACGCCACGTTACAATATATATATATATATATATATATATATATATATATACAGGGTGTCCCAGAACTACCTGACCAACGGGGTATAACGGTGTTCGGGAGGCACCACTGATCACGAAAATGACCTTCCTTTTGTCCGGAAGGTCATAGTTTTTAAATGGGAGCAGGTCAAAGTTGAATAATCAGAGGAAGGCGTCAAGAGAAACGTAGGCACCTGCGAACTCTGAGTTTTCTTCCCTCGCTTCTGTTTCTCGGTACTTCGGGCAGGATGACGTCAGCCGAAGACATACATATTGGAAACAAGAAACAAGCTACCGAGAAACAAAAGCGAGCGAAAAAAACTCAGAGTTCGCAGGTGCCTAGATTTCTCTTGACGCCTCCCTCTGATTGGTCAACTTTGACCTGCACCCATTTAAAAACTATGACCTTCCGGACAAAAGGAAGGTCATTTTCGTGATCAGTGGTGCCTCCCGAACACCGCTATACCCCGTTGGTCAGGTAGTTCTGGGACACCCTGTATATATACAGGGTCCGCCAGAACTACCTGACCCGGTGGGTATGGCGGTGATCGGGAGGCTTCACTGATCACGAATATGACCTTCTTTTTGTCCGGAAGGTCATAGTTTTTAAATGGGAGCAGGTCAAAGTTGACCAATCAGAGGGAGGCGTCAAGAGAAACGTAGGCGCCTGCGAACTCTGAATTTTCTTCCCTCGCTTTTGTTTCTCAGTGGCATCGGGCAGGATGACGTCAGCCAAAGACATGCTTATGGGATGTCACTCGCTGAGAACGGAGGTTCTCAGTTGAAAACTCAAGCAATTGATGAAAACTGCAATGTCCTATGATACTGCCACATGACTTACACAGACATCTCTGACGTCTTACGTATATTATCTTGATTTTGCTTTTCTGTTATTGATCTCCAGCGATTCGTGCTACATCCCGTTGACGACTTTTCATATGTATAAAGCATATTCCCTAAGAATTTATTATTCCCTGTACGATATAATACAGATCTTTTGTAGTAGGCAAATTCAAAATCTGTCACCTACAAGTATTACGCAACTTGGCGTGGCCGATAAAAGCGTTACACGTATCTATTATTTTCTCTCTTAGAGCCCATACTATGTCAGTATTAAATACCTTCCATGCTTCTCTAGCTTGATTTTACAATTAATGTTATTATTGCAAGACTAAAGATATTTGCAATAAAGTTGCATATCGTACAGGGAATAATAAATTCTTAGGGAATATGCTTTATACATATGAAAAGTCGTCAACGGGATGTAGCACGAATCGCTGGACATCAATAAAAGAAAAGCAAAATCAAGATAATATACGTAAGACGTCACAGAGATATCTGTGTAAGTCATGTGGCATTATCATAGGACATTGCAGTTTTCATTAATTGCTTGAGTTTTCAACTGAGAACCTCCGTTCTCAGCGAGTGACATCCCATAAGCATGTCTTTGGCTGACGTCATCCTGCCCGTAGCCACCGAAAAACAAAAGCGAGGGAAGAATACTCAGAGTTCGCAGGCGTCTACGTTTCTCTTGACGCCTCCCTCTGATTGGTCAACTTTGACCTGCTCCCATTTAAAAACTATGACCTTCCGGACAAAAAGAAGATCATATTCGTGATCAGTGAAGCCTCCCGATCACCGCCATACCCACCGGGTCAGGTAGTTCTGGCGGACCCTGTATATATATATATATATATATATATATATATATATATTTGATATCGCTACTTATCTGTTACAATTATTTTTTTCTTCATTGCTGGTTTTGTGAAAAGCGATTTCACTTCTCGTGAAAAATACCAAATTTAATAGACTATGGATATTTACATTAATATATAAATTAATGGAAATTATAAACTGTGATATTAAAATGTTATTATTAAAGATATTAATGGTTTGAAATCTATTTTCCGTGATCCCCATCCTGACAATTACGCATATGCATAGGACCGCAGACTTCGATATTTTATTTATTTATTTTTCGAACGATTTTTCGATTTAGTCATATATTTATTTATTCATTTTTTGAACGATTTTTCTATTTACCTATTTATTTATCAATTTTTCGTACGATTTTTCAATTTATCTATTTATTTATTTATTTTTTGAACGATTTTTCAATTAATCTATTTATTTATTTATTTTTCGCACGGTTTTTCAATTTATTTATTTATTTAACAGAATTTTCGGAAGTAATGTGATATTACCCATTTCTTTACCATAGACATCCACCGATTTTTACCATAGACATCCACCATTACCGATTTTTAAATCGGTAATGGATCTGAGTTCCATTACTCATTAATAAAGTAATGGGTGACCGATCTGAGTTCCATTATTCATTAAAAAAGTAATGGATAATGGATCTGAGTTCCATTACTCATTAATAAAGTAATGGGTGACCGATCTAAGTTCCATTATTCATTAAAAAAGTAATGGATAATGGATCTGAGTTCCATTACTCATTAATAAAGTAATGGTTGACCGATCTAAGTTCCATTATTCATTAAAAAAGTAATGGATAATGGATCTGAGTTCCATTACTCATTAATAAAGTAATGGGTGACCGATCTGATTTCCATTATTCATTAAAAAAGTAATGGATAATGGATCTGAGTTCCATTACTCATTAATAAAGTAATGGGTGACCGATCTAAGTTCCATTATTCATTAAAAAAGTAATGGATAATGGATCTGAGTTCCATTACTCATTAATAAAGTAATGGGTGACCGATCTAAGTTCCATTATGCATTAAAAAAGTAATGGATAATGGATCTGAGTTCCATTACTCATTAATAAAGTAATGGGTGACCGATCTAAGTTCCATTATTCATTAAAAAAGTAATGGATAATAGATCTGAGTTCCATTACTCATTAATAAAGTAATGGGTGACCGATCTGATTTCCATTATTCACTAAAAAAGTAATGGGTAATGGATCTGAGTTCCATTACTCATTAATAAAGTAATGGGTGACCGATCTGAGTTCCATTATTCATTAAAAAAATAATGGATAATGGATCTGAGTTCCATTACTCATTAATAAAGTAATGTGTAATGGATTCGATTTATATCTCCCATTTTTTAAATATTGCGTTGAAAAAACGATAATGCATTTAAAAAATAATGCATTTTCCCAACTCTGCTTGTAACCTTCCCGGATAGAACTGAAGCCGTTGTATAGGGCCTGTATCCATTCTTACTATTTCCAAGAAGGTAGAATTGAAGCCGAATTTAGGGCATCTACCTTATCCTACCAAATCATTAATATAAATCGAAACTTCGATCAACATTCCATACATCATCAGGACTTGGATAATACTCTGGTCATTCACGCGAAACGATATAATTGAGATTCAATCACATACTGAGGGAATTCCAAATATACTGAGACGTTTCGTGATCTTTGAGTTGTTAGAATCACGAGACTTTTTATAGGGTTTGTGCACTGGGCAGGCGTCTTCAGAAACTCTTTAGACACTGGAGGTTTTAAAATAATAAAATAATGATATATTGTCCTATAATTTACATACTAGGTATCCTTAATGTTCTATTATTTCGGTTCTCATACACACATTCACACACTTATAATTGTTTCTAACTTGCCCGTAGTACCACAGGCGACAAGAAGTGTTTTTGTTTACTTTTATTCTCTTTGTTAGCCTTTCGGATGGGAAAGAGGTAGCTGGAACCACAATACAGCAGATTGCACGATGCGTCCGAAGACTGTGGTCCAGTTGAAGGTTAGGATGATAATGATTCAGTACCCACAGGAGATCACAATGAACCCCGTTTGCTGAATCCCTTATCTTAAGGATAGGTTCGACTCAGACAGCTACTAATCACAATGATATTAGGAGCTGAGTCCTTTTAAGGAATGTTGTTGTTATGCAGTGGTCGATTTCTGACAGCTCCAGCACAATGCCTTTGATGCAGAATATCTACAAGGAAGGCAGATTTCCTGATACAGGGTGGAGACACAATGCTTTCCAAGATCAGGACTGCCGAGGATGAGTTCCCACAGTTTGCAGTACAATACTGTTCACTGGTTTGCTCTGGAACAGAGGATTTGTTTTCCCCTAGCTTTTTGATAATTTACACTTTCGAAATCTTTACCTGCTTCTTGTCGTCTTGTGGTGTACAAGGGTCTTATCGACTCGTCCAGATAGACACGAGTGGATCGATTCCCTTCCTATCGAGAAAGCCGCTGCTTATATCCTCGATAGGCATACGTTAAAACTAGTGGGGATAACGATTTTTATCCACCTGAGGTGTTAACGTCGCTTTTTGGATTTGATATTTTGATTTACGATCATTTAATTTGACTAATTGGATTGACGGTTTCTTCAAGTGACCGCTTACTGGTATTTCTATTGTGTTTCGTGCGTACCGGCTTATAGCGCCTGGGCACTTGTTTGTTTTGATTTCAGTCTGTCGACTGTATTCCGGATTCTAGGAATATTAAATGTAATAGTTTCTAATATTATTTCCTCCTGATTGTCGCTATGACTAGTTTCAAGGGAATTATACAATATTAGAGAATTAAAGGTCCTATATTCCCTTTCCTTTATCGGCGTCGCTGTGAGAGGTCGATAGGATTCTTGAGGGATGTTAGGATTTTAGGAGTTCTCTCAGATACAATTATGCACATCCACAGTGCGCTATGCACTCTTATGTGGGGCTCTTGATGTATCCATCATCGAGAATGGATGATTGGAAGGAAAAAAGGATAGAGGATAGGGGGGTATAAGGCCGGAACGTTACAATACTTGATATACAAGACCTGAATAAGTACAGACTTATGCCTAAACGAAGTGGTAGAAAAGTTCAACTATATAAAATATTCAAATAATTAGATAAACCATACACTCAAAAACAAACAAAACCAACGAGCCAGAAGGATCTAGACGCGACAAAATATCAAGTTAACGCACAAGACAATTCTATTCAATACTTACCGTGGAAATTGATTCCCATAGAATTTTCAAGTTTACCAAAAGATCTAGCTACTGAGGAATCACTTAAAAATAGAATATTTCCTCATCCACGAAGATACATCTTAAGAAATTATTACAACTCCAAATCATAAAATTCGATAGGCCTTATATTAACACGTGGACGTGCTGTTAAAGTAGACCGAACCAACGAATCATCCTTTACATTACAAATTTCATTTACGTTGCTTGATTTTCGGGATTTAGGAATCGTAACAATACATATTGTAGCGTTTCGTCCTTATACTCCCTCCCCCTAACCTCTATCCTTTTCCCGTCCTAATTATCCATTCTCGATGATGGATACATCAAGAACCCCACGTAAGAATGCATAGCGCACTATGATTGTGCCTAACAGTATCTGAGAGAACTCCTCAAATCCTAAAATTCCTAAAAACTCCTATCGACCTCTCCCAGCGGCAGCGACAAAGCAAAGAGAAAATAGGACCTTTAAATCCCTAATATTACATAATTCCCTTGAAATTAGTCACAGCGACAATCATGAGGAAATAATATTAAAGATTATTACCTTTAACATTCCAAGTATCCGAACTCCAGTATAAGTGCCCAAACGCCGATTCCGACTCGACTCGTGCATTGTTAAGATTCGTGTACACCAAAAGAGACGGCAGAAAGTAGTGAACATTTAGGAAACATAATCCGTAAGAATTAATTAGGGAATCTATCCTGCATTTCAGAGTAAATCAGTGAACAGTATTGTACTGGAAACTGTAAGAGCTTATCCTTGACAGATCTTGGTCTCAGGGATCATTGTGTCTCATCTGTGTATCGAGAAACCTGCTATCCTTGTAGATCTGCATGTGCCGGCGCTCTGAGAAACCGACCGAAAACACCAAAATTCCACCTAAAAAGAGTGAACTCTTAAGGACGTTGTTCGGTAAAATGAAAGATCCAACAGAGGATTAAAACTTTCACCAAATATTCTTCAAATTATTAAAAAAATATTTCTCCTCAGGCAAAAATCGTTTTGCCGTCCGGAATTGGTAAAAAATGTCATTGAAATTGATGATTTTAACACGCAAAGCATAGACGCATGGCCTATATTAATTTTTTGACATCGATGGAGGTCTAACACATGCATGAAACTTTTCTAACAGTTAAAAGACTCTAAAAGACATTCTCAAAAAAAATTAAATTTTTTGACCGTCTCGATCCATGTTTATTTTGACGAAAACTGTAAAATTTTCGATAGTATGAGGTGTGTGGTGGGGGGGAACGCTCGCGACGTGGCAACAGCGTAGCTAGTTCGGCGGAGGGGACAGCGCGTTACTTGTACATATACATATGTCTGATTGGCCGCTGAGCGTAATGGGGCAGTTCGATGTTGCCAGCTCGTTTACCGTATTAGTGTGTGCTTGTCGGTGCACACCATTTGTGCGTGTGCGTAGACCAATCCGAAACAAAAGTTTGTACTGTTCGTCGTACTACGCGCAATGGCATTCATGCTAGCGGTACGGTATAACTTTTTGGTGAGATTGTCACCGAACAACGTCCTTAACGTCATTGTGATCAGTAGTTATCTGAGTAAAACCTTCCTAAAGGTAATAGATTCAACGAACGGAGGTCATTGTGATCGTCTTTGAGTCCTGAATCATTACCATCCCTACCTTCAGCTGGACTACAGGCTCCGGACGCATTGTGCAATCTGCTGTATTATAGTTCCAGCTATATCTTTCCCACTCCCAGAAGCAAGTATAGGGAAAAGATAAACAAATACACTTCTTGTCGCCTGCGGCACAATAAGAAAGACTGTACACAATTATAAGAGTGTGTGAGAGAATGAGATAGTAATTAAGTGACTCTCTAGCATGTAACTTATTGGACAATATATTAAGATTATTTAATTTTAAAAATCAAGTGTTTATTCTTATCAAAATGCCTGAGCAGTACACAAACCCCTTAAAAAATCTCGTGATTCCTAATTCTCTAAAATCGCGACACATCTCAATATATAAAAAATTTAATTTTACTAGGTTTGTGACCATCTTCTTCACAACAAAATTTAATTCAGGAGCAGACGAAAATAAAAATAACGAAAGAAATTACAAAAGAATTGATATCCTCTGTAGCAGTTTCCAAAAAAACACGTTCAAATGCACATATTGACGTCCCTGGATCAGTAAAAGAAATATATAAATATAAATTTGAACAAATTAAAAATAATGATTGAAAATGAGTTTTAACCATTAGCGGCCACTGGGGGTAACTAGTTACCCCAGGCTCAGAAAAAGTGATATTAGAGGTCTAACAAGGGGACCCTCAGGTAGCCGGGTCAGGGATTTTTTTCATATTTATGGTACATAAAGTTCAGACCCCCAATAACACATGAGCAAAGCCATTCCGCCCAATATTCAGGCATTTTCGAGAAAATCGATTTTGAAAATATTCGAGTACCTTATATCTCTTACAAGGGGACCCTCAGGTAGCCGGGTCAGGGATTTTTTTCATGTTTATGGTACATAAAGTTCAGACCCCCAATAACACATGAGCAAAGCCATTCCGCCCAATATTCAGGCATTTTCGAGAAAATCGATTTTGAAAATATTCGAGTACCTTATATCTCTTACAAGGGGACCCTCAGGTAGCCGGGTCAGGGATTTTTTTCATATTTATGGTACATAAAGTTCAGACCCCCAATAACACATGAGCAAAGCCGTTCGACCCAATATTCAGGCATTTTCGAGAAAATCGATTTTGAAAATATTCGAGTACCGTATATCTCTTAGATGTAGACAATGGAAGCAATGAGGCCGTGGCTCAGTGGGCAGCGCGTCAGCTTAGTAAGTGCAAGGTTGCTGGTTCGAGTCTCCCTGCATGCGTATTACTTTAATTTTTTTTTTTAATTTTTTTTTTTTTCGTTCTACGTTTATTGTTGGTGGAAGCATTTGTAACGAATAACGATTTGGTTGCAAAATAAAAGAGATTGGGTCAGAAATAAAATTTTTTTCATTTTTCCAAGTTAAAGACAAAATGAAATGTTAGCAATACGCGTGGTACGCTTCGAAACTGTGCGATAATAGGAACATTTTTAGAAACGTAAATGAGGTTTGTTTTCCGATAGACATTTCAAAAATGCCTTGTACCTACAAAAGTTCAGCGTTCGTGCAGTGTGCTAGATGCCGCAAAACCTTTTGCTTTCCATGTTTTTACGACGAGTACCATCCAGGCTCTTGTGAAACTCCACTACAAAAATCGAAAGGTGCAGTAGCCGATGTGAATGTATAATAATTTTATTTTATTGTTAGACAGTACTCTAACATTTCATTTTGTCTTTAACTTGGAGAAATAAAAAAAATTTTTATTTCTGACCCAATCTCTTTTATTTTGCAACCAAATCGTTATTCGTTACAAATGCTTCCACCAACAATAAACGTAGAACGAAAAAAAAAAAAAAAAAAAAAAAAATTAAAAAAAAAATTACAATAATACGCATGCAGGGAGACTCGAACCAGCAACCTTGCACTTACTAAGCTAACGCGCTGCCCACTGAGCCACGGCCTCACTGCTTCCATTGTCTACATCTAAGAGATATACGGTACTCGAATATTTTCAAAATTGATTTTCTCGAAAATGCCTGAATATTGGGCGGAATGGCTTTGCTCATGTGTTATTGGGGGTCTGAACTTTATGTACCATAAATATGAAAAAAATCCCTGACCCGGCTACCTGAGGGTCCCCTTGTAAAACCTTTGAAATTGATACAAGTAACGACATCTGCCAGTAGTAGACAAGTGTGAGATGTGACTCCATTACATAGGAAGCCGAAAAAACGCGTGGTGGTGCTTTGAGTGTCCGTTTTCTCGGCGTGGGGTAATTAGTTACCCCAGTGTGGCCGCAACCGTTGCTAGGCACAGATCTTTTTTTTCAGATCGAGTTGTTTGTCGTGTCAATAGACAAAATAAAGATAAGTTTTTACTATTCTAGTAAAAAAAAAAATGTATGAATTTTTTATTTTCTTCAGATGTACAATTTTCGAACAAGAAGTCAGCGGAGTAAATTGCTGGAAGAAGTTATCAACGGTCAGTCTGATTGTGAAGAACATTCGAGCACGGAGTCAGAACAAGATGTATCATCACACTCGAGCGATTACCAAAGCGATGATTTCGACGAAGAAGAGATGCAAGATGCAGATGAAAATGAACGGGCTCTAGGATCTCGCAAACGTAAAGCGAGTGAAGCAGGAAATCAATCGTCTTCTTCAAAATCTCGTCCATGTGGTCGCCCATCGACCAAGTTATACGGTAAAAATAATTTTGCCTGGGAAACGCAATCGGCTAAACGAAGATTAGATCGTGTAAGCAGAGGTGAAGTTCCGTATGAAGCAAGCTTGGTAGATGATGCTGTAAATCTGAATTCGCTAGAGAACTTTTGGGATCTCTTGTTCAATCAATAAATCATCGAAGCAATCGTCAACTGCACGAATGAGAAAATCGAGGAGGTGTCTGCTAGCTTGGTTGTTGAAGATAGAGCCCAGACCTACCACCATCACACTGACCCTCTTGAAATCAGAACTTACATCGGTGTTTTATACTATGCTGGCTTATGGAAGTCTCCCAAGGTAACAACGAACTCTGGGACAAAAGAAACGGAATCGACTTCTACAGAGGTGTCTTTCCTCGAATGAGGTTTGAGTTTCTTCTGTCTTGTCTGCGTTTCGATGCAAGAGAGCATAAAGATCCAAATGACAAATTGTCGCCCATCAGACAAACTTGGTCCATTTTCATCAACAACTGTCCACGAACAGTTACTTGAATTCAGGGGCCGGTGTCCATTTCGGATGTACATCAAGTCAAAACCGGACAAATACGGACTAAAGCTGATAACTCTCAACGACGCTTCGACCGCCTACCTAATTCGCGCTATCCCGTACCTGGGAAAAGACGCCACCAATGATAATCCCCAGAGATTACCTACCGGAGAATACTTTTTTCAAGCTGTAACGGTTCCAATACACGGTGACGTGCGACAATTGGTTCACTACCGTCCCTCTGCTGACCAGAATGTTGGCTCAATCTTACAACATGTCTCTGACTGGAACTATTAGAAAGAATAACCGGGAGATTCCCATGGAGATGAAGTTAGCGTCGAAGAATCCTCCTGAAACAAAGTTTTGTCACACTGAAGACACAACTTTATTTCCTATACACCGAAGAAGAACAAAATCATCTTGCTGGCTTCGACTTATCTTCATACCCAAGAGATAACGGACAGAAAGCCAAATATCATTGTCCACCATAACGATACGAAAGGAGGGACGGATACTTTCGATTAATTGTGCCACGCCTACTCAGTCGCTCGGAGAACGAACAGGTGGCCGATGCGGATTTTCTTCGGGATGCTCGATCAAGCAACCGTCAATTCTCGCATTATGTGGAAACTCATAGTCAGCGACGCATGGGAATCCACTTCTGCGATCGTTTTGAAAAAACTGATTGCTCTTCTCACCTTCTCGATGCAACACCAGAGATTGGCAGGACCATTTCTTCGGCTAGAGCTACAGATGGTCATCAAGAGGCTCCTGAACATCGATAGCTACCAACAAATGAACGACCTGCAAAAAGTTACCTTCAAGCAAGCGCGGATATGCGTACTATTCAATCGAAAGAAAGATTTTAAAAACGCGTGTTGGATGTTCGGCCTGTAGAAGCCCAGTTTGCGAGGAACATCGGTTCCCTTTGTGCATGACGTGTGTTGGTCAATGAAATATAATTAAAAAAAAATTGTTTTTATTTTTGTTTTTACTTTTCTACGCGTAAATATGTATTTTGAAGCTAATAAAACACAAACAAAGGAAATTTTATATTTTGTAATTTTTTCATTTTTCCCTCCAGTAATTTTGCAAAATAAATATACTTTTTGAATGATCGGCGGATACTGTTATGTTTTTATGGTCGTGGTATATGTTGTGCGTACAATCCTAAAATTGTAGCCCTTGATATTGAAAAATGGCGGAGCAATGAATTTTTTTCTGAAAAAAAAAAAAAAAACATTTTTCCCGAATTTTCACATATATGACCAGTTTTTAGATCTATAAATTGACCGATAAAAACCGTTAGACATGTTGAAGAACTCTTCAATAAACATGAAACAATCGATTAGAAGTCTTAAAACACCCATATGTCTTGTACAACTAGGTTTTTCAGCGTGGGGTAATGAGTTACCCCATGTGGCCGCTACGTGGCTTGGCTGAGGTGTGTCGGCTAAGGGTTAATACACATCAACAAATTTTACAGAACTTTTTCAAAATTTTTGTTGTTTTTATTAAAAAATAAAAATAAAAATACCGTAATTTATGTACTGAATCGAAACTAACAATTGTATTTACTGATCAATTTTCATTCCGAGAGTTGTTTGCATTCGAATCTCAAGAAAAAATTAGAAATTCAAAATGATGGAACCAATGACAAACCCGAAAATAAAATGGTTTCATTGTTACATAAGTTTATGGATTCCGGATGGTTGCGTTGTGTTCACCTTAGTTTTCAAGCGCTCTTAACGCTGTCCGAAACTAACAACGAAGACGTGGCAAGTTTAGAGTTTCATTTTTTCTTTTGAATTTTCAAATTTTTAACTGAGAAGGAGAGGACCAGGTGTGGATTTTTAAGTTTTTTCAAACTCCTCCTCAAGAAAGGTACATACCCCCCATGTAAAGTCTTTCGAGTAGAAAAACAATCGTTTCCGATCAAAGTTATCCGGAAAATTTACGAATTTGTATACACTGTAAAAAATTTCTGATTGAAAATTAATGAACCGGTATCGGAAGCTTTTATGCATAAACCGTATTATATATTTGACAGACATCTGTCTTTAATATTCAAAGCAAGATTTTAAAAAATTAATGGACAATATTGCCAACATTTATGTATCAAGGTACTTGAATATTATGATACATATCGTTTATTTTTCTGAATCATATACTTGTATTATCATTGACATTTAAATGTGTAAGTTAATGGAAAATGTCAAAGTTTTTTTATAACTTTCTGTTAAAAAATCGTAATATGAGCGCATTGAATATGCAATTATGAATTTTTTTTTAAAACCTCATCTGGTCAATTTTACATACAAAAGTATATTATATTTCAAGAAGTATATGAAAATTCAGTGACTGCTATGTTAAACCTGTTAAGAAAATGTATTAAGATTATGAAGTATTTGTCTATCCACTTTCACAAAGTATTTGGAAAAATAATATACTTGTGCGTATAAAAGTTTATTTTTGGAATAAATATAACATGCGTATTAAAAATTTCAAATATGTTTGTTGTTTCTTTTTCAACTATAATTTAATGAGCTGAACATACAATGATATAGTGACTGAAATGAAACTAGAACCACAGAGTCCTCAACGGACGATGTGTGATCCCACAAAAAATGGTTCTCTCTCGGATGAGAGAAGCTGGGTACAAGATGCAGGATGCAGGATACTGGATTCAGGATACCAGATCCAGGATACAAGATGCAGGATACCAGAATATATTTCACTGGTGAAGTAGACCAAAAATTGCAAAATCGACGGCTTAATTATTTACCCGGCCCTACGTTTTTTCATGCGAGTTTCCTTGGCCACCTAGCGGCGCGGCAGCGAACTATCGCTGTATGTTAATATTCACATCAATGAGTGAATGTTCAAAAGCGTAGATTAAATTTTATATACACGTAAATCTCTAATTGAACTCATACACTAGTTTTATAATTTTCAGTACTCATCTGTTATTTTACGGTAGTAGTCTTTGAATTGTGTCCATACGGTGCTGACATTTCAAATATACGTGTTTAAATTTTCAGCAGAATTTATAGATATTTGAAACAGATTTGCAATTTTCATTTACTTGTGCGACTGAAATCACGACGCGCATGTGTCTTATTTTTCCATAGTGAATAACTGAAATTTCTTCGATAATACTAGCGTTATTTTCTTACAAATATGCAATCAATATATTTTAATATTCACTTTCGTGAGTGAATGTTCAAGAGCGTATATTAAATTTCATATACGCGTCAATGTTTAATCTAATTCATAAATCAATTTTGTAATTTTCAATAACCATCTATAATTTTACGGTAGTAGTTTTAGAATAGTGTCAATATGGTTCTGAAGTTTCAAATACACGTGTTTGAATTTTCAGTAGAATTTATGGATATTCGAAGTAGATTTGCAATTTTCAGTTACTCGTGCAACTGAAATCGCGACAACGTTAGTCTTTTGTTTTTCGATAGTGAGTAACTGAAATTTCGTCAATAACTCTATCGTAATTTTTGTAGAAATATAAAATCCATGTATTTTAATATTCAATTCAATGAGTGAATATTTAAGTCCATGTATTAATTTTCATAAACGAGTCAATAACTAATCGTATTGATACACCAAGTTTGTAATTCTTAATGATGAATGCCTCTTAATTAGACGTTAAATATATTATTGTCAATGATATTTTGTTAACTTTAATACATGTACATTAATGGTACAGCACCGAGTATATAAATTCGAATTTTGTACACTAAGTTTGTAAATGTAATAACAATTGATATGGTGAATGTACAATAATTTTTTACAGTGTAGATAAGTGATATACTTGGTCAAACAAAAAATAGTCAGCTTGGTCGACGGTCTAGTGATAACGAACCAAGAATTGATAGTCTTCACAAAGCTCAAAGCATCAAAGAATTATATTCGCTATTCAATAACATATTTGAAGGAAACGAAAATGAAGAATATTAATCAATAAAATAAAAGTGATTCCGGTCTATGAAAATTCTATCATCGCATTTCAAAGACATTTAAATCTTCTAGAATTGGTCGAGCTGCATAAACTAAGCTAAACTTCAGATATAAAATAGATATCCTAAATTATACATTGATTAGAAATTATAGAACAATCACTCACTCCAAGGCGGTGGTACTGAAACATTAGCCAAAAAGCCAATTAAATTCGAACATACAGGGTTAATCAGTAGAAACGCACCAGCAGAAGTTGGCCGCAAGTGGCCGACACGGCAGTGTGACCTCTTCAAAAAATTACATGTGACTGTGACCGATTCCCATAAGCACAAACTGACAGTTCGCATAGCAATAAAATTTTTGAAATATTTCAATAGTTAGGTTACTGAAATAATTAATTAATATTGTGATGACAAAATGTAATGTCAGTTAAGATTTATTTTCACAACAGATTTTTTTCCTGCACTTTTTTGCTATAAAACTATTTCAATTAATTGATTTTTAAATTAATGTGTATTGCAGAATTGCAGATGTGATAATTACTTGGAAATATCAAAATTGTGAATATTTTAAACTTTACATTATTTTAATTGGAATCTGTTGTGAAAATAAATCTTAACTGATATTACATTTTGTCATTACAATATTAATTAACTATTTCAGTAACCTAACTATTGAAATATTTCAATAACTTTGTTGCTATGCGAACTGTCAGTTTGCGCTTATGGGAATCGGTCACAGTCACATGTCATTTTTTGAAGAGGCCACACTACCGTGTCGGCCACTTGCGGCCAACTTCTGTTGGTGCGTTTCTACTGACTAACCCTGTATATTCCCAAAAGTGCTTCTGTAGGCGCATTCTATAGAAGCTACAATAATAAAATTAAAAATCAACTCAAATCTTAACCTTTTTATAATGACCATTTATGCAACAAGTAATCATAAAAACGAATTCTTACATGAGTTCTCACAATTTGAAGAATTGAAACTTGATGACCCGGCAAATATATACCTAATATTAGGTGACCTTAACGTCAGACATAATAACTGGTATAAGAAAATAAACAATTCTAGGGGTATCTCACAAAATAAATGGATAATCGATAATACCATTAATTACAGAATAATCCTATATTGCACTAGGCTTCCTTCCTAACCTAGAGGTAATTCCTTCCTAGATTTAACTTTGGTTGATAGTAGATTAATTCTTCATGATATCACGGACAAAATGAAACTAGAATTAATCCCTTATGATAGCGATCATAATGCAGTGAAGATTGTATTTTCATTAGCACCCGCTCTCCTATCATTATAGAGAATGAAACGCAACCAGCTAGATATAACTATTCCAATGCCAAATGGGATCAATTTTAAGTTTATTTAAACAAGATGTGTACTTTACTGGTATTAGATGACAAGAATCTAGAAAATGCAGAAATAGAATATTTAAAAATCATTGATGACACCATCGCTGATGCGGTTGAATAAAATATTCCTAAAATAAAGAAACGCAAAGTATTGAATGATTATACTACCTCCCTCTATCAAAAAACTTTAAAAATATAAAACTTACCTAATTTCGCAAATAAACAAGCTGCATAAAATCGGGTCTGCCAATAAGTTGGTTACACTAAACATATTTAAAGATCTATTAAAAATTACTAGAAATAAAATTAAAAAGGAATTAAGGCAGTATCCTGCTTTACAAGGCTCAAAAAATCGATTTTTTTTTTAATTGCCTAAATCTATTCCTAATGTATTCAAGAATATGTATTCAAAGTTATAGAGGGTAATTCACAATATTTTCAAATATACAGCACTAAACACAATGGGGTATGGAGCAGGTATACGAGCGCTCGGGTAGCTGGAGTGCGCGCTCCTCCCCTCGGTCGAATAACTCCGAACTATCTACCTGAAAAATTTTAATGGTTGTTCGAAACAATATTTTTAATTCGTAGAAGTGCTGTGTATAGGCTATAAACTATATTACGGTTTATAACTGTATTATTCCATTCTGTGCACGTACTTATACGGAGCTGCTTGTAACGTCAACGGTTAGTTTTTCTCTGAGTCTTGTCGAGTGCACGTCGCTACAATATCATGTCGAGTTATCCTAAAAGTGATACATCGAGCACTGATCGTTCTGCGAAGCCACGAAAACGCAGATTCCACGGGAATCGATTCACAACTGAACCAGACGATGCAGAGTGCAGTACAAGCATTAGTGCGAAAAAAATTAGCAACCGCAAGCACCGAAGATATAATTGTATATCCAGGTCACGCTTACCGAATAGTTGAATTTCTAACAGTGTTTCTTGCAATTTCTGACATAGTAATATGCAAATCTTGTAAACAAAAAATAACATTTGCAGAGAGCGGGTATCGAGGCTTGGGCTTCAAAATTATATTATCATGTATGTGCGGTCGACGAGAAATAAATTCAGGACCGTTAATAAACACTGGTTACGAATTAAATAGACGAATTGTGTTTGTGATGAGGCTTTTTGGTGTTGGACGAGAAGGTATCAATGTATTTTGTGGACTTATCAAGGTTTGGCAAAATGAACGTACGATAAAATGGTGCAGCATTTACACTCAGCGTCGAAATCAATGTTTGAAAATGTCTGTGAAAAGGCTGTCAAAGAAGAGCAAGAAAAAAGTGTAGAAAATGAGCAAACTGCAAATTGTTTGAAAGTTTCCGGCGATGGATCGTGGAAAAAACATGGCTTTACTTCATTGTTCGGTGTAACAACTCTAATTGCATATTACTCTGCCAAAGTAGTCGACCTTACTAAAAACGAGTACGTGGGGCATGTACAAAAGCGTATGGGTACTCGACTCCGAAATATAAGAAAAGCAGAGAAACTCGGAGGTAAAAACCGGTTGACCGACAGCATCATTAAAAAGTTAACGATTTATTATGGTTTGGCAATTCGAAGAAATAGTAATTCTGTCGAAGACATGAAGAAAGCTGTCATGGCAACGCTGGATCATTATTGTTCGAGTGATGAATCTCCTCACCATGAGAATTGTCCGGCAGGCGCCGAAACCTGGTGTGAATGGCGCAGAGCTGAAGCCACGAATTCTCTTACTTCTTTCAAACATCCTGCTCGATTGATTGACGAAAATGTGGAGAAACATATTCGTCCAATCTATGAAGAACTCTCAAACGACGAACTTTTGACGCGATGCTTAGGCGGGCACACACAAAATTCAAACGAATCGTTCAATTCCACTGTCTGGCGCATGAGCCCGAAACATTTAAATTCCGGCCGAAAAACTATTGAAATTGCTGCGTACATGGCTGCAAGAATTTTTAACGAAGGATATTCTGCAGTTTTAAGTACCATGCAACTGCTCGATTTAAAAATCGGCCAGGTATGTAAGATGTTTGCGGATAACGTCGACGCACAACGGATCGAGAGGGAAAACCGGCGTACGTCTTTTTCCAGCAAGGAAGCTCGCACGGCACGTAGACTAGGGCAACTTCATCAAAATGAGTTTTTTGAGGAAGTTGATGGATTACTTTATGGCGCAGGAATAGCTGATTAGCGTTTTATTACGGTAAGTAACCGAAAATTAACATTTTTTCCGACCCTGAACTTTAAAGCGCGTTTTCTCGACTTTTCATTTTTACGCATTCTCTAAACTGGCGGGCGTGATTGCAAGAAAACTAGACCACCAATCAAAATGAACCAAGGCTTGTTAGCTTCAGTTTTGTATTTTCTTCTATTTGAACTAAAAAGATTCATGAAAAAAACAATTTTAAACAACTGTTTTAGCAAGTTAAAATGATTTTTTTTTGTACAGAAAACATATTTTTTTCAAACTTGTGAAAAATTTTAGATTTCACAATTCTTTGGGATTTTCTTAGTTCATATAGAAGAAAAATATATGGAAATTAAGATTTTCTTTGGTTTCTTTGTTTCAGACGAAAATTGCGAGCTGCATCTTGCCCGCAGATTGGAGACTGCAATTGCACGGTGTTCCACAAATGAGCATAAAAATCGGCTGTTTGAATATTTTTCGCTCAAAAAAATTGTTCTATAACGTTCAAATATGCAATAAAATAATCTTCTAAGTTCGCTACGCTTGCTTATTTCTTTCTGTCCTAAAAAAATTCCCCCAAAAACGTGTTTTTTAGGCCTCCTAAAGCAGGATACCCCCTTAACATTATCTGTTAGCCGACACTGGGGAAAACAAATTCGGGAAATCACAAAAGTAAGACAAAATGATCCCGAATATTAACAGATTATTCAGTAAAAAAAGACTGGATAAATATCCCGACTTTAACTATATCCCAAGATAATGGAAAACTATTACAGGAAGTTGGAATATCCATATCCACCAAAAACACTTACGTGTAAAAAACTACGCCAAGTACAGCAGTGCTGTGTATTCCTCTAATAAAAAGTATTGATATCCGATTATTGAGGCCAAGTACATAAGTCACTACATGTTTGCCTATTAAATGATCTAGCACTGGCCCATCATTCTAATTGTATTTTCAAAATTTCCTATAACGTTTTCACTACTCGTTTACATTACTACTGCTTCTCGTAGTTGATTATGATTCAATGGTTATTTAATAATTAATAAAACTTTAGTTGATTCCTTATCGAGTATTACTTAACATGTCTGTGCCAGGAATTCCAAAGTACTTACTTTGAACGTATTAATAGTATCCTAAAACTATATGTTTGTTATTAAGCTTTTACCGTGATTATTATTGACCAGTTATTGTTAATAAGCTCTATATAGAAAGTTGACATTGGTTTTGAGTTTAATGACTGGCATAATGAACGCAAATTTATATAAAAAAAATGCATGGTCCCGCCTAGTAGTACTCGCTAAGGAATCAGCGAAAGTTTTATTAAATAACCATTAATTCATTGAACACCCTGAACTTCCACGTCTGACAACTAGTTGCAGGAAACTACGGAACGGAACAGCTGGACACCCTGGACTTCTACATCTAGTATCTAGAGACAAGAAACTACGGAGCGGAACATCTGGACAAGTTGGACAAACTGTCACCTAAAATACGAGGAACTATGTTGAAGCACACGTATACATACACCCATACACGCGCGCTCCACATGAATGCTATTAAAAACTTAATAATTCTATACTGTTGTGAAAGCACCCTTATACTAACAGGAAATTCGGTATGATCGGTAGCTTCATGTATGAAGTGTATTTGATTGTGTTGTGCATTCGTAAATTACCAACACTATACAGAGAGTACAAATAGGTAAAGAAGGTAAAGCAGTCAGCGCTATCTGTCGTGTAAAAAAGTTGATGGACGTGCGAAGACGACGACGACGACGACGACGGAGATGACGGACCTGAAATAAAATCATCTCGCTCGCCATGTGAATACGTACTGATCCTGTACACTAATCGTATTGAATTTGGTGGCAATCCATTCAGAACCAATATCAATAAATTTTTCTCACATACAGCCGTCCATAAGGTATTTGAGTCACAAGTACACAGAAACACAGGTACAAGAGATGCTTCGAGTAAACAGTCTCGGCAGGCCGTGCCCCGTACTGCGGGTTGCCTGTACTTGGCGCGAGACTCGATCGAGTCCCTTGATCTTCGGCCATCAGAGACCAGGATAATAATTTTATTATCAACCGACAAAAGGAAAAGTTGAATGTTATTGGAGCCTACTTTGCGGCGACTAACGCCCAAAATACTAATATGGGAGAAAAGGACCCTTCTAACATAGTCAAAGGAAAAATAAATATGTATGCTCAAAAAAATAAATAAAGAAAAAATGATAAAAATACTATTAAAATTTTATATTAAAAAAATTATGTAAATTACTTATTTTTTGATAATTTTTGTAAAATTTATTAATAAAGTTCAACTACTCATAACAATTAAAAAAAACTGGATTGAAAAAGAATCGAACCTGCAGCCTTCTGATTAGCAGGTAGGCCGTTACCAATATACCACCGACCTACCTATTTTTTGCTTGTCCAAGTATGTCACCTACTTACCCTGTACAAATTCGTAAATTTTCCGAGTAACTTTTCTCGGAAACGACTGTTTATCTACTAAAAAGGCTTTAGGGAGGAGTATATGCCTCTTCAGGAGGAGTGGGGAAAAAAACTAAAAAACCCACACCTGGTCCTTTCCTTGTGAGATTTGTAATCAGTGGCCCCAACTTTTTGAGTTTTGGTCCGCAATATTGGATCTGCCACTTTGAATTTTCAAATTTTGAACTCAGACACGTAATTAGCGACCTTAGAAACCATCCCATACTAAGTTTTTTCAAAATCAAATAACTTGTTGAATTTACTTCCGAACTTCAGTTTCGTAAGCAGCGACCCCATTTATGCAAAATTTCAAGTGAATTGCACATAAGAAAAAAATTGGTACATGAAAGGGTTAAATAAATAAAGTTCATTGACGAGATAGCGAGTCCGACCACACACGGATCACTGTTGTGATGGATTTGCAAATGGCTGGACTAGCTTAGGCTAGGCTAGGCTACACCAAATACAAATGCTGCATTTTGAAAGTTAATTCTAGATTAAGTCAAAGACTGTGGGATAATAAAGACATATTTATTTTAAGGAGGAATTGCACGTAATCCCAGCCAAAAGTTTATTCCAAAATCGTGAATGTAGATTTATGGCCATTCTATTACATATAATCTTTTTTTGATGATTTCAGAGATCGATCCTCTACACATTATCAAACAAAATAGGTTTATATGCTTATAAAAATAATTATTTCATTATAAAAATCGATGTTATTGATGTAGTCCGTAACATCCCCGGGAGAGTGTACCAATTGAATTGTAGATAACGAATCTAACCGCCATACAAATTTTATGAATTTCTCGATATGGCTTATATTAATATTCTTCAAGAAATGTGTAGAAATTTCGTTTTCGCATAAGAACCAATGTTAATTTTAAAGTTGAATATCTCTTTAACTAATCAGACAATTGTTTTCAAACTTTGCAGATCATTTTTTTTCATATTCACCTATAGCATATCAAAAATTCATGAATTTCTCGATATTTTGATTAACTGTGCAATTCCTCCTTAAGTAATGTACAGACTCACCAAGTAGTACTTGCTAAAAAATCACTTTGTTTTCTAAATTATTAAATGACAATTAAATTACACTTAAATATAAGCAGTATTAATATCATAAAACAGTAATAAAGATATCAGAGGAAATTCTGCAAATATAATTAAAATGACGAGCTAGTGCAAGATCATATAATAAGCAAATATCTAATGACTTATGTACTTGGTATTATAGTATGATTTCAATACTTTTTGTATGTTGAACATTAATATAAAATATAAACATATTTTTTAAGGAGACAGGTTCACAGCAATCTTATACTTGGCAATTTTTTTACACAAGTTTTTTTTTTTTTTTTTTTTTTGAAATAATAGTTACGTAGATTAGGTTTTTTTTATAACTATTATACTCATAAGAAACAAATGCTAATATCCATTTAAGGTAGTACGAGCGGTACAGTCCCATCATAAGAAAGTGAAAATGAACAAGTATTAAAAAAATGTAAAGCGTGAAATTGACATTCCAAAAGCTATATTTGAGAAAAAGCAAAGTGCCTCTAACCTAAAATGAAACAATAATTTGAGAATGATTAACAGTGAAGCAAGAAAAGGGTAGTTAGTTGCTTAGAGGTCATATCTTGTACCATTTTTTTTTTAAGAAAAATCTACATCACTTGTCTTATTTCAATGTACTGTAGCTTATTTTAATGTTTAAAAGATTCGTTAGAGATCCACCAAAATAGATATTTTCTCAAAATCTATGGTTTAAGAATACAGCTATTTGTTTATACTATGATACAATAAACAATTTCTTTGACAACATTTCCAGAGGAATAATAGGGCTAATCAAGAAATCGAATCTGGTAGGTCTCTAGAGACTCGTTTAATGAATATAATAAGCTATAATACATTAAAATCGGACAAGTGATATAAATTTTTCTTCAGAAAAACAGTACAAGGTATGACCTCTAAGCAACTACACTATTGTTGCTTCTGCGTTAATAATTTTACAAGTATTATTTCTTTTTATGTTAAGGGCACCTTACTTCTCAAATTTGACCTACTGAGTTTCAATTTCATGCTTTACATTTACTTAAAACTTTTGTTTATTTTCACTCTTACATGATGGGACTGTACCATTTGTACTACGTTAATATTATGTATTAACTAAGATCAAACTAATAAAGTATGTACCAAACATGATTTTTATTATAAAATATGTTGCTATAATAAGTTATTATATCGAAATCATGTCCACTTAGAACAATAAAATAAGTCAGTCAAACCAAAAAGAAAAACAAACAAATTAAATAAATACGTAATAGTAAAGTAATTCTTAGGCGATTAATATGAATGAAGCATTATAATATAAGACATTAACAAATTTTAATACATGTTGATCTCAAATTGGCTAAATATCTCTATTGGCTAAAAATCTCTAATTGGAATAAACAAGAAAAGTACAAATGCGCAAGTATTAATACATTATAAACAAGTGCTCTTTTTTTATTTAAAATGCCTAAAACGCAAAAATATCTGCTTACAGTCCGTAATATAAAAATACTGCACGTATTCAAGGAACATAATAGAAAAAAATAAAGGAAGGCTATCTGACAGAGAAGAGAGAACTACATACTCACCCTTTCAAGCTTCTGAAAGTATTCACGTAAAAAAGATATTGGATTCTCAGGACGACCCACGCAAAGCTGCACAATACAATCCTTTAAAACTTGCTGAATATTGTGCCTCTGTACATACTCTTCACACTCGCGCAAACTTTGCTCCTCCTCGAGGTTTGCCGCCATATTGCCTTCTATGCATGGTAATATCAGAGATGAGTAGGGAGATTGCCAATGGGCCGATATTCTTGAAACCAATTTTATTTGAGAGTAAACGCGCCACATGAGCGGAGGGCCGTCGAACCATACCCACGTTTTTGATTGGTCGAGTATATATAGATATACTACGCGTGATATTCGTGAACTCCGTGAGACGCATGGACTATAAAGGCTCAGGGCTCATTCAGACCGAAAGCAGCGGGAAGCGAGAAGCGAACAGCAAGCAGCTTGAAACTTTACAATAGAGTGGTACCTCTTTCCAGCGTACATACGCACAGGCATATTGTGATTGGTCGTGATGTTAAATTGTACCAATGGAGACTACATGCATGTAACATACAGCTGTATAAAGTTAGCCACCCAACATTAATTAAAATGTTTTTTATTAACTTTATCCGATTGGTGGTCGTTTGGTGGTCAATGGTAGTGTAATAAAATCGTTTGGTGGTCAGTCGTTTAATTACAAAAACTAATTCAAAAAATAAGGCCCAAAGTTAGCCCAACAATTTTTTTCTTCTTCAAAATCACTTCAATGAGGGCTTAATCGATGCAGAATCGTTTGGCGGTCAAGAATAATATAAGAAAATCGTTTGGTGGTCAGTCGTTTCGCCAATAAATACAAAAAACCGAAACCGGGATCCCAGTGCAATTGCGCATACGCACGCAATTGGTCAGTCGTTTAATTACAAAAACTAATTCAAAAAATAAGGCCCAAAGTTAGCCCAACAATTTTTTTCTTCTTCAAAATCACTTCAATGAGGGCTTAATCGATGCAGAATCGTTTGGCGGTCAAGAATAATATAAGAAAATCGTTTGGTGGTCAGTCGTTTCGCCAATAAATACAAAAAACCGAAACCGGGATCCCAGTGCAATTGCGCATACGCACGCAATTGGTCAGTCGTTTAATTACAAAAACTAATTCAAAAAATAAGGCCCAAAGTTAGCCCAACAATTTTTTTCTTCTTCAAAATCACTTCAATGAGGGCTTAATCGATGCAGAATCGTTTGGTGGTCAAGAATAATATAAGAAAATCGTTTGGTGGTCAGTCGTTTAATTACAAAAACTAATTCAAAAAATAAGGCCCAAAGTTAGCCCAACAATTTTTTTCTTCTTCAAAATCACTTCAATGAGGGCTTAATCGATGCAGAATCGTTTGGTGGTCAAGATTAATATAAGAAAATCGTTTGGTGGTCAGTCGTTTCGCCAATAAATACAAAAAACCGAAACCGAGATCCCAGTGAAATTGCGCATACGCAATTGGGCATTGGTGGTGCTGCTCATGTCCTTGCGGTGGCATCATGAAACCTCAGATTTACTTCATATACAGCTGATTCAATGTAGAATCGTTTGGTCGTCAGTCACGAACAGTGTGATTAATGAAATTTCTCGCCAGTTAAGCGGAGCAGATTTTTTGTTAAGATTAGCAATTAAAAGTTATCCATTGATATAATTACAGTTACCAACATTTTCGTCTCCAGCAACATTCAAAAGTGACATGCCTGTCCTGACTGTAACATTCTTCAAAATCTGCTCCGCTTAACTGGTGGCAAATTTCATTAATCACACTGTTCGTGACTGACCACCAAACGATTCTACATTGAATCAGCTCTATATGAAGTAAATCTGAGGTTTCATTATGCCACCGCAAGGACATGAGCAGCACCACCAATGCCCAATTGCGTATGCGCCATTATGCGCAATTTGACTGGGATCTCTGTTTCGGTTTTTTGTATTTATTGGCGAAACGACAGACCACCAAACGATTTTCTTATATTATTCTTGACCACCAAACGATTCTGCATCGATTAAGCCCTCATTGAAGTGATTTTGAAGAAGAAAAAAATTGTTGGGCTAACTTTGGGCCTTATTTTTTTAATTAGTTTTTGTAATTAAACGACTGACCACCAAACGATTTTATTACACTACCATTGACCACCAAACGACCACCAATCGGATAAAGTTAATAAAAAACATTTGAATTAATGTTGGGTGGCTAACTTTATACAGCTGTAACATACACGAGGCTATACCACGGGCTATACACATTTCGTCTGATGCCGAATCCAAAATTTATTTCAAACATGAACTATGACGTGAAGTAGAGTTACCATCATCTTTTTCATTGTCGCTGCTACGAAAAGTTGAACGTTGTTCAGCTTTCCAAAATCGCAGTCCAAGCATTGGCATTTGCTTAGTAATGAAGTCATGTTTTAAGAAAAATTATGTATTACTATTTTCAATGTAGTATACTTGACTCTATACAGGGTGTCCCAAAATTACCTGACCAACGGGGTATGGCGGTGTTCGGGAGGCACCACTGATCACGAAAATGACCTTTCTTTTGTCCGGAAGGTCATAGTTTTTAAATGGGAGCAGGTCAAAGTTGACCAATCAGAACGAGGCGTCAAGAGAAACGTAGGCACCTACGAACTCTGAGTTTTCTTCCCTCGCTTTTGTTTCTCGGTAGCTTGTTTCTTGTTTCTTGTTTCCAATAGGCATGTCTTCGGCTGACGTCATCCTGCCCGAAGCCACCGAGAAACAAAAGCGAGGGAAGAAAACTCAGAGTTCGCAGGTGCCTACGTTTCTCTTGACGCGTTCCTCTGATTGGTCAACTTTGACCTGCTCCCATTTAAAAACTATGACCTTCCGGACAAAACGAAGGTCATTTTCGTGATCAGTGGTGCCTCTCGAACACCGCCATACCCCGTTGGTCAGGTAATTTTGGGACACCCTGTATACGTAATTAATGTAAATAACTTATTTCTTAATGCTTTTATACGACTAGCTAACATAAAAAGGCAGAAAATGTATTTTTCCAACACGCGCATAAAAATGGTGACTTTCCACGCCTGTTTAGCGGGAGGAAAACAGTTGATTTCCGACCAATCACAAGGTTATCGTGTTTTCTTCCCGCAGGTAAGAAAAGTAGCCATTTATAGGGAGAGAATAACTCAACAACCAATCTGAAAGCGCGAGAGTGTTGTTACCCAAGGACAATGGGACATAACTGATCAACTCTGTTGATAAATAAATGTGTCTAGTGAAAACGTACTACCAGTCTTCGAGTAAATTTTGTGTTGTTCAGTCTGATTATTATTTCACTGTCTTTTATTTTTTTTTAATTCACTTTCTCTCCAAATAAAACCGAACTCTTTAAATCTTTTAAATGAAAATTCTAAAACAATTGGAACGAAATTGTTCATTGCTTTTATTGATACATTTCGTTAATAAATTAAAAAATTCCTTTAAAAATGTTGGTCTATAATGATCTTTAAAATTCGTTTTTTGACAGTGGAGGCTCCGCCCCCCGAACCCCCCCGGCGGGGCTTCGCCCCTGCACCCCACCAGAGCTTCGCCCTGGACCCACCAAGGCTTCACCCTGGACCCTAATAGACCACGAAAAGTTAATACATACATTTCAAACAACTAGCATCACGCTAACTTCATTTTATCCCAATTTCATATCAATGTCATGATAATCTTACGTCAGTTATTTATATCTTATTGTAAACTATCCTACCATTTTTCTGCGCTTATTGAAAAAAATATCGTGTGCAACACAGGAGGAAGACGATTTCGACTTGTGTGATTGCCGCCCTCGCTTCGCTCGGGCGGCAAGCTTCCCACTCGTCGAAATCGTCTGTTTTCCTCCCTAGTTGTACAATCTACTATTTCTTAACACGTGCATGAAAAAGACCCTTTTTCATGCATTTAAAGTGAATGGAAAGTTGCTCATTTCGAGCGTGCGGGAGAGAATGATTACCTCCCGCTACAGCGGGAGCGAATGACTATTCCCTCCCGCTACAACGGAAGGGAATGGATATTCCCTCCCGCTCTTCAAAATTTTAAAAATTTTGTTAATTTTATTTATTTTTTTCAATATACCATTGTGATTGGAGTTGGGAAAAGAGTTGTGCACGATTCAAAATGCGCAACTTCCCATTTACTCTAAATACATAAAAAAGGGCCTTTACCTGCACTTGTCAAAAAAAGCACAGTGTGCAACTAGGGGAGGAGGACAATTTCTAGCCCTTTTCCCCCCCTAGTTGCACAATATACTATGTACTCACAAGGGGAGGAAACGGTATGGGAAATGAAGTTCCGAATGAGACTTCATAGTGATGAAGCCTCATACCATGCTCAAGTTCTACAGACCAATGGGCAGCCAATTCGGAGATAGTGTTTCATGATATTGTGTTTCATTCGCCGCGTGAGCCTCTCTTTCGCGGCGGCCCCACCGCCAATTACGCTTCATCAAGAGACTCGGTCGAGTCTCGCGCCAAGTACAGGCAACCCGCCGTACGGGGCACGGCTCGCCGAGACTCTTTACTCGAAGCATCGCTTGTACCTGTGTTTCGACTCAAATATCTTTTGAACGGCTGTATGTGAGAAAAATTTATTGATACATTCACTCTAGGAATCAAGGGTTCTGAATTGATTGCCACTAAATTCAATACGATTAGTATACGAGATCAGGGTGTATTGAGATGGCGAGCGAGATGATTTTATTTCAGGTCCGTCGTCGTCGTCGTCGTCGTCGTCGTCGTCGTCATCGTCGTCGTCGTCTTCGCACGTCCATCGCATTTTTTACCCAACAGATGGCGCTGACTGCTGTGTCTTCATTACCTATTTGTACTCTGAATGGTGTTAGTAATTTACGAATACACAACACAGTCAAATACACTTTATACGTGAAGCTACTGTTCATACCGAATTTCCAGTTAGTATAAGGGTGCTTTCACACCGTATACAATTATTAAGTTTTTAATAGCATTCATGTGGAGCGCGCGTGTATGGGTGTATGTATATGTGTGCTTCGGCATAGTTCCTCGTATTTTAGGTGACAGTTTTTAGAGACACAGAATGTCCAGGTGTTTCTCTCCGTAATTTCCTGTATGTAGGTGGCGGACGTGGAAGTCCAGGGTGTCCAGGCATTCCGCTTCGCAGTTTTCTGTATCTAGGTGTCGGATGTGGAAGTCCAGGGTGTCCAGATGTTCTGCTCCGTAGTTTCTTGTATCTAGGTACTGGATGTGGAAGTCCACGGTGTCCAGGTATTCCGCTTCGTAGTTTCTTGTATCTAGGTACTGGATGTGGAAGTCCAGGGTGTCCAGGTAGTCCGCTTCGTAGTTTTCTGTATCTAGGTGTCGGATGTGGAAGTTCAGGGTGTCCAGGTATTCCGCTTCGTAGTTTCTTGTGTCTAGGTACTGGATGTGGAAGTCCAGGGTGTCCAGGTATTCCGCTTCGTAGTTTTCTGTGTCCAGGTGTCGGATATGGAAGTTCAGGGTGTCCAGGTATTCCGCTTCGTAGTTTCTTGTATCTAGGTACTGGATGTGGAAGTCCAGGGTGTCCAGGTATTCCGCTTCGTAGTTTTCTGTGTCCAGGTGTCGGATGTGGAAGTTCAGGGTGTCCAGGTATTCCGCTTCGTAGTATCTTGTATCTAGGTACTGGATGTGGAAGTCCAGGGTGTCCAGGTATTCCGCTTCGTAGTTTTCTGTGTTAAGGTGTCGGATGTGGAAGTTCAGGATGTCCAGGTATTCCGCTTCATAGTTTCTTGTATCTAGGTACTGGATGTGGAAGTCCAGGGTGTCCAGGTATTTCGCTTCGTAGTTTTCTGTGTCCAGGTGTCGGATGTGGAAGTTCAGGGTGTCCAGGTATTCCGCTTCGTAGTTTCTTGTATCTAGGTACTGGATGTGGAAGTCCAGGGTGTCCAGGTATTCCGCTTCGTAGTTTTCTGTGTCCAGGTATCGGATGTGGAAGTTCAGGGTGTCCAGGTATTCCGCTTCGTAGTTTCTTGTATCTAGGTACTGGATGTAGAAGTCCAGGGTGTCCAGGTATTCCGCTTCGTAGTTTTCTGTATCTAGGTGTCGGATGTGGAAGTTCAGGGTGTCCAGGTATTCCGCTTCGTAGTTTCTTGTGTCTAGGTACTGGATGTGGAAGTCCAGGGTGTCCAGGTATTCCGTTTCGTAGTTTTCTGTGTCCAGGTGTCGGATGTGGAAGTTCAGGGTGTCCAGGTATTCCGCTTCGTAGTTTCTTGTATCTAGGTACTGGATGTGGAAGTCCAGGGTGTCCAGGTATTCCGCTTCGTAGTTTTCTGTGTTAAGGTGTCGGATGTGGAAGTTCAGGGTGTCCAGGTATTCCGCTTCGTAGTTTCTTGTATCTAGGTACTGGATGTGGAAGTCCAGGGTGTCCAGGTATTCCGTTTCGGAGTTTTCTGTGTCCAGGTGTCGGATGTGGAAGTTCAGGGTGTCCAGGTATTCCGCTTCGTAGTTTCTTGTATCTAGGTACTGGATGTGGAAGTCCAGGGTGTCCAGGTATTCCGCTTCGTAGTTTTCTGTGTCCAGGTGTCGGATGTGGAAGTTCAGGGTGTCCAGGTATTCCGCTTCGTAGTTTCTTGTATCTAGGTACTGGATGTGGAAGTCCAGGGTGTCCAGGTATTCCGCTTCGTAGTTTTCTGTGTCCAGGTGTCGGATGTGGAAGTTCAGGGTGTCCAGGTATTCCGCTTCGTAGTTTCTTGTATCTAGGTACTGGATGTGGAAGTCCAGGGTGTCCAGGTATACCGCTTCGTAGTTTCTTGTATCTAGGTACTGGATGTGGAAGTCCAGGGTGTCCAGGTATTCCGCTTCGTAGTTTTCTGTGTCCAGGTGTCGGATGTGGAAGTTCAGGGTGTCCAGGTATTCCGCTTCGTAGTTTCTTGTATCTAGGTACTGGATGTGGAAGTCCAGGGTGTCCAGGTATTCCGCTTTGTAGTTTTCTGTGTCCAGGTGTCGGATGTGGAAGTTCAGGGTGTCCAGGTATTCCGCTTCGTAGTTTTCTGTATCTAGGTGTCGGATGTGGAAGTTCAGTGTGTCCAGGTGTTCCGCTCCATAGTTTCTTGTATCTAGGTGTCGGACGTAGAAGTCCAGAAAAGTGTGCAACAAGCTTTGGCGCTTCGCTCAAACTATAGTATCCTCTTTGATGTTCGCACGGCCTGAGGTACAAGGCCTGAAATAATCCAGCACACTCTCCTCTCTTACGTTTACCACACGGCTTCAACAATCTGGACACCATTAACGACGCCTATATGCATTGAAGATTACATTTTCTTTAAAAATTTGTATATGTCTTTATGCATTTCTAGAAAAAGGGACTTACAAATTAAATTTATATGCCATTAAACATTTTCCACACCGCAATATATTTTTCTGATTAGCAACATCATAATGCGTTTACATTTTATATGTGTGACAATATAGATTTCAGTGCTTAAAACTTCTATGTCCTGTTGAATAACAAAAACTTGTGATATCCCCCAAAAAACACTTACGTGTAAAAAACTACGCCAAGTACTGGAGTGCTGTGTGTTCCTCTAATAAAAAGTATTGATATCAGATTATTGAGGCCAAGTACATAAGTCACTACATGTTTGTCTATTATATGATCTAGCACTGGCCCATCATTTCAATTGTATTTTCAAAATTTGCTATAACGTTTTCACTACTCTTTTACATTACTACTGTTTCTCGTAGTTGATTATGAATTAATGGTTATTTAATAATTAATAAAACTTTAGCTGATTCCTTATCGAGTACTACTTGGCGGGTCCGTGCCAGAAATTCCAAAGTACTTACTTTGAACTGTAACGCCTGTTCCCGGATTTCCTAATATTGAGTCACGATAACTAGACTCGGGAACAGGGAGTACCTTCGCTCGATCGGTCCAGTATCTTTGAATTCAACAGCGACACGAAACCTGTGAGATATGCCGGTGGGCGCCAGGCATCCAGTGATGCCACAAGGTAACGATAATGAAAAGCACCAAGGTAGCGTTAGGAAACGAAAATCTAACGACACTAGGACCGATGCGTTGCGGAAGTCTGACTAGCTCAGCCCCGTTAGGTATAGGAGAGGGGCGGGGTAATTGGGAAGTAAGAGCCGTAAGCCAGGATCACGTAACCAAAAACTTAACAATTTATTGCACCTGGCAACCAAAATATAACAAACATCAAAACCCGACAGAGATACGAAAGGGCTACCAGAGGTAGTCGCGGTAAGGTTCGGCGATTACAGAGTTCGGAAAACAGATAGCGAAGAGCGTAGATGCAACGCGCGCACCAATTACGGCCGATCTGCCGATTACAATATTACTCTTTTACAAGGACCTTTCGCATTCCAGGGAACACAAATAATACGGATAACGCAAATTGACGTACAATCAAACAATAAGTAAAGTCAGCGAAGTCAATAGATCATCCGAAGATAAAATTACACAGTCATAAGTAACGAGAGAACATCACATAAAAATTCGAATCCAGACCGCGTGGTCGACACTCAGATTAACTCCTATAACAGAGAACTCGGGTTGTCCCAGGTAGCATATAACATTGTGCCGACAAACTCCTATTCTCGCGAATTCCGGGAGTCTCGAGGACTCAGGTAGCCGCGGCGGGATTTACACTATCCCAGGTAGCTGTGCGTATTCACACCCGTACGAGGAAATCTTACACGCGCGATCGGATCAACTAAAAGGAAAAACCACGTCCTACTCACGGAAATATCCGATGAAGTACGCTAACACAAGGTAGCCGCGACGTAACGGAAACTATAACGGAATTACACAAAACAGACGAAACACGACAGGCTCTTCGCCGTGGCCGTAATCGGGGAACCACTATTTATCTAAAATATTCTACACTCGCGAACTAGCATATATCACTTATAATTCCGGCGACGAAGCTCTTCAATGGACGCTGGTTTAAGCCCTTAGGCCGGAGGTAGTTAACAGGTAGCATACAATTATATGGCTACCGTAGATAGCGTGAAGAGATTCGTACCCGGTTACAGAAAAGATTGCTTACCAAAAAGATATTGAAAAAGATATTCCACACAAAGGAAGCTTTCGCAGGTATTTCTGGAGCAGTGTAGTAAAACGTCCACCAGGTAGGGAGGTCCACGACGAAAGAGAACGATTACAATTTCTTTCCCGACACCCGGGGTATTATCCTCCCACCCGACCCTTAATTTTGCTGATTATAATTGGTTACTTATTCACCGCGATTACTTCCGCCAATCCTAGGTGCGTATTGACAATAGATCGTCAGGATCTAGGATTCGCAATCCTATCAGGTAGCTTTAACGTTGGAGCGGTTGCGCGCGCATCGTTCGCGCAGCCCTCTGGGCAATAGTAGTTCGCCCGCGCTCCGAGGTGAGGCGGTGCTAGCGTCTTCCGCGTTGCCATGCCGCGGTCCGAATGTTATTGTCGCGGTGTTTTGAAGTGCTCCCGTACTCTCCGGCTTTTCCCACTTGTGCTTCGAAATGGTGTTGTGACCACTCCAGGCAGCTGTTGGCCGATGCAGGTAATCCAGAATATTGGCAGCCATAGGTAGCGTATGCAACTTCTCCGCAGGTAAGTGAGCTTTTCCTTCTACTCCGTCATTTAGACATTGATGTTACTCCGAGTGACAGCTTCCCGCGCCTTACAGGTTGCTGACCGGGGCCTCGCTCCACGTCTTTGGGGAAAGCCTTATCGTGCCCACAGGGCACAAGGATCCCCTAGGACGGGAGACGAGGTGGCCCTTCACCCGTCTCTGTCGAGGATTCGTCCTGGGCGTAGTGGATTGGCATGCGGTGACTCCGAACTCGCCTCCCGATGTCAGATAGCCGGAAAGTCTTGGTGCAGGTAGCAGCCGTCTCGTGGCGTGTCAGCAGGTAAGACAATAACTCCTTTACAGGAAATTCTGATGGTGAGCCGGTTGAATTTGGCGGGCTCCAGCAGTGATGATCGGGTCGAGTAGTCGGTATAGCCGTCCCGTCGGGGTCGGTAATGTCGTCCCACGTAGATCTCCAGCTTCCAATCCTCCGTGTTGGTGAGTGTGCGCTCGTTCATAGGTATCAGTTAAAATTAGATATCATTAATTTACCGATTTTATGTTTTCTAGGTGGCTCCCCGACCCCCGCCAGTGGACGTTTATGCAAATAGCGGGCTGTAAATCCAGCCCGCACTCCAACTTCCCATGACAACAACCCTGTGACGCGCATTTTGAAAATGCAACGTCACAGAACGTACTAATAGTATCCTAAAATTATATGTTTGGTATTAAGATTTTACCGTGATTATTATTAACGAGTTATCGTTAATAAGCTCTATATAGAAAGTTGACATTGGGTTTGAGTTTAATGACTGGCATTATGAATGCAAATTTGTATCAAGAATTGCACGGACCCGCCAAGTAGTACTCGATAAGGAATGAGCTAAAGTTTTTTAATTATTAAATAACCATTAATTCATAATCAACTACGAGAAACAGTAGTAATGTAAAAGAGTAGTGTAAACGTTATAGCAAATTTTGAAAATACAATTGAAATGATGGGCCAGTGCTAGATCATATAATAGACAAACATGTAGTGACTTATGTACATGGCCTCAATAATCTGATATCAATACTTTTTATTAGAGGAATACACAGCACTCCTGTACTTGGCGTAGTTTTTTACACGTAAGTGTTTTTTGGGGGATTTCTTCTTCTGAAAACAGATCAAAAATATATATAATGAATGTATCGTAGTTATTACTTATTTATAGATCATTTTTACTTACTCTCGGCTACAATGTTCGCCGCCACTGATGGGCTTCACTACTTGAGCCAGAGATGAGTAGGTAGATTGCCAATGCAGAGATGAGTAGGGAGATTGCCAATGAGCCTGTTTTTGGTGGTCGCAATTTTTCTCTGGTTTCGGCGCGCCACCTTAGCGGAGGGCCCACGAAGCAGTTCCACGTTTTTGATTGGTCGTATATATATAGTAATACTACGCGTGTTAATCTGGAGCTGTGTTTTGGCGCGTCGACGCGCCACCTGAACGATACTCTCGAACTAGTTCCACGTTTTTGATTGGTCGAATGAATTCGTGTGTTCCTCGAGATCCACGATTTTAAACCGCGTGAACACTCAAATAGGGAGACTTGTATCTACCTTTTTTTTTACAGGATATTGCATAAACCGTAGTAATAAGGTAGTCAATACCCTTAATATCCATATGAAGCTTTGGAAATAATTAGAGTAAGCAAATCAAACTTTAAAAAAAAACCTCGAACGTGGGTAACTACAGAAATATAAGTTTGCTAAAAGGACGTTGTTCGGTAAAATAAAAGATCCAACAGAGGATTGAAACTTTCACCAAATATTCTTCGAATTATTAAACAAATATTTCTCCTCAGGCAAAAATCGTTTTGCCGTCCGGAATTGGTAAAAAATGTCATTGAAATTGATGATTTTAACACGCAAAGCATAGACGCATGGCCTATATTAATTTTTTGACATCGATGGAGGTCTAACACATGCATGAAACTTTTCTAACAGTTAAAAGACTCTAAAAGACATTCTCAAAAAAAATTAAATTTTTTGACCGTCTCGATCCATGTTTATTTTGACGAAAACTGTAAAATTTTCGAAAGTATGAGGTGTGTGGTGGGGGGAACGCTAGCGACGTGGCAACAGCGTAGCTGGTTCGGCGGAGGGGACAGCGCGTTACTTGCACATATACATATGTCTGTTTGGCCGCTGAGCGTAATGGGGCAGTCCGATGTTGCCAGCTCGTTTACCGTATTAGTGTGTGCTTGTCGATGCACACCATTTGTGCGTGTGCGTAGACCAATCCGAAACAAAAGTTTGTACTGTTCGTCGTACTACGCGCAATGGCATTCATGCTAGCGGTACGGTATAACTTTACGTCCAAGAGTCTCGGGTTCGAAACTCACGTCTTACCTCTTTTTTTTTGTTTAATTATCAACTATGCTTATTGGTTTACCTATTTAACTGAAGTTTCATGAAATACATGAAAATATTAATCTACAAATATTGTATTACATTACATCGTATACATGCAATAAATTGGTACATCAAACAGCGAACGTATCTTCTTCCCGAGAGCCTACCTGTGACAAACACCTATGTTACGCTGTTTCATGTTTTAATAGCATAAATAATATTTAGACGGATAAAGAAGGCATTACGGAAAATTACCAAAAACAAAAATGCACTTATAAATCTCGGGCATAAAAATAATTATGAGCATATAAAAATGAACCAATTATTTTCTATAGTGAGATGAAACGGATAATGTATCTGGTTAGGGATTTTTTTTTCATTTAATTTTCACCATTCAAGGCTATGTAAAGGTAACATTTTTAATACATCGAATTATCAGAAAATTATATCGAGGTATAATTTTAATTCTGAATTATTTTTTACATCAGAACATACTGATAATTCGAGATATTAAAAATACAATTATCTTTCCGTAGGCATGAATAAAAAAAAATTTACTAAATTGAATCAGGCTACTCAAAAATCTATGTAACTAACAATTTCTAAGCAGATACACTATTTGTCTCATCTCACCATACATATGTATAAAATAATTGTGTGGGTTTTTTACGCTTTTCATTTTTTTACCCGATATTAATAAGTGCAATTTTTTGGCACATTTTTTACTACTTTTCTATTCGGCTGAATAATATTTAAACTATCAAAAAGTGAAACAGCCTGCCATACGTGCGAGTGTTATCAACATTTTTTTTTAATCAGACCACGCTGCGACCACGGCCCATTAAAATAAAAATTGAAATGGAGAAATGTATCTATGTTAGAAATGTAAAAGCGTTAAGCGTTAAGCGAATGAAACGAGACTTTGTTCCATTGCTGTCAATTTTTCTCTTACGTCTTCATAAGAGTCCGTATCGCAACAAGTGAGGCTGCTCAGTTCCACCAGCTATGGATCATCATGTATGAAGAACATGCATTGGGCGCGTTGGCAACGATTTAGCTTTGTAATCGTAAGGTGCCGCGTTCGCGTCTATAGACGAAAACTTTTTTTTCTTCATTTCTTTTTTATTTAATTTTTTTAAGAGGTAATGCCACTCTAACGGTTCAAAAAAATAAAAATTTATGGTCAATTATTATTAAAAATAGCATATGAAATATAAAGTCTATTTAGATGAATCAAGAGACTCGGTCGAGTCTCGCGCCAAGTACAGGCAACCGGCTGTACAGGGCACAGCTCGCCGAGACACTTTACTTGAGTCAACTCTTATACCTGTGTTTGGAACGAAATATCTTATTAACCGCTATACATGAGAAAAAGTTATTGATACATTCACTATAGGAATTGAGGGTCCTGAATTGATTGCCCTTACGTTCAGTACGATTAGTATACGAGATCAGGGCGTATTGAGATGGCGAGCGAGATGATTTTATTTCAGTTCCGTCGTCGTCGTCGTCGTCGTCGTCGTCGTCGTCTTCGCACGTCCATCGCATTTTTTACACGACAGATGGCGCTGACTGCTGTGCCTTCTTTACCTATTTGTACTCTGTATGGTGTTAGTAATTTACGAATACACAACACAATCACATACACTTTATAAGTGAAGCTACCGTTCATACCGAATTTCCAGTTAGTATAAGGCTGCTTTCACAACAGTATAGAATTATTCAGTTTTTAATAGCATTCATGTGCAGCGCGCGTACATGGGTTTATGTATATGTGTACTTCGGCATAGTTCCTCGTATTTTAGTTGACAGTTTATCCAACTGTTCTGCTTCGTAGTTTTCTGTATCTAGATGGCGGACGTGGAAGTCCAGGGTGTCCAGGTATTCCGCTTCGTAGTTTTCTGTATCTAGGTGTCGGATGTGGACGTCCAGGGTGTCCAGGTATTCCGCTTCGTAGTTTTCTGTATCTAGGTGTCGGATGTGGAAGTTTAGGGTGTCCAGGCATTCCGCTTCGTAGTTTTCTGTATCTAGGTGTCGGATGTGGAAGTTCAGGGTGTCCAGGTATTCCGCTTCGTAGTTTTCTGTATCTAGGTGTCGGATGTGGAAGTTCAGGGTGTCCAGGCATTCCGCTTCGTAGTTTTCTGTATCTAGGTGTCGGATGTGGAAGTCCAGGGTGTCCAGGTATTCCGCTTCGTAGTTTTCTGTATCTAGGTGTCGGATGTGGAAGTCCAGGGTGTCCAGGTATTCCGCTTCGTAGTTTTCTGTATCTAGGTGTCGGATGTGGAAGTTTAGGGTGTCCAGGCATTCCGCTTCGTAGTTTTCTGTATCTAGGTGTCGGATGTGGAAGTTCAGGGTGTCCAGGTATTCCGCTTCGTAGTTTTCTGTATCTAGGTGTCGGATGTGGAAGTTCAGGGTGTCCAGGCATTCCGCTTCGTAGTTTTCTGTATCTAGGTGTCGGATGTGGAAGTTCAGGGTGTCCAGGTATTCCGCTTCGTAGTTTTCTGTATCTAGGTGTCGGATGTGGAAGTCCAGGGTGTCCAGGTATTCCGCTTCGTAGTTTTCTGTATCTAGGTGTCGGATGTGGAAGTCCAGGGTGTCCAGGTATTCCGCTTCGTAGTTTTCTGTATCTAGGTGTCGGATGTGGAAGTCCAGGGTGTCCAGGTATTCCGCTTCGTAGTTTTCTGTATCTAGGTGTCGGATGTGGAAGTGCAGGGTGTCCAGGCATTCCGCTCCGTAGTTTCCTGTATCTAGGTGTCGGATGTGGAAGTCCAGGGTGTCCAGGTATTCCGCTTCGTAGTTTTCTGGATCTAGGTGTCGGATGTGGAAGTCCAGGGTGTCCAGATATTCCGCTTCGTAGTTTTCTGTATCTAGGTGTCGGATGTGGAAGTCCAGGGTGTCCAGACATTCCGCTCCGTAGTTTCCTGTATCTAGGTGTCGGATGTGGAAGTCCAGGGTGTCCAGGTATTCCGCTTCGTAGTTTTCTGTATCTAGGTGTCGGATGTGGAAGTCCAGGGTGTCCAGGTATTCTGCTTCGTAGTTTTATGTATCTAGGTGTCGGATGTGGAAGTCCAGGATGTCCAGGTATTCCGCTTCGTAGTTTTCTGTATCTAGGTGTCGGATGTGGAAGTTCAGGGTGTCCAGGTATTCCGCTTCGTAGTTTTCTGTATCTAGGTGTCGGATGTGGAAGTCCAGGGTGTCCAGGTATTCCGCTTCGTAGTTTTCTGTATCTAGGTGTCGGATACGGAAGTTCAGGGTGTCCAGGTGTTCCGCTCCGTAGTTTCTTGTATCTAGGTGTCGGATACGAAAGTTCAGGGTGTCCAGGTGTTCCGCTCCGTAGTTTCTTGTATCTAGGTGTCGGACGTAGAAGTCCAGAAAAGTGTGCAACAAGCTTTGGTGCTTCGCTCAAACTATAGTATCCTCTTTGATGTTCGCACGGCCTGAGGTACAAGGCCTGAAATAATCCAGCACACTCTCCTCTCTTACGTTTACCACACGGCTTCAACAAGCTGGACACCATTAACGACGCTTATATGCATTGAAGATTACATTTTCTTTAAAAATTTGTATATGTCTTTATGCATTTCTAGAAAAAGGTACTTACAAATTAAATTTATATGCCATTAAACATTTTCCACACCGCAATATATTTTTCTGATTAGCAACATCATAATGCATTTACATTTTATATCTGTAACAATATAGATTTCAGTGCTTAAAACTTCTATGTCCAGTTGAACAACAAAAACTTGTGATATCCCCCAAAAAACACTTACGTGTAAAAAACTACGCCAAGTACAGGAGTGCTGTGTATTCCTCTAATAAAAAGTATTGATATCACATTATTGAGGCCAAGTACATAAGTCACTACATGTTTGCCTATTATATGATCTAGCACTGGCCCATCATTTTAATTGTATTTTCAAAATTTCCTATAACGTTTTCACTACTCTTTTACATTACTACTGTTTCTCTTAGTTGATTATGAATTAATGGTTATTTAATAATTAATAAAACTTTAGCTGATTCCTTATCGAGTACTACTTGGCGGGTCCGTGCCAGAAATTCCAATGTACTTACTTTGAACGTACTAATAGTATCCTAAAATTATTTGTTTGTTATTAAGATTTTACCCTGATTATTATTAACGAGTTATCGTTAATAAGCTCTATATAGAAAGTTGACATTGGTTTTGAGTTTAATGACTGGCATAATGAATGCAAATTTATATCAAGAATTGCACGGACCCGCCAAGTAGTACTCGATAAGGAATCAGCTAAAGTTTTATTAATTATTAAATAACCATTAATTCATAATCAACTAAGAGAAACAGTAGTAATGTAAAAGAGTAGTGAAAACGTTATAGGAAATTTTGAAAATACAATTAAAATGATGGGCCAGTGCTAGATCATATAATAGGCAAACATGTAGTGACTTATGTACTTGGCCTCAATAATGTGATATCAATACTTTTTATTAGAGGAATACACAGCACTCCTGTACTTGGCGTAGTTTTTTACACGTAAGTGTTTTTTGGGGGATTTATTGTACACTGAACGTCATTAATGTTGTCCAGTTTGTCGATGCAGTGCGGTGAGGTAAGAGAAAAGAGTGGACAGTGATTGCTTGACGGACGTATGTACCAGGATAGGTCCGTGAAACGCAGCTAGCACTATGGTGCGAGCGAGACGCGAAAGCGTCGTACGGTGCGTCCTTTTTGAACGCATGAGTGGGAGTGAGACGGCAATCCATGAGTCCCACTGATAGTGAGTCGTACCAGGGAGCTTGGTGGAACATTAGCGCTAGCTAGCCTGGTCGACAACGTAGGAGAAGATGCCCCACCAAGCTCCCTATTGCGAATGAGGGGCCGCATTGCCGTCTCGCTTACACTCGTGCTGTGCAACAAGGATGCACCGAGCGACGCTCTGGCATCTCGCTCGCATCGTAGTGTTCTCTGCGTTGCACACACAGGCAGAGGTACGTGAGTAGGCATCGCCCAGTCTCCTCTCTTACCTCACTGCACTACGTCAACAAGGTGGACCCATTAATGACGCTCAGTGTACATGATTTTAAGAGTATACTACAATTTTTTTTTCAAAATGGTGACTTCGCAGCTTATTCAACAGAACCTCTTGTTCATAACCGTGTTCTGCGGCTGGACGAATTACTTTTTGGAGGTTTGACCTGAAACAAAAATCCAAATAATTTTCAATTCTATATAAGAATAGCTGCAGAAGGTCTAATCAGAACTTTGATTTTAGACGTGCGCCATTTTTACAAAACATGTCATTTTTTAATTTCCCTACGTATTTCTCTAGCTATTCTTACACAGAACTGAAAAATGTTTTTTTTTTTTGTTTCAGGTTAAACTTCCAAGGAGTGATTTGTCTGGCCAGAGAACACTGTTCTAAACAAGAAGGTTTGTTGGGTACGCCACCATTTCGAAAAAAAATTAAACAAAACATTTTTTTATACTCTTAAAATCATAGTGCCTTTCCTTTTTCTTATTTTTGTGTTCCATACTTGAAACGCTTATATTCATTTACTTTATATTTGAAAACGCAGAGCGAACTGACACTCTCAAACTAGAAGAAAGAACTGAAAAAGGCTAGCAGAAGCCGCGGGAATGTTTTCAGTTTGCTTGCAACATTGTATGCCTTCATGGGTTCGCGGCATATTCTTGAAAAGGTGCCGTTCACTATTACTTTTCTACGATTGCTATAGTTCATTTCCGAATTTCATGTGTTTTATTTGACAAATGGAAAACAATGAAGTCTCTAGCAAGGCGCACATGTCATTGCATAAAGTATTTGTTATAAAACTGCATATGCAATGTTTTGATCTACACTTATTTTATTTCGCGTGTGGTTTGTTTAGGATTGCATTATTTTTTAACTTCGCCCTCCTATGCAAGCCAAGCAACATCGGGTCAAAAAAAATTAAACAAAAAGGAAATGAAGAAAAAAAAAAGTTTTCGTCTCCAGATGCGAACGCGGCACCTTACGATTACGAAGCTGAATTGTTGCCAACGCGCCCAATGCTTCTTTATACTTGATTATCCATAGCTGGTATAAATGCGCAGCCTCACTTGTTGCGATACGGACTCTCATGAAGACGTAAGAGAAAAATTGTCAGCAATGGAAAAAAGTCTCGTTTCATTCGCTCAACGCTTAACGCTTTTGCATTTCTAACATAGATAAATTTCTCTATTTCATTTTTTGTTTTAATGTGCCGTGGTCGCAGCGTGGTCTGATTAAAAAAAAATTTTGATAACACTCGCACGTACGGCAGGCTGTTTCACTTTTTGATAGTTTAAATATTATTCAGCCGAATAGAAAAGTAGTAAAAAATGTCCCAAAAAATTGCACTTATTAATATCGGGTAAAAAAAATGAAAAGCGTAAAAAACCCACACAATTATTTTATACATATGTATATAAATATGTCCACGGGATACTTTGGGAACCCGAAACATTAAGGGGTCGAACCTGCAAGCTAATGTTTTTTTAAAAAAATAAAACTAATACCTTGGGGTGTCACAGCATTGGAATTCTAAGCTAAACTAACCTAACGAAACCTAACCTAACCTAACAATATAAACAATTTTATTAACAATAAAAAAATATAAACAAATTCGGTGTGAGAGTCACCTTTATGGGCCTCAAAACAGTCATTACGCTGGAAAAACTTTGAGGTCGGACCCCAATCAGCCATAAGACCTCGAATAAGCGTGTTCGTAAAAGAAATCGACTCCAAAGTATGCGATAGCCAAATTTATGGTGAGATGAGACAAATAGTGTATCTGCTTAGAAATTGTTAGTTTCATACATTTTTGAGTAGCCTGATTCAATTTAGTAATTTTTTTTTATTCAAGCCTACGGAAAGATAATTGTATTTTTAATATCTCGAATTATCAGTATGTTCTGATGTAAAAAATAATTCAGAATTAAAATTATACCTCGATATAATTTTCTGATAATTCGATGTATTAAAAATGTTACCTTTACATAGCCTTGAATGGTAAAAATTAAATGAAAAAAATCCCTAACCAGATACATTATCCGTTTCATCTCACTATAGAAAATAATTGGTTCATTTTTATATGCTCATCATTATTTTTATGCCCGAGATTTATAAGTGCATTTTTGTTTTTGGTAATTTTCCGTAATGCCTTCTTTATCCGTCTAAATATTATTTATGCTATTAAAACATGAAATATCGTAACATAGGTGTTTGTCACAGTCTCTCGGGAAGAAGAAACGTTCGCTGATTCATGTACCAATTTATTGGATGTATACGATGTAATATAATACAATATTTGTAGATTAATATTATCATGTATTTCATGAAACTTCAGTTAATTAGGTGAACCAAGAAGCATAGTTGATAATTAAAGAAAAAAAGTGGTAAGACGTGAGTTTCGAACTCGAGACTCTCGGACGTTAACTCAGCAGCAAGCATGTGTGCTATCGAGTCATTGTGGTATATTATTTAGCAAACTTATATTTGTGTAGTTACCCACGTTCGAGGGTTTGTTTAAAGTTTTATTTGCTTACTCTATTAGTTCCAGAGCTTCGTATGGATATTAAAGGAATTAACATCGGCAAAATTTACTACCTCATTACTACGGTTTATGTAATATGGAGTAAGAAAGGGTGGATTCAAGTCTCCCTATTTGAGTGTTCACCCGGTTTAAAATCGTGGATCTCGAGGAACACACGAATTCATTCGACCAATCAAAAACGTGGAACTAGTTCGAGAGTCTCGTTCAGGTGGCGCGTCGACGCGCCAAAACACAGCTCCAGATTAACACGCGTAGTATTACTATATATATACGACCAATCAAAAACGTGGAACTGCTTCGTGGGCCCTCCGCTAAGGTGGCGCGCCGAAACCAGAGAAAAATTGCGACCACCAAAAACAGGCTCATTGGCAATCTCCCTACTCATCTCTGCTTGAGCTGCTCAACAACTCGCCGCGGTCCCAGTGTCTTGCGACAGTTTTAGGTATATAGGCGAATGCAAATAATATCTCAAATCTTTAATAATCTAAATTATCGTTTTTTAAAAGGTTTTATCGTTATCTAGCGATTCATTTATATTTCTAAAATTGCTATAAAATGTTGCCTGTACGTTGGTAGTCGCCAGGCGACACGGTGTATTATCAAAGAAAACCTGCTCGCATCCCGAACCCCCTCAAGCTGTCCACCCTAATAAATTTTACAAAAATTATGAAAAAATAAGTAACTTAAATCATTTTTCCAATGTGAAATTCCATTTTTCTCACATTTATCAACTTTTTAAAAAAAGTCTTAGTTTTATTAACAATCATTAATTGTTTAATGTCTTCTGATATTAGTTTTCAATAGCACATCGTTTTCAACAACAAAGTCCATTTCTAGAGTGAAAGGAATTTTACATTGATAAAGTTATTTAAATTACTTATTTGTTGATCATTTTTGTAAAATTTATTTATAAAGTTCAATACCTACTCATAACAATTAAAAAAATTGGATGTAAAAAAAAATTGAACATGCAGGCTTGTGACTTTTTAAGTTTTCGTGTTCGAGTCTCTGCTTGTAAACTTTTTTTTTTCATGAATTTTTTTGCATTTTATTTCTAAATTTTTATTATTTACAAGAAGCAAAAATAATAGAATTGTAATGACAACACATATTTGCATGATTATTATTATAATATTAAACAAACTCATAAGTAAAATGCAAAAAAATTCGTGAAATTAAAAATGTCGAGCACAGAAATTCGAGCAGGGAACCCTTGGCTTATCAAGTTGACACGCTACCGCTTCGCCCGCCAAACCACTTATAGCTAAAGTTACACCTTTAGATATATAAGTTCCCATACAAACTTTAGGGCTCTTTTTCTCAAAATTGGCTGCCTATTGGTCTGTAGAACTTGAGCATAGTATGAGGTTTCATCACTACGAAGTCTCATTCGGAACTTCATTTCTCATACCGTTTCCTCCACTTATCAGTACAAATAGACTGGTCCATCGACATATAGTATGGACTACGCATATACAGAAAACATGGTCGGCTGAAAGAAAAAGATAACGACTGGTGGCGGCCAAGCCCTATCTTCTTCTAACCAGCAGCCGTAGTACGAGAGTATAGAAAACATAGGCAATGGGAACATTAGAAAAGAAGAACAATTGGCCGCCACCTCATTTCCTCTTTGTTTATTTGAGCGGACACTTTTTCAAAGGATCTAAGGTAGGGATCGCGTAGTCCACACTATATGTCAATAGACTGGACATACCCATGTATTATGTGCCTCGCGATCTTTATATGCGGAATATATGTACATATAGCATTTCAATAGGTAAAATCCATTTACAGGTGGCTTTTTAATGCGGTTTTAAAGGTTCATGAAAATTCCGGGTTCCTCCTTCTACTTTACTTATATTTTTCATATGCTGGTTTCTGTGGATCATATCAACGGCATAAAAATAGACACGACTGTATAATATAATAAAATGTATATAGTATAATATAATCATGCATTTGCTACATTCCAAGTTAATTAATAGATTCAATAAGCATTGTTCATGAATAAAAAAAAATAATAATAATCGGGTCTCGAACCCGAGACTCTCGCACGTTGACTCGTTACAATGCACGTATCAAGAGACTCGGTCGAGTCTCGCGCCAAGTACAGGCAACCCGCCGTACGGGGCACGGCTCGCCGAGACTCTTTACTCGAAGCATCGCTTGTACCTGTGTTTCGACTCAAATATCTTATGAACGGCTGTATGTGAGAAAAATTTATTGATACATTCACTGTAGGAATCAAGGGTTCTGAATTGATTGCCACTAAATTCAATACGATTAGTATACGAGATCAGGGTGTATATTGAGATGGCGAGCGAGATGATTTTATTTCAGGTCCGTCGTCGTCGTCGTCGTCGTCGTCGTCGTCATCGTCGTCGTCGTCTTCGCACGTCCATCGCATTTTTTACCCAACAGATGGCGCTGACTGCTGTGTCTTCATTACCTATTTGTACTCTGAATGGTGTTAGTAATTTACGAATACACAACACAGTCAAATACACTTTATACGTGAAGCTACTGTTCATACCGAATTTCCAGTTAGTATAAGGGTGCTTTCACACCGTATACAATTATTAAGTTTTTAATAGCATTCATGTGGAGCGCGCGTGTGTGGGTGTATGTATACAGGGCTAGTCAGTAGAAACGCACCAGGAGAAGTTGGCCGCAAGTGGCCGACACGGCAGTGTGGCCTCTTCAAAAAATGACATGTGACTGTGACCGATTCCCATAAGCGCAAACTGACAGTTCACATAGCAATAAGGTTATTGAAATATTTCAATAGTTAGGTTACTGAAATAATTCATTAATATTGTAATGACAAAATGTAATGTGAGTTAAGATTTATTTTCACAACAGATTTTTTGCTGCACTTTTTTGCTATAAAAACATTTCAATTAATTGATTTTTAAATTAATTGCAGCATTGTATTGCAGAATTGCAGTTGTGATCATTACTTGGAAATATCAAAATTGTTAATATTTTAAACTTTACATTATTTTAATTGCAATCTGTTGTGAAAATAAATCTTAACTGATATTACATTTTGTCATTATAATATTAATGAGTTATTTCAGTAACCTAACTATTGAAATATTTCAATAACCTTATTGCTATGTGAACTGTCAGTTTGCGCTTATGGGAATCGGTCACAGTCACATGTCATTTTTTGAAGAGGCCACACTGCGTGTCGGCCACTTGCGGCCAACTTCTCCTGGTGCGTTTCTACTGACTAGCCCTGTATGTGTGCTTCAACATAGTTCCTCGTATTTTAGGTGACAGTTTTTAGAGACACAGAATGTCCAGGTGTTTCTCTCCGTAATTTCCTGTATGTAGCTGGCGGACGTGGAAGTCCAGGGTGTCCAGGTATTCCGCTTCGTAGTTTACTGTGTCCAGGTGTCGGATTTGGAAGTCCAGGGTGTCCAGGTATTCCGCTTCTTAGTTTCTTGTATCTAGGTACTGGATGCGGAAGTCCACGGTGTCCAGGTAATCCGCTACGTAGTTTCTTGTATCTAGGTACTGGATGTGGAAGTCCAGGGTGTCCAGGTATTCCGCTTCGTAGTTTCTTGTATCTAGGTACTGGATGTGGAAGTCCAGGGTGTCCAGATATTCCGCTTCGTAGTTTTCTGTGTCCAGTTGTCGGATGTGGAAGTTCAGGGTGTCCAGGTATTTCGCTTCGTAGTTTTCTGTGGCCAGGTGTCGGATGTGGAAGTTCAGGGTGTCCAGGTATTCCGCTTCGTAGTTTCTTGTATCTAGGTACTGGATGTGGAAGTCCACGGTGTCCAGGTATTCCGCTTCGTAGTTTTCTGTGTCCAGGTGTCGGATGTGGAAGTCCAGGGTGTCCAGATATTCCGCTTCGTAGTTTTCTGTGTCCAGGTGTCGGATTTGGAAGTTCAGGGTGTCCAGGTATTCCGCTTCGTAGTTTCTTGTATCTAGGTACTGGATGTGGAAGTCCAGGGTGTCCAGATATTCCGCTTCGTAGTTTTCTGTGTCCAGTTGTCGGATGTGGAAGTTCAGGGTGTCCAGGTATTTCGCTTCGTAGTTTTCTGTGTCCAGGTGTCGGATGTGGAAGTTCAGGGTGTCCAGGTATTCCGCTTCGTAGTTTCTTGTATCTAGGTACTGGATGTGGAAGTCCAGGGTGTCCAGGTATTCCGCTTCGTAGTTTCTTGTATCTAGGTACTGGATGTGGAAGTCCAGGGTGTCCAGATATTCCGCTTCGTAGTTTTCTGTGTCCAGTTGTCGGATGTGGAAGTTCAGGGTGTCCAGGTATTTCGCTTCGTAGTTTTCTGTGTCCAGGTGTCGGATGTGGAAGTTCAGGGTGTCCAGGTATTCCGCTTCGTAGTTTCCTATGTCTAGGTACTGGATGTGGAAGTCCAGGGTGTCCAGATATTCCGCTTCGTAGTTTTCTGTGTCCAGGTGTCGGATGTGGAAGTCCAGGGTGTCCAAGTATTCCGCTTCGTAGTTTCTTGTATCTAGGTACTGGATGTGGAAGTCTAGGGTGCCCAGGTATTCCGCTTCGTAGTTTTCTGTGTCCAGGTGTCGGATGTGGAAGTTCAGGGTGTCCAGGTATTTTGCTTCGTAGTTTCTTGTATCTAGGTACTGGATGTGGAAGTCCAGGGTGTCCAGATATTGCGCTTCGTAATTTTCTGTGTCCAGGTGTCGGATGTGGAAGTCCAGGGTGTCCAGGTATTCCGCTTCGTAGTTTCTTGTATCTAGGTACTGGATGTGGAAGTCCAGGGTGTCCAGGTATTCCGCTTCGTAGTTTCTTGTATCTAGGTACTGGATGTGGAAGTCCAGGGTGTCCAGGTAGTCTGCTTCGTAGTTTTCTGTATCTAGGTGTCGGATGTGGAAGTCCAGGGTGTCCAGGTGTTCCGCTCCATAGTTTCTTGTGTCTAGGTAGTGAATGCGGAAGTCCAGGGTGTCCAGGTATTCCGCTACGTAGTTTTCTGTATCTAGGTGTCGGATGTGGAAGTTCAGGGTGTCTAGGTGTTCCGCTCCGTAGTTTTCTGTATCTAGGTGTCGGATGTGGAAGTTCAGTGTGTCCAGGTGTTCCGCTCCATAGTTTCTTGTATCTAGGTGTCGGACGTAGAAGTCCAGAAAAGTGTGCAACAAGCTTTGGCGCTTCGCTCAAACTATAGTATCCTCTTTGATGTTCGCACGGCCTGAGGTACAAGGCCTGAAATAATCCAGCACACTCTCCTCTCTTACGTTTACCACACGGCTTCAACAATCTAGACACCATTAACGACGCTTATATGCATTGAAGATTACATTTTCTTTAAAAATTTGTATATGTCTTTATGCATTTCTAGAAAAAGGGACTTACACATTAAATTTATATGCCATTAAACATTTTCGACACCGCTATATATTTTTCTGATTAGCAACATCATAATGCATTTACATTTTATATCTGTGACAATATAGATTTCAGTGCTTAATACTTCTATTTCCCGTTGGACAACAAAAACTTGTGATATCCCCCAAAAAACACTTACGTGTAAAAAACCACGCCAAGTACAGGTGTGCTGTATATTTCTCTAATAAAAAGTATTGATATCAGATTATTGAGGCCAAGTACTTAAGTCACTACATGTTTGCCTATTATATGATCTAGCACTGGCCCATCATTTTAATTGTATTTTCGAAATTTCCTATAACGTTTTCACTACTCTTTTACATTACTACTGTTTCTCGTAGTTGATTATGAATTAATGGTTATTTAATAATTAATCAAACTTTAGCTGATTCCTTATCGAGTACTACTTGGCGGGTCCGTGCCAGAAATTCCAAAGTACTTACTTTGATCGTACTAATAGTATCCTAAAATTATGTTTATTATTAAGATTTTACCGTGATTATTATCAACGAGTTATCGTTAATAAACTCTATATAGAAAGTTGATATTGGCTTTGAGTTTAATGACTGGCATTATGAATGCAAATTTATATCAATAATTGCACGGACCCGCCAAGTAGTACTCGATAAGGAATCAGCTAAAGTTTGATTAATTATTAAATAACCATTAATTCATAATCAACTACGAGAAACAGTAGTAATGTTAAAGAGTAGTGAAAACGTTATAGGAAATTTCGAAAATACAATTAAAATGATGGGCCAGTGCTAGATCATATAATAGGCAAACATGTAGTGACTTAAGTACTTGGCCTCAATAATCTGATATCAATACTTTTTATTAGAGGAATACACAGCACACCTGTACTTGGCGTGGTTTTTTACACGTAAGTGTTTTTTGGGGGATGATACTTACAAGGGGAGGACGCGAGCTTGGGGTCACGGATTTAGGAGTCCTTTTGGGGTAGGAAAGTACTTTGTAATAACAAACTGTAGGCCAAGAGGCAGAACGCAACTCGGACCCGTTTTCGAGAAAAACCGGTTTGAAAAACGCGGTACTACTCATATACCTACACCGTTGCCAATATTTTCGAGAAGGCGGCGTAGCTCGGTGGCAGCGCGCCTGACTACCACCCGAGCGGGCAGGGTTCGATTCTCCCATCAGACGTATATTTCTTTATATTAATTCTTTTTTTTTTACTACCCGACAAGCCATGTTTATCTATTAACAATTTTGTCATTTTACGTACGAAATGAGTGCATGGGAACACTATTATTTTTCATTATCAGACATTGGTTTATATCACGCATCGTATTTTACAATATGCTGAAATATGCTTGGTTCGCCTCAAAACTAATTGAAGAAAGACCTATGTTTTTAAATGTGAACGACATTAACTTTCCTCTGTAACTATCAAAAGAACATTGCCATTGCAATGAACAAGAAGTTGCATTCATAAAATGTGCATGGTGTGAACATAATTTATGTTTTGCATGCTTTTATGATACATACCATCCAAATAAATGTAAAGGCTATACAGAAGCCAGTAGTGATAGCGAATTATAAAAAACATATGTACACCTAACAATACGCTTTGAATCTTTATAACCTTTTCCAATAAACCAGTGTCTGATAATGAAAAATAGTAGTGTTCCAATGCACTCATTTCGTACGTAAATTGACAAAATTGTTAATAGATAAACATGGCTTGTCGGGTAGCAAAAAAAAAAGAATTAATATAAAAAAAATATATGTGTGACGGGAGAATCGAACCCTGGCCGCTCGGGTGGTAGTCAGGCGCGCTGCCACCGAGCTACGTCACCTTCTCGAAAATATTGGCAACGGTGCAGGTATATGAGTAGTACTGCCTTTTTCTAACCGGGTTTTCTCGAAAACGGGTCCGAGTTGCGTCCTGCCACTTGGCCTGCAGTTTGTTATTACAAAGTACTTTCCTACCCCAAAAGGACTCCTAAATCCGCGACCCCAAGCTCGCGTCCTCCCCTTGTTAGTTACCGTGACGTACAGATTGGGAAAACTGAATTTCAGTTGTTATCCACGTTTGGAGTTTGCTTAGAGTACTTTGATACATACGCTCGACCAATCAAAAACGTGGGTATGGTTCGAAGCTTCTCCGTCTAGGTGACGCGTCGACAACAGGAAACATACGCTTTAAAGTGCCACCCGTTATAGTCATGCGTCTCACGGAGCTCACGAATATCACGCGTAGTATATCTGTATATACTCGACCAATCAAAAACGTGGGTATGGTTCGACGGCCCTCCGCTCAGGTGGCGCGTTTACTCTCAAATAAAATTGGTTTCAAGAATATCAGCCCATTGGCAATCTCCCTACTCATCTCTGGTAATATCGTTGAGTGTAGATGGGTATAGAGGTGCGGAGGACGTGGTGGGGGTATGTCAAGCATATACTATAGTAAAATTGTAGTTCCAATCCCGGCGGGTAGATGGCGCCCCGAAAATCCCAAGCTATCTGGTGGCGCTGCCTATCAGTGGGGATTTGTACTAAAAGAGACTGTAGCGCGCACGCGCAAATTGTTTGCAAGAAACAAGCACTATTTGTTCCGAGTGACATTAATAACACAAACAACATTCTAAATAGAATTAATAATGGAGAAATTGTAGGATTCATCACGAGTATCAAAGATTATATAATAGAAACGAATTTCAGTGTCATAACTCTTATTGCTTTCTATTGGGAACGTATATTTTCGTATTGTAGATTACATATGCAAGTGCACATAAATAAATATAAAATCATTTTCTTAAATAACTATGTGTTATTTGTTGTAGACCTTACCTTAATTTTTAGGGTAGCTTGTCATTTATTTTTATTAATAATTTAGATAAGAAGAACATACGAATGTATTTAAAGGAAAATCGTGCATATGGTTTATCTGTCAATTATGTGGTAGAGCAAATGACGTAACTACTGAAATACAAGTTCCGAAAAAATTATAAAAAGTACATGATGGTGGTCGATGGGCAAGGCATTGGGTTAGGAGGCTAAAGGTCTGTGGTTCGAGACTCTCCGTCGGAAGTTTTTTTTTCTTCTTCTGGACGTTATGATTTTTTTTTTAAATACAAGGTATTAAAGAGGTTGAAGCGCTTCACGCCGGTCAAATCAGTGCTCAATGTTTTTTATCGTTTTCACAAAGTTTTATGAATCAATTGATTGCAGTGAAGGGTGATTTGTATAATAACATGTGCCCATAACCCATAAAAACATTCAGAGCGATGAATTTACAATAATATTACCTGACCAATATTACATAATGCATTAAATTTACAAAAACGATTACTAAAATTTAGCACTGATTTGACCGGCGTGAAGTGCTTCAAACTCTTCAAAAGTTGTACGGGCTGCACGCTGAAGGTAAAAAAAAATCGAACCAAATATCAATTTTTTTCTAATTTTATTTATTACTTTATTATAATAAAGGCATCAACAACGATAATCTACGGGCTCCTACATCACCCAAGAGGTGCCGTAGTCGATGCGTTCCCATTATTTAACGTAGCGGTTCCCCAGTAGGCCTATACTACGATCGAAGATAATAGTCATACAAATGATCCATTTAAATAATTAGCGTATAAGCAAATTACAATAACGTAAAAAAATGGTTCGACTGTAAAATCTAAATAACATGCGCTCTGTAGTAAGAAATAAATTTTGTTCATCGAAGATGAATACTAAAATTCTCGACTATATTTCTATTTAAGGACGTTGTTCGGTGACAATCTCACGAAAAAGTTATACCGTACCGCTAGCATGAATGCCATTGCGCGTAGTACGACGAACAGTACAAACTTTTGTTTCGGATTGGTCTACGCACACGCACAAATGGTGTGCACCGACAAGCACACACTGATACGGTAAACGAGCTGAACCAGCTACGCTGTTGCCACGTCGCGAGCGTTCCCCCCACCACACACCTCATACTGCCGAAAATTTTACAGTTTTCGTCAAAATAAACATGGATCGAGACGGTCAAAAAATTTTTTTTTTTTTGAGAATATGTCTTTTAGAGTCTTTTAACTGTTAGCAAAGTTTCATGCATGTGTTAGACCTCCATCGATGTCAAAAAATTAATATAGGCCATGCGTCTATGCTTTGCGTGTTAAAATCATCAATTTCAATGACATTTTTTACCAATTCCGAACGGCAAAACGATTTTTGCCTGAGGAGAAATATTTTTTTAATAATTCGAAGAATATTTGGTGAAAGTTTCAATCCTCTGTTGGATCTTTCATTTTACCGAACAACGTCCTTAACTGGACTAATGCTGTGTTGTTTATCTCGATATACCTAGGTATATTATATTGCATGCACGTACTTGGCCAGGTAAAAACAAAGAGTACTTTCCTCGAGAAAACGCGAGAAACACGCTAGTCGAACGTCTAGATTCAACTGGAAAAACTGTCGTTCGTTCCTAGAAAGATCGCTCGAGATAAGACGAATTTAACGGCCAAGTCTCTACAATGTTGTGGCTATTCCTCGCGGCTTTGTCTGAAGTTAAATTTCTCGAAAAAAGGCCACTCGTTGCAGGAAAAATCATCACTTCGTTTGGGAATATATATATGTATAGTATATTTGCTTATGCATACGTGTAGATTTGTAAATAAGTAATGCACCTGGCCAAGTACGTGCATGCAATATAATATACCTAGGTATATCGAGATAAACAACACAGCATTAGTCCAGTTAAATAGAGATATAGTCAAGAATTTTAGTATTCATCTTCGATGAACAATAGTATATCCCCCCAAAAAACATTTTCAATGTAAAGTTGCGTGTTTAGAGATCGAGTGACTCTCATATAAGCCTGCAAGTTGTCAACAAAAAGAAGTGATATCGCAAACACTGCAATAAGGAGTTGAGACACAATTTTGATGGCATTCCGAAAATATATGCATACACGGACAGAAAATCATGGGACACAGTGTGATATTGATTCTATACTATGGCGTAGAACGACGATCTAAACACGCCGGAAAAATGCACAGACGACCTCGAAATTGAACAGCTTCGAATATATAGAATCACTGTGTCCCATGATTTTCTGTCCGTGTATGCAGATATTTTCGGAATGCCATCAAAATTGTGTCTCAACTCCTTATTGCAGTGTTTGCGATATCACTTCTTTTTGTTGACAACTTGCAGGCTTATATGAGAGTCACTCGATCTCTAAACACGCAACTTTACATTGAAAATGTTTTTTGGGGGGATATCACTTCTTTTTGTTGAATGTTCCAATCTTGATAATAATTTCTAACTTACTGTGCAATTAAACAGTTTTATATATCATTACAATAATTGTGCATTTAATTATACTGCACGCGTGTTGAAGATTTAATATTTTTATACATTCACTCATTTCGATATTTGGACAAATTTTATCTGATATATATCCGTCAAAATTGTCTAAATTTTTTCAAGGAATAATATCCTAAAAACTGCCTAGCACGCTCCTGGCTGCTCCTGGCAGCTGTCATATTTCCGCAAACATCAACAAACACTATAAAGTGCCGTACACACCACAAACACGTTTTTTTCGGCATTTTTAACGAGTGGCGCGCGATGATTCTGGCCATGGCTCCGGCGTGCGCCAGCATTTGACGTGTTTGATAGATTAAAATATTTGACTTAAATTATGGTGTATTTCGTTACATTTGTGTTCATTCTTTTTTTTTTATAATTTTTCCGTCAGAGTTTGCACACAAATATGCCTTATAAATAGTTAAAACTTATTTTTGTAATTTCGAAGTGATGGCGATAGTAGCGCCACTAGCATAGCATTAGACTTAATGGGTGGCCGGAAAGCGAACTACAAAACTTTCAGACACCCTAAAAGCGTCTGAAAAATGAGAAAAATGTGAAACAGCTTATTTCACCCGGAAATTACGGAAAAAAATATAAAAACGAACAATTATAATAATGTTATGTACGTAACACAATCCTAGGGCTTCTAGGGAAGGAAAAATGGCTTCATGGAGTACTTTTTCGTTGTTAATTTTAAATGAGAGGGAAATGAAATTTGAATTTTTGCTTCCCGCTAGTGCGGCCACGTAAATATGGTCTCTTCGTTTTCCCCGTTCTCTAAACACCGGGAAAATCTACCGATCTCCATCGATTACGACCCTAGGCCAGAAAGTTGGATTTCCTGGCGTATGTGATACTGTAGGAACGGAGCAATCGCGGCCGTTATTGTCCGAAATGCCCTACCCATCCCCTTCCCCCGCTCAGCGGCGCGGGCGAACAAGGAGAAGCGAGCGTTGGCAAGTTAGTAGGGAATCGGAGTCTGTATAGGAGGTATTAATCCCCCAAAAAACACTTACGTGTAAAAAACCACGCCAAGTACAGGTGTGCTGTGTATTCCTCTAATAAAAAGTATTGATATCAGATTATTGAGGCCAAGTACTTAAGTCACTACATGTTTGCCTATTATATGATCTAGCACTGGCCCATCATTTTAATTGTATTTTCGAAATTTCCTATAACGTTTTCACTACTCTTTTACATTACTACTGTTTCTCGTAGTTGATTATGAATTAATGGTTATTTAATAATTAATCAAACTTTAGCTGATTCCTTATCGAGTACTACTTGGCGGGTCCGTGCCAGAAATTCCAAAGTACTTACTTTGAACGTACTAATAGTATCCTAAAATTATGTTTATTATAAAAGATTTTACCGTGATTATTATTAACGAGTTATCGTTAATAAACTCTATATAGAAAGTTGACATTGGTTTTGAGTTTAATGACTGGCATTATGAATGCAAATTTATATCAAGAATTGCACGGACCCGCCAAGTAGTACTCGATAAGGAATCAGCTAAAGTTTGATTAATTATTAAATAACCATTAATTCATAATCAACTACGAGAAACAGTAGTAATGTAAAAGAGTAGTGAAAACGTTATAGGAAATTTCGAAAATACAATTAAAATGATGGGCCAGTGCTAGATCATATAATAGGCAAACATGTAGTGACTTAAGTACTTGGCCTCAATAATCTGATATCAATACTTTTTATTAGAGGAATACACAGCACACCTGTACTTGGCGTGGTTTTTTACACGTAAGTGTTTTTTGGGGGATATCACAAGTTTTTGTTGTCCAACGGGAAATAGAAGTATTAAGCACTGAAATCTATATTGTCACAGATATAAAATGTAAATGCATTATGATGTTGCTAATCAGAAAAATATATAGCGGTGTCGAAAATGTTTAATGGCATATAAATTTAATGTGTAAGTCCCTTTTTCTAGAAATGCATAAAGACATATCCAAATTTTTAAAGAAAATGTAATCTTCAATGCATATAAGCGTCGTTAATGGTGTCCAGATTGTTGAAGCCGTGTGGTAAACGTAAGAGAGGAGAGTGTGCTGGATTATTTCAGGCCTTGTACCTCAGGCCGTGCGAACATCAAAGAGGATACTATAATTTGAGCGAAGCGCCAAAGCTTGTTGCACACTTTTCTGGACTTCTACGTCCGACACCTAGATACAAGAAACTATGGAGCGGAACACCTGGACACACTGAACTTCCACATCCGACACCTAGATACAGAAAACTACGAAGCGGAATACGTGGACACCCTGGACTTCCACATCCGACACCTAGATACAGAAAACTACGTAGCGGAATACCTGGATACCCTGGACTTCCACATCCAACACCTGGACACAGGAAACTACCGAGCGGAATACCTGGACACCCTGGACTTCCACATTCACTACCTAGATACAAGAAACTACGGAGCGGAATACATGGACACCCTGGACTTCCACATCCGACACCTGGACACAGGAAACTACCGAGCGGAATACCTGGACACCCTGGACTTCCACATTCACTACCTAGATACAAGAAACTACGAAGCGGAATACATGGACACCCTGGACTTCCACATCCGACACCTAGATACAGAAAACTACGAAGTGGAATACCTGGACACCCTGGACTTCCACATCCAGTACCTAGACACAAGAAACTATGGAGCGGAACACCTGGACACCCTGGACTTCCACATCCGACACCTAGATACAGAAAACTACGAAGCGGACTACCTGGACACCCTGGACTTCCACATCCGACACCTGGACACAGAAAACTACGAAGCGGAATACCTGGACACCCTGGACTTCCACATCCAGTACCTAGATACAAGAAACTACGAAACGGAATACCTGGACACCCTGGACTTCCACATCCGACACCTGGACACAGAAAACTACGAAGCGGAATATCTGGACACCTTGGACTTCCACATCCAGTACCTAGATACAAGAAACTACGAAGCGGAATACCTGGACACCCTGAACTTCCACATCCGACACCTGGACACAGAAAACTACGAAGCGGAATACCTGGACACCGTGGACTTCCACATCCAGTACCTAGATACAAGAAACTACGAAGCGGAATACCTGGACACCCTGAACTTCCACATCCGACACCTGGACACAGAAAACTACGAAGCGGAATACCTGGACACCCTGGACTTCCACATCCAGTACCTAGATACAAGAAACTACGAAGCGGAATACCTGGACACTCTGAACTTCCAAATCCGACACCTGGACACAGAAAACTACGAAGCGGAATACCTGGACACCGTGGACTTCCACATCCAGTACCTAGATACAAGAAACTACGAAGCGGAATACCTGGACACCCTGGACTTCCAAATCCGACACCTGGACACAGAAAACTACGAAGCGGAATACCTGGACACCCTGGACTTCCACGTCCGCCACCTAGATACAGGATATTACGGAGAGAAACACCTGGACATTCTGTGTCTCTAAAAACTGTCACCTAAAATACGAGGAACTATGTTGAAGCACACATATACATACACCCATACACGCGCGCTCCACATGAATGCTATTAAAAACTTAATAATTGTATACGGTGTGAAAGCACCCTTATACTAACTGGAAATTCGGTATGAACAGTAGCTTTACGTATAAAGTGTATTTGTCTGTGTTGTGTATTCGTAAATTACTAACACCATTCAGAGTACAAATAGGTAATGAAGACACAGCAGTCAGCGCCATCTGTTGGGTAAAAAATGCGATGGACGTGCGAAGACGACGACGACGATGACGACGACGACGACGACGACGACGACGACGACGACGACGACGACGACGACGACGACGACGACGACGACGACGACGACGGACCTGAAATAAAATCATCTCGCTCGCCATCTCAATACACCCTGATCTCGTATACTAATCGTATTGAATTTAGTGGCAATCAATTCAGAACCCTTGATTCCTAGAGTGAATGTATCAATAAATTTTTCTCACATACAGCCGTTCATAAGATATTTGAGTCGAAACACAGGTACAAGCGATGCTTCGAGTAAAGAGTCTCGGCGAGCCGTGCCCCGTACGGCGGGTTGCCTGTACTTGGCGCGAGACTCGACCGAGTCTCTTGATAAAATTGAGATTCGAGTGTCGATCGAACCTTGTTGTTCCCTTTTAAAATTCCTCCCGTATTCCCTACAATACAAAGGCCGAGGCGAAGACAAGGCTTTTATATCACATATACCAGGGCATTCAACTTTTTGGCTATGGGTCATATACTATTTTTCTTGATCCCCTGCCGAAAGTTCGTTAATAAATTATTGTTAGTGTATAAATTAAAAGCAATATGTATTTACTATTCGTACCCGGATCGAAAAAACGATATTAAATTAGCTTACATCAATTGTTTTAACAGTCAGGTAACTTCATGTAAGTTAATTTTTTTCGATTCGGTATACTTTTACGGATTATGTTAGAACATTTTCCCGGTTATCTCGCGAAGTGGAGCGCACTCCGAGGCGAAGCCGAGGTTCTTGCTGGTCGGGGCGGGCATTAAAACACATACAAAATAAAATGCAAGAATAAAATGACTAAGAAAAAGATTATTATTAAAGACAATATTATTATTATTGTTATTAATATAATAATACATTTTATTTGGCTATTTTTCCTTTTTTTGCGCGTTATTTTTTTTCCTTACTGCAATTGCACATAGTGATGGTAAATACACAGTTGTTGAATGTACAGTTGTCAAATTTTACAGGCTTCGCCTCGGCCTTTATATCACATACGCCAGGGCATTCAAGTTTTTGGCCATGGGTCGTATACTATTTTTTCTTAACACGTGCATGAAAAAGGCCCTTTTTCATGCATTTAAAGTGAATGGAAAGTTGCTCATTTCGAGCGTGCGGGAGGGAATCATTCCCTCCCGCTCTTCAAAAAATTTTGAAAATTTTTGAAAATTTTGAATATACTATTACCTGCACTTGTCAAAAAAAGCACAGTGTGCAACTAGGGGAGGAGGACAATTTCTAGCCCTTTTCCCCCCCTAGTTGCACAATATACTATTCTTGCTCCCTAAGCCGAAAGTACCGTCTTCCCGTTTTTCATTATTCAACTGACATTACAAATTTACGGTTATGAAGAGTTGAGTAAAAACATAGGTGCTTAGAGTTTATGATTGAACATTCACTTGTTTGCATTTGTTTATATGCAGGCAAGCAGGCCACAAAAGTGGCTCTTCCCGGACTCAAATGCGGCCGGGAAGACGGTACTTTCGGCTTAGGGAGCAAGAAAAATTTATTTCTTACTACAGAGCGCATGTTATTTAGATTTTACAGTCGAACCATTTTTTTACGTTATTGTGATTTGCTTATACGCTAATTATTTAAATGGATCATTTGTATGACGTTATTATCTTCGATCGTAGTATAGGCCTACTGGGGACTCGCTACGTTAAATAATGGGAACGCATCGACTACGGCACCTCTTGGGTGATGTGGAAGCCCGTAGATTATCGTTGTTGATGCCTTTATTATAATAAAGTAATAAAAAATTTAGAAAAAAATTGATATTTGGTTCGATTTTTTCTACCTTCAGCGTGCAGCCCGTACAACTTTTGAAGAGTTTGAAGCACTTCACGCCGGTCAAATCAGTGCTAAATTTTAGTAATCGTTTTTGTAAATTTAATGCATTATGTAATATTGGTCAGGTAATATTATTGTAAATTCATCGCTCTGAATGTTTTTATGGGTTATGGGCACATGTTATAATACAAATCACCCTTCACTGCAATCAATTAATTCATAAAACTTTGTGAAAACGATAAAAAATATTGAGCACTGATTTGACCGGCGTGAAGCGCTTCAACCTCTTTAATACCTTGTATTTAAAAAAAAATCATAACGTCCAGAAGAAGAAAAAAAAACTTCCGACGGAGAGTCTCGAACCACAGACCTTTAGCCTCCTAACCCAATGCCTTGCCCATCGACCACCATCATGTACTTTTTATATTTTCTTCGGAACTTGTATTTCAGTAGTTACGTCATTTGCTCTACCACATAATTGACAGATAAACCATATGCACGATTTTCCTTTAAATACATTCGTATGTTCTTCTTATCTAAATTATTAATAAAAATAAATGACAAGCTACCCTAAAAATTAAGGTAAGGTCTACAACAAATAACACATAGTTATTTAAGAAAATGATTTTATATTTATTTATGTGCACTTGCATATGTAATCTACAATCCGAAAATATACGTTCCCAATAGAAAGCAATAAGAGTTATGACACTGAAATTCGTTTCTATTATATAATCTTTGATACACGTGATGAATCCTACAATTTCTCCATCATTAATTCTATTTAGAATGTTGTTTGTGTTATTAATGTCACTCGGAACAAATGGTGCTTGTTTCTTGAAAACAATTTGCGCGTGCGCGCTACAGTCTCTTTTAGTACAAATCCCGACTCATAGGCAGCGCCACCAGATAGCTTGGTGTGGAATCACGGTAAACAGGTTTTCAATCAGTTCTTTATTCGTGCAACCACTGTCTCATACACTCATTAGACAAAAGACTCAGAGACTCATCGACGCTACCGCTGAAGCGCTCGTGGTGCTTCCTCTCCTCAAGGTGGTGGACTTCCGATGGCGCCACACTACTCCCCCTTTAGTGGCGTGCTAGGGACGGCACGATACTTGTCCTGCCTTTGCGCTCATACGTGCGTAGTCCAGCTGGTTGTTTCAGGGATGGAGGAGCCGATGATTCGTCTCGTGTGAAGGCGTCTGGCCTTACTGGTGGTTGAGAAGTCAACTGCTGAGGTGCTGACTGTGAAGCCAGTGGTAAGGTCGATGATGCCGTTTCTTCTTTTAGCATATAGGCTGGTTTTAGCCGTTCCGTGGTAACGTTGGCTGTAGACTGGCCTACTTGTATGCGAAAGACCCTGTCACTAAGACGTTGTAGGACTTTGTAAGGTCCTTCGTAGGCTGGCTCCAGCGGTCTCTTTGTAGCGTCCGTCCGCAGCAGAACATGTGTGCAGGTTTGTATGTCCTTGTATGCAAATAAACTCTTTCTGTTATGATGCGCTGTAGGAGTGGGTCGGACACGGTCCATGTGTTTACGAAATCTCTCTGCGTAGATTTGTGGAGTTGCTGTGTCCAGGTCGTGGTATACTAATTCTCCTGGAATCCTGAGGACAGTGCCGTATACTAATTCTGCTGTTGAGCTTCCAATATCCTCTTTGAACGCAGTTCTCAACCCGAGCAGGACCATAGGTAATGCTTCCGTCCAGTCGTCGCAATCGTGGCAGCTTAGTGCAACCTTTAGAGAACGGTGCCAACGCTCGAGGATCCTGTTTGTCTGCGGGTGGTATGCTGTAGATCTGGTACGCTTGCAACCTAGTAGGTTCGTTAAGGCCGAGAAAGCTTGGGACTCGAATTGACTCCCTTGATCCGTGGTGATGGTTTCCGGAGCTCCAAATCGGGATACCCAATGTGTGTAGAAGGCGCTGCTAACGGTGTCCGCTGTTGCTTCTTTGAGTGGGATGGCTTCCGGCCATCGAGTGAAGCGGTCAATCATTGTCAGGCAATATTTATAACCTCTAGCTGATGGTAAGGGCCCCACTAGATCGAGATGTACGTGTGAAAATCGTTTTCCCGGTACCTCCACATGTGTGTCCTGGTTGCGGGTATGTCGGTTCACCTTGTTCAGCTGACATGGAAGGCAGGTGCGAGCACGTGCTATAATGTCCTTCTTCATGTGAGGCCATACGAAGCGTTGTCTGATTAGAAGGCTCGTGGCCTTGCCGCTAGGATGTGAGAGGTTGTGGCACATGTCGAATACTCTCTGGCGTAGTGATCCAGGGACGTATGGACGAGCTGTACCTAGAGATACGTCACAGTAAACTGTCGAATCGGACCCGTCGATGCGCAGAGGTTGAAGTTGCAGTGCCGTTGTTGATTGCAGTAGGCGTTGCAGCTCTTCGTCTTTTTGTTGTTCCTCCGCCAGTTCCTTCGTGTCGGTGATGACTGGTAGTGTTAGGGCTTCCATTCTTGATAGTGCATCAGCTGGTATATTAGTTTCACCTGTGATGAATCGGATGTCTGTAGTAAATTGTCCGATGTAGTCCAAATGTCTATACTGGCGGGGCGTCGCCCTGTCCGATTTCTGATGGAACGCGTACGTTAGCGGCTTGTGATCAGTCCTGATGCAGAGGTTCTGTCCTTCGACCATATGCTTGAAGTATTTCACCCCCTCATAGGCTGCTAAAAGTTCGCGATCATACGCGCTATACTTGAGTTCGCTTGGTTGTAGCTTTCGCGAAAAGAATCCTAGTGGCTCCCAGACTTTTCCAGTAGATTGTTCGAGTACGGCTCCAATAGCTACGTCGGAAGCGTCGGACGTGATTGCCAGGAGTGCTTTCTCGCGCGGATGAGCAAGTAGTGCAGCATTCGCCAGGCTTTGTTTGCATTTATCGAAGGCATCGACAGCCTGTGGTGTCCATGGAATGGGCCTTTTGTCCTTCTTCTTACTATCCTTGAGGAATGGGTACAGTGGTGCCTGTATGCGTGACGCATTCTTGATGAATCTTCGATAGAAATTCAGCATACCTAGGAAGCGTCTGAGTCCATCCACTGTTTGTGGTTTGTGCATGTCCATTATTGCTTGTACCTTGTCCGGAAGTGGTTGTGTACCGTTGGCGTTGATTCTGTAGCCTAAGTAATCGATTTCTGACTTTCCGAACTGGCATTTCGCTACATTGATTGTAAGTCCGTGATCCCTTAGACGTTCGAACACCCGTTTTAGGTGTTGTAGGTGTTCGGCTTCGTTCGATGAGGCGATGAATAGATCATCAATGTAACAGCGTGTGAAGTCCAATCCTCTGAGCACTTCGTCCATAAAGCGTTGGAAGGTTTGGGTAGCGTTCCGCAAACCAAATGGCATCATTGGGAACTCAAAGAGACCGAAAGGTGTAGTGACCGCGGTCTTAGGTATGTCTTTTTCTGAAACCGGGATCTGATGATATGCTCGTTTGAGGTCAATAGTTGAGAAGATTTTCTTACCTCTGAGATCATTGGCTATATCATGGATATGTGCAATCGGGTATTTGTCTGGAATCGTAATGGAGTTAAGTCTCCGATAATCACCACATGGGCGCCAGTCCCCTGATTTCTTTTTTTCCATGTGAAGCGGGCTGGCGTAAGGACTTTTAGAGAGTCGACAGATTCCCTGTTCCAACATGAGGCTGAACTCTGCTTTAGCTATCTTCAGTTTTGCTGGATCCAACCTGCGTGGACGTTCAGCTACTGGTGGTCCTGTAGTTTCAATGTGATGTGTTACTCGATGCTGTATTTGCACATCAGTCCTGCAGGGCGAAGTTATTTGTGGAAACTCCCCCAGGAGCTTGTGATACGGGTCATCATGTTTAACAGTGGCTATGTGGATCGTCTTCCTGGTTATTCTTCCTGTTGCTTGATGCTGCGATACGCCGTCTAGCAAACGTTGGTTTCTGAGGTCGACGGTGAGGTTGTGCTTCCTCAGAAAGTCGGCCCCGATAATGGGTTGTTCTACTTCGGCGACGCAGAATTCCCAGTTTTGTGACTTTGGTAGTCCCAGCTCTAGGATTAATGCTCTGGTACCGAATGTTTTAATGGGTGTACCGTTTGCGGCATAAAGTTTGTAGTCTGACTGGTTAATATGTCCCTTGCAGACTTTGCGTGGTAGCACCGAAACTTCAGCGCCCGTGTCAATAAGGAAACGTAGGCCATTCCTCTTATCGTGCATCATGAGACGGTTTGATTCTATGCCACCCCTCACTGCATCAACGGAGGGTGGCTTCTGACGTCTGTTCTGCTGTTCATACCGACAGTTGCCTCCACAGTTCCGTGCCTTTTCACCAAACCTGCGATGATAAAAACAAACATTATCTGTGCAGTGAAAGCACTTACCTTGTTTTGTCGATGTAGCTCGCTGCATTATCGACTGTCGGTTGTTATTAGATTGCCTTCGCTGGAGCGCCTCTATTGCATCTTCCCCTGGGTTTTCCATGCTCGAGCACTCATCAGCGGTGCCAATTTGTGAGACGCGCGGCCTGATTGCATCCATGACCCGGTCGGCGTGTGCAGCCAACTTCGTTAGGTCTCTTTCAGTGCTGGCAGCAAGTTGTATCCTGACCTGTTCGGGCATCTTGTCCAGCAGCATACAGCGTAGAGTGTCGTTCGATGCTCGTTCTCCCGCCAAATGCTTCAGGGAGTTCAGCAACATGGATGGTTTCTGTTCTACCATATCTAGCATCTGCATCTTGTTCCATTTGCTATACTCGGAATCATCGTAGATCGAGAGCAATCTATCCTTGAGAATATTGTATCTGTTGTCGTCTGGCGGGCTGGTGAGGATGACAGATACCTGGTTGACTACTTCAGGGTCCAGGCTCAGTGCAAGGTGTCGGAATTTTGAGGTTGCACTAGTTATGCGATCCACTTCAAATCCTAATTCCACCAAAGCTATCCATGCACGTATATTGCTTTTGTTGAATGGTGGTGCTTTGTACGCCCGGCACGCATTCACCTGCTGTGCATTTTCCTCGGCCATGCTTTTGCGTCTTGTGAGTCGTTTGAAATACCTGATTAGCAGTATCCGCTAAATCCGTATTGCTTGGCCGGATCACGTCGGGGTCACCACTTGTGGAATCACGGTAAACAGGTTTTCAATCAGTTCTTTATTCGTGCAACCACTGTCTCATACACTCATTAGACAAAAGACTCAGAGACTCATCGACGCTACCGCTGAAGCGCTCGTGGTGCTTCCTCTCCTCAAGGTGGTGGACTTCCGATGGCGCCACATTGGGATTTTCGGGGCGCCATCTACCCGCCGGGATTGGAACTACAATTTTACTATAGTATGAGCTTGACATACCCCCACCACGTCCTCCGTACGTCTATACCCATCTACACTCAACGGTAATATCTAGATAGCTTTACACCTGCGTGAACTTGGCCGGCCAACTTTTATTTTTTAAACTTTTTTTTATTCCAATCGTTTGATAGTGTTTGTTGAAGAAACATCTAGTGGTGCGTTCCACTTAACGCTCGCAACGCTCGCGCCCACGACCGCAAGATTTCGTGTTCCACTAGCTTGTGGACTGTTGCGGACGTCGTCGTCGAAAACTTAAGTGGAACGACTTATCGGACTTCTGAACGATACTGTTGCGCTGGGAGTCTCCTGACCCCATAGAAAAATGCCAGGCCTGGTAGTCCGCGCGTGCAGCAATGTGCTAAGTCAGAACTAAAGGCGGCCTGGCAACCGAAATGAAGAAATAATAAAATCGCACAATAATCACTTTTCGGAAGTCCAGCTTATGGCTGCACATCCGAAAATCGGGAGTCTACGTTTAGAATCCGTACGGATAAGGTGGTCTCGAGAGTAGACCCGAAATAGAAGATAGTCAATTTAATTAACGGTGACTATATTTTCCAGGTCGACGTACGTCGACATACTGTACACACACTTAATCATTTTAATAAACCTTCACAGTTTTGTTATATTCACGCGAGTTCTAACTCCTTAACCGGCAACGATCCCAAAAATATCCTAGCCCTAACCTCTCTTATCGAACACCTTCGTTATCGAGACGTTACGGCACAACAAATTTGGTGGCAGCGGTGGGATATTGCCAAAGTGAATTAGCGAAACGAAGTGTCTGAAGTGATCAAGCAGCCCGAACGGGAAACAACCGGAAACGGTAAACGAAACCCAGAGCTGAACCCGACATACATTCGTTGGGACAAATAGCCTGGTAGGATTCAACGCGCAGTAGTTGAATTAGGAATAAAATCGGACTCGACAAGAGACGTCGAGGAACGTACTGCAAAACGCTACGCAGTAGGCGTTATTGCAAAGAAGAGTCGAGCAAACGTGGCCGACACACGAGACCACACCAAGGGTCAACAACGCCCGGAAGGACGTCTACGACTGACAGCGGGATCCAGACATCGCCGCTACCGGGATCCGGACGAGTACGAGCCAACCCAACGACTACCAACGTCATCCCGGAGGATCAACGCCATGGAGTGGAGCTTCATCCTGTAAGTGGCGGTTACGAATCTATAAAGCCTATAAAATTTCCAAAGCCAGTAGGTAGGATTAGTCTCTAATTGTTAGTCACGGTATACTCCTGACACCCCCTACGCGAATCGGTCCATGCCTCGCGATACTGAGCCGCGACCCTTACGTAGGGGAGGCTCGTTGGAATCACCTTTGGATAGGGAAAACGTCAACGTCCTAGCCGGACTAGAAGCCGCGGTCGGAGATATAACTTTTAGAGCTAGGAGAGCGCTACGGACTCTCTCCCCGTCAGGACGTTTACCTGAGGGTCGACAGGCGGCTATCACGAGTAGCTTAAACGCTCAATTCGGAGTAGTATCGCGAAGAGGATCTGCCTTTGACGATTACGACGATACTCTTTTAGACCAAATAGGTGACATGGCTAACAGAGGACAGGCTCCTCCCGCGGGAATATCAGACTCTATGGTGAATGAGGAAATCGCGCGTCTACGCGGACGGACCGCCGTATCAGACCCCGTAAATGCGGTAACTATGGCTCGAGGCCTTTCACCTCACGCAGCCCAAAGGAGTCACGGAAGACGACCCTTAAGGACGTCCAACCACGACCCAGCTGACCTGGGAACGTATCTCGATGGGGAAGGACGAGAAGACGAGGTCTTTGAGCCGCGGGAACGCCGGTCGGAGCATACTCCGAACGCGAGAAGAGATCTGGCACAAACCCTCAACGAGGTAGGAGCGGACGAGTATGAACTGATTACAGCCCTCCAAGATCAGATTGGTGCCCTCACGAGACAGTTAGAACGACTACAGCCCGGACGGGACCGAAGAAATAGGCCAAGTTTGAGGTGGCGGCCGGAACCAGTAAGAGAAAGAAGAAGCGTCCCCGCCACCCTCGGATCACCACGAATAGACATAGGGCTAGCGTTAAAAAACATAAAGACATTCGACGGAAGCGACGCGAATGAGCTAGACGGATTCATAAAGTCATGCGAAACCGTATTTAGAAGGGTTGCCGAAGCAGACCAGGAACTTTTACTAGAACTGGTGCTTTGCGGCAAACTAAACGGAACGGCATCAAGGGAGCTAAAGAACAAAACGATCGAGACCCTAGACGATTTAAAATACGAACTAGAGGCCTTGTACGGGCAGCGTAAATCACTGTCTGCCCTACAAATGGAGTTCAATAGCCTAAAGCAAAATCCCGGAGAAGATGTCACGGCGTATGCGACCAGAGCCGAAAGAATCACCGTAGATATAGTAGAGAAGCTATGCGATATGGTACCCGACCAGAGTCACGCGCGATCGGTAGAAGCCGTCACACGCAAGTGTGCGCAGGCTAATTTCGAAAATGGATTGCACGGTCAAGTCCAAGTTCTGGTCCGTTCGCGAAACTACGAAACCTTACACGAATCGATCGCCGGTGCTATCGAAATCAGCAGAATGGTCCAACCGAAAGGAACCATAACGGGACAGCCCCAGAACACGAGAAGGTCCATGCAGGGCCAAGTCGCAGGGGGAAAAACCTGTTACAATTGCGGTAACGCCGGGCACATGGCACGAGATTGCAGGCGCAAGTCGGGTCGCGTCAGCTTACCGGCACCGCAACCCAACAAGGCAATCAACCAGGTTGATGTCGTCTGTACGTACTGCAAGCTCAAAGGTCACTCTTGGAAGGAGTGTCGGAAGAGGCTAAGAAATAGACAGGAGAACGGATCAGGAACGAAGCAAGATCCGCCCAGGCAAGACGTTGCTGAAAGACGGAATGCGCCCAGTTCCGACCGAACCTCCTCTAGCCACGACAATACCGGCAAGCGAACCTTAGGTACCTTGAGGCTCAACACCCTCGGTACAAAGAGACCGCAAAAAGGGATGATGCAGCTACTACAGGTAACATTGCCTGCAAATTCCGCATCCGCAAGCGATTTCGACATCGTGTCTCCACACGCAGTCGGAGGAGTGTTGACGCTGAAGGCCGACACCGGAGCGCAGTGCAGCATCGTCAAAAAGAGCTGCCTGAAGCCGAATACGGTCATCCAAGACAGCGAGATAGAACTGCAGGGTGTGGGAGGCGAGAAATTCACGCCCTTGTGCAAGGCAGAAGTCGTCCTTGAAACCCCGGCAGTAGATGTGAAACATTGGTTATACGTGGTACCAGATGATGTACCACTGACTGTAAACGGCCTGTTGGGAATGGAGTTTATTAGAGGACACAAGGCGGACATAATCAGCGGAGAAACCTTTAAACTCTACGGCCATAGCATGCCTCTGATGGATGGGAAGTCAACCATGAAACTTCCTCCTAGAAGCGAGACAATCGCTTACATAGCCACTACGAGCCGGAGCGTCGGACTACTTGCAAAGTCCGAAGTCAGCACGGGCGTTATCATGGGCTCGTGCCTGACGCAGCCGAAGGGCAACAGCTGTGCAGTGAGCTTGGTCAACATGACCGAGTTAGAAGCAGAGGTGCAACGCCCGACCGTGAAACTCGAGCCGATGGATGCCCCCACTGAAGACGGAGGCTATAAGGCCGAGACGTTGCGCGTAGGCGCTATAAGCACGGAAAGAGGTGCCAGACGCATAGAGCGATTACAGGGTGAACTCGATCTGGCACACCTCAACCGCGAGGAGAAAAGGGCTCTTGCAGGACTAATCACCGAATACGAAGAGATATTCCACCTGCAAGGAGACAAACTCCCGTGCACGCACATGGCAGAACACCGAATCCCGTTGAAGGAAGGGGTAAGACCTACCAAGGTACACCCATACCGCCTGCCCGAATTCCACAAGAGGGAAGTCGAAAAACAAACGGCGGAAATGCTGGCTGACGGCATAATACAGCCCAGTAGGAGCCAGTGGAATGCCTCTTTGCTAGTAGTAGCAAAGAAGCCCGATGCCACGGGCGAGCGACGCATGCGAGTGGTGGTGGATTTTCGAAAGCTAAATGAAGCCACCATAGGAGACTCATACCCACTGCCCAACATCAACGAGATATTGGACCAGTTGGGAAAGGCACGATATTTCTCAACCTTGGATCTCGCCTCGGGATTCCATCAGATCCCGAAGACAAACGAAGACAAGGAGAAAACGGCGTTCTCTACACCGCAAGGGCACTTCGAGTACAACCGAATGCCTTTCGGATTGAAAAATGCTCCCCCAACCTTCCAGAGATTAATGAACTCCGTACTAGCAGGTCTCCAAGGGATAAAATGCTACGTCTACCTAGACGACATAGTGGTGTACGGAAAGAATCTAGACGAGCACAACGCTCGCCTGAGAGAGGTGTTCCAACGCCTAAAGGAAGCCAAACTGGCCATATAACCAGGTAAGTGCCAGTTCCTACGAAGGGAAACGCACTACCTAGGCCACATTATCTCGGAAGAAGGTGTGCGAGCGGATCCAGAGAAACTCGCTGCGGTAAAGGAATTCCCCGTACCAAAGGATGTCAAGGGAGTTCAGTCCTTCTTGGGCTTGGCCGGATACTACCGGAAGTTCATTAAGGACTTTTCGAAAATCGCCAAGCCTCTAACCGAACTTATCCGAAAGGACACAAAGTTTGAATGGACTGCGATTCGAGATGCCGCGTTTGAAGAATTAAAAAGGGCACTGACATCCGCACCGATTCTACAATATCCGGATTTTGAAAAGCCTTTTACCGTGACAACAGATGCGTCCGACAAGGCAATCGGCGCAATCTTGTCTCAAGGCAAGGTCGGAGAAGACCTGCCAATCTGTTATGCAAGCCGAACGTTATCCAAAGCGGAGCTGAATTACACCACGACCGAAAAGGAGCTACTCGCCATCGTATGGGCGATAGCACAGTTCCGACCGTATATCTACGGCACCCGGTTCAAGGTCGTGACGGATCACCAGCCGCTGACTTGGCTGTTTGGAGTCAAGGACCCGGGCTCCCGACTCATGCGATGGAGAATTAAACTATCGGAACATGAGTTTGACGTGGAGTACAAGGCAGGGAAAAGGAACACTAACGCGGACGCGTTAAGTCGTATTTACGCTACGACAAGGGCCCAGAAGAAGGCGAGGGGAACCTCCGAGCCGAACGGCAGCCTAGGGCCAGAAGAAAGCACGAAGGACTCTGAACGTCCAAGCACAAAGCCGTGCGGTTGGGGCAGAGATAGCGCAGGAATCCGCAAGGAGAAAAGCTCGGAAGAGCAGAGCGAAGGCTCATCGTCCTGTCAAGAAGAGGACAGCAGTTCGAATGACGAACTCGACTATGGCAACGGCGTAACCTGCCCCGCGGTAGAAGACCGTGAGAAAATCATTAAGGAGTACCACGATGCCCCTTTAGGAGGGCACCAGGGCGTCAAGAGGACGCTACAGCGTATTCGAATGAAGTACGACTGGCCAGGAATCCGAAAGGAATTGGAAAATTACATCTCTACGTGCCGTAAGTGCCAGGTGAATAAACTGCGTAAGAAAGGAAGGGTCCCAATGATAATAACGGACACACCCGCACGGGCCTTCGAAAAAGCAGCGGTCGACATAGTAGGGCCATTGCCAGAGATAGCATCCGGAAACAAGTACATACTTACCTTCCAGGATGCCCTCACTAAATACAGTGAGGCAGTGGCCATTCCCAACCAAGAAGCCAGAACCGTGGCGAAAGCCCTCGCTGAAGAGATCATCTGCAGATATGGAACGCCAGACTCGATACTCTCCGACAAAGGAACGAATTTCCTGAGTTCAACCTTCAAGGAGGTATGCAAGTTGCTGAGAATTAAGAAGATCCAGACTACTGCATACCATCCGGAAAGCAACGGCGCATTGGAGCGATCGCATCGCACGCTCGCAGAATATCTTAAGAACTACATAGATGAGGATCAAGGAAATTGGGACGAATGGCTACGATACGCGATGTTCACTTATAATACTACGCCTCATACGGCGACCGGATTGTCGCCGTATACGCTAGTGTTCGGTCGGGAAGCCGAGCTCCCGACAGCGGTGAAACAGGAGCCGCGAAACTCCTACACCCTAGATGACTACGCACAAGAACTGAGGGAAAGGCTACGCGCCGCATGGACGGTAGCCGGGGCTAACGTACGTTATGCCAAAGAAAGGTCTAAACTGACCTACGACGCGAACGCGAAAATTGAAGAATACCGCATTGGAGATAGGGTCCTACTCCACAACGAAGCCGTACGGCGCGGGCGTTCAGCGAAATTGACCCCGAAGTGGATAGGCCCGTACGAAGTAATCGCGAGAAATTCAGCGGTTAACTACACTATAAAGATGGGTCGGAAGACCATGTTAGTTCACGCAAACCGTCTAAAGAATTTCGCCGAGCACTAAGAAGGAAGCGGGATGGCCACGGCCGAAGGACGAACGGAAATAATGGAAGAACACGGCAAGCGACGGTAAACACACACTGTTTATTTCAAACTCGTCCTATAGTTGTCACCCGCACATCGGGCACTCCTCCCGGAACAATCGTCGAAGGCCCAAGAAATCGGGCGGGTCCTCGTCTCCCTTGAAGACACCGAGGCCCCACAGTGCCTCCACCGACCTCCTGCACATGAACCTCCTGTTCCTGATTTCTTTGAGAGTTCGCGTCGCGAACCTCTCTATCAGGGACCGATGGTCTCTCCTCGTCGGGATCACCAGTTGGTCCTAAAGAGCAATAGGCAAAGCGTCAAGAGGGGATGCGGCGAATTGGCTGCACACACGCAGAAAAGGAAAGGTCGCGGATACATACCATCTGACGTAGTATAGCGGGCCCTGCGGCGACTCCCTCACAATAGATCACCCGATATATGCCGTCCATCGCGTACTAGTGAAGAAAACGGAATGAGCTCCCTAGAGTCTACCGCGACCGAAACCGGCAACAAGAGGGGGAATTAAAGAAAGAGGGAATTTGCACGGAATAGGCAATCCCACGGGTTAGCCAGCTTCAAGTAACGCAGTATTCCTCTTGCAGAACTGTCCTGCTGACGGCAAGCCGTGCAGTCATCGGAGAAACGGAAAAGGGGTTTACGGTGACCACATTTGCCAGCAATCCAGGAATATACTACGAGGAAATCGGAACCCTCTCGGAGACCAAGGCCACATGGCGACTGGCCGTTACTATGGATCTCGCGGCCGTCATGAAACGGGAGGCCGACGTCAGCGCTAATCTGCAACTGCTATTAGACATCTGGGAAAAACAAGGAAGAGATGACCCCCTCTGTCCGGCCATCGCAGATTCCGTGACCAGGATGGTGCGGAAAATAGAGGAACTAATGGGAACGTTTCACGACCTCGTGAAACCGGACTCAGCGCTCAAACGCAGGGGATTGATCGACGGGCTCGGTTCGATCATAAAGTCCATCACAGGAAACATGGACGCCGCGGACGCGGAAAGGATCAACCAGGAAATTGCCGCCATACGCTCCAACCAGCGGACGCTGAAGGAGAGTATGAAAGGCCAATTACAGGTGGTCGAGTCCACATTGCACCTCTTCAACGCCTCCTTCACTAACGTGCAGAGCAACGAACTGGCTCTCCAAGAACTCATCGCCCGTGTCAACCTTACACTGACGGCAGACATGAGCATAATAATGAAGGAACAAAGGCTGGATGAGGGCCTCACCGCCCTAAGCGTGATAGTCGAAGCACTACGACACGACGTAAAAGACTTAGTTGGACTAATAGTTGAGATTTCGAGCGGCAAAGTGAGTGCAGCGGTGCTACCACCGAGAAAACTGATAGGATACCTCACGGATGCACTGCCACACTTACCAGCGGGAACTGGGTTCCCTGTGCCAATCGAACGAAACCAAGCGGCCACCCTAATGAAACTGGCCGATACGAAGGCCTTCAGTCAAGAGAATGCCATCATCGTCGTACTCGACTTTCCGTTGATAAGCCCGAAGAGGTACAGCGTAAGCAAGGTACACCCGATACCAGTGAGGTCGGAGAACGGAACGTATTACTACTTAGACACCTCCGAAGACCTCGTGACCGTGGACCAGGAAAATCGAAACTTCCTGCGAATGACCAGCCTGGAGTTGAGGAATTGTAAACAATTCTCTAATAGGTACATTTGTAACCCCCTGCATCCGTCTATTCCCCTGACGAGCTCAGCACCGTGCGAAGTGCTGACGTTTGCGAAATTAGACACGGACAACGGACTTCACTGCCCGAAGCGGGTCACCAAGTTCGACCATGTACTGATGATCACGATGCATCAGCCGGGGAAATGGTTATTTGTAGCGCCCACCGACGTACCAGTCAGTATTACCTGCGACGGAAACCCCGCGTCTCACGAAGTATTAAAGAACATAGGTATATTGGCTTTGGTAGGCGTATGTACGGTAACCGCCCGTAGTTTCAGCTTGCAAACCATCCGACGCATCACCCAGGTCGCCAACGAGGATTACTTGCCCCCCTTCAATCTCACACTATCTGAGATGGACCAAGTTATTCCCCCGCGAGTGACCAGTGATACCGGAAAAGTGGAACTAGTTAAAGTGTTACGGGACCCCGAGGAGTTAGCGCGCCTCGGGACGCAAGTGTCTAAAATTAAGGAAAGCCTAGACTATGATGACCAACACCCGGGGCAACATTACCATATTCTAGGGCTTTACTCATTAAGTACGATAGCGCCCATAGCATTGGTTTGTCTTGCCGTGTATATGTGTTACACGCGTAAGCGTAACTCGACGCCAACGGCACCGGCTCTCACGCCGAACTCTGTCTCGCCCGCGGTGAACATCCAGCTGGAACCGCTGGAATCAAGGCCAGATAGCCTCATAGCGGCGTTAAATAGAGCACGCGACAGGCGTTTTCGCTGGGCCGACCAGGACGTGCAAGACAGAACCAATGTTACGGGCAGACGCCCCTGCTAATATTAAGGGAATTGTATCCGATTGTACCCAAAATAATCAGGGAAGCTGCGCTCCACTAAGGTAGTAACCGAGGCGAACGCCGTGTAGAAATTGTGCGATTTCTTTAAGGGGGGAGGGATGTTGCGCTGGGAGTCTCCTGTTTCCCTAGAAATATGCCAGGCCGGTAGTCCGCGCGTGCAGCAATGTGCTAAGTCAGAACTAAAGGCGGCCTGGCAACCGAAATGAAGAAATAATAAAATCGCACAATAATCACTTTTCGGAAGTCCAGCTTATGGCTGCACATCCGAAAATCGGGAGTCTACGTTTAGAATCCGTACGGATAAGGTGGTCTCGAGAGTAGACCCGAAATAGAAGATAGTCAATTTAATTAACGGTGACTATATTTTCCAGGTCGACGTACGTCGACATACTGTACACACACTTAATCATTTTAATAAACCTTCACAGTTTTGTTATATTCACGCGAGTTCTAACTCCTTAACCGGCAACGATCCCAAAAATATCCTAGCCCTAACCTCTCTTATCGAACACCTTCGTTATCGAGACGTTACGGCACAACAATACAAAGATGGCTGGTGTTGTAGAGAATATGTGTATAAGGCTAATGCGTGAACGGAATTATGTTTCTGAGTGTTCATCAAGCTCAGATTTTTGGTACGCAAAGCATCTTGGACAGGAACATTCAATTCGAGTAATATATCCCTCTCGGAATCGTACAGCGTTATTTTTTCAGTCTCCATCATAAATTTGAATTGAAAATGGCGCTCAAAAACATCAAACGACCACAAAGACCCACCTATTTGATGTGGGCAAAGCGATCGCATCGCAGTCGCCAATGATGACGTCATCGATGACATTTCAGGGACTGCTCACTGCGACCGCGGCCTTAAGTGGAACGAGACAGAGGATGTTGCGATCGTTGCGAGCGTTAAGTGGAACGCACCCGTGGTCGTTTGATGTTTTTGAGCGCCATTTTCAATTCAAATTTATGATGGAGACTGAAAAAATAACGCTGTACGATTCCGAGAGGGATATATTACTTGAATTGAATGTTCCTGTACAAGATGCTTTGCGTGCAAAAAATCTGAGCTTGATGAACTCTCAGAAACATAATTCCGTTCACGCATTAGCCTTATACACATAATCAGCTGTATAAAGTTAGCTACCCAACATTAATTAAAATGTTTTTTATTAACTTTATCCGATTGGTGGTCGTTTGGTGGTCAATGGTAGTGTAATAAAATCGTTTGGTGGTCAGTCGTTTAATTACAAAAACTAATTCAAAAAATAAGGCCCAAAGTTAGCCCAACAATTTTTTTCTTCTTCAAAATCACTTCAATGAGGGCTTAATCGATGCAGAATCGTTTGGCGGTCAAGAATAATATAAGAAAATCGTTTGGTGGTCAGTCGTTTCGCCAATAAATACAAAAAACCGAAACCGGGATCCCAGTGCAATTGCGCATACGCACGCAATTGGTCAGTCGTTTAATTACAAAAACTAATTCAAAAAATAAGGCCCAAAGTTAGCCCAACCATTTTTTCTTCTTCAAAATCACTTCAATGAGGGCTTAATCGATGCAGAATCGTTTGGTGGTCAAGAATAATTTAAGAAAATCGTTTGGTGGTCAGTCGTTTAATTACAAAAACTAATTAAAAAAATAAGGCCCAAAGTTAGCCCAACAATTTTTTTCTTCTTCAAAATCACTTCAATGAGGGCTTAATCGATGCAGAATCGTTTGGTGGTCACGATTAATATAAGAAAATCGTTTGGTGGTCAGTCGTTTCGCCAATAAATACAAAAAACCGAAACCGAGATCCCAGTGAAATTGCGCATACGCAATTGGGCATTGGTGGTGCTGCTCATGTCCTTGCGGTGGCATCATGAAACCTCAGATTTACTTCATATACAGCTGATTCAATGTAGAATCGTTTGGTCGTCAGTCACGAACAGTGTGATTAATGAAATTTCTCGCCAGTTAAGCGGAGCAGATTTTTTGTTAAGATTGGCAATTAAAAGTTATCCATTGATATAATTACAGTTACCAACATTTTCGTCTCCAGCAACATTCAAAAGTGACATGCCTGTCCTGACTGTAACATTCTTCAAAATCTGCTCCGCTTAACTGGCGACAAATTTCATTTATCACACTGTTCGTGACTGACCACCAAACGATTCTACATTGAATCAGCTCTATATGAAGTAAATCTGAGGTTTCATTATGCCACCGCAAGGACATGAGCAGCAGCACCAATGCCCAATTGCGTATGCGCCATTATGCGCAATTTGACTGGGATCTCTGTTTCGGTTTTTTGTATTTATTGGCGAAACGACTGACCACCAAACGATTTTCTTATATTATTCTTGACCACCAAACGATTCTGCATCGATCAAGCCCTCATTGAAGTGATTTTGAAGAAGAAAAAAATTGTTGGGCTAACTTTGGGCCTTATTTTTTGAATTAGTTTTTGTAATTAAACGACTGACCACCAAACGATTTTATTACACTACCATTGACCACCAAACGACCACCAATCGGATAAAGTTAATAAAAAACATTTGAATTAATGTTGGGTGGCTAACTTTATACAGCTCACATAATCTCTACAACACCAGCCATCTTTGTATCGTTCACAAGTCCGATAAGTCGTTCCACTTAAGTTTTTGACCACGACGTCCGCAACAGTCCACAAGCTAGTGGAACACGAAATCTTGCGGTCGTGGGCGCGAGCGTTGCGAGCGTTAAGTGGAACGCACCCTAGGTATGGCCGTCCGTATTACGAACACGCGACCAGATGTGAGCGCCATCTAGGATAAGGAAATGTAGTTTTAAGAACACGGTTTTTTGTGAGGAAATAAAGTTTCAAATGCAACGGTTTTAAGGTGCATTTTATTTCTTTATTAATTGAAAAGTGTGCCTTCGTCAGGAACTTCTAGAATTCCCCCAATATTTTGGTCCTTCGAGCCGGATTAAGCCGGAAAAGTGAAATTGGTCTAGGTGGATCTGGCGTTGTGCGTAGTTGGAAATCAAGGGCTGTTGGTATCTTCGGTTAAGCTACAGGCATATGTACCATACCGAATATGCAGCAGATACTCAAAAGGCAGAGTCAGATCGTCAGAGAAATGACGAAGAGTGTTAAAAAGTATAAATCTGATCAAGCATCAGTACAAACAGCAAAATATTGCATAGCCCATATTGCTATATTACAAAATTTATGGAAGGAATTTAAAGCCAACCATACGTCACTTTTGAATGTCGAAGATAAGGGTCAGGAAGATGTAAACAGTTACTTAGAATCGGATACTTACAATAACTTGGAAGATTTATATGTTATGACTGTGGCCGAACTGGAGGAACAGAATGAACGTTTAACAAAGCCGTCGCTCATTGACCAAGATGAGCAGCATGAGGAATCATCAACTTCTAAAGAGTCTTTGGATCTCAATGGAGATTTTGGAAATGTGAATAAGGAAAGGCTGTTGGATGTCAAACTACCCAAAGTCACAATACCAGCTTTTAGCGGAGAATACCAAGATTGGATGCCCTTCAAGGACTTGTACGAGGACATGATCCATAGGAATGGTAATTTATCTACCATGCAGAAATTTCACTATTTGAGAACAAGTCTCACAGGTAAGGCAGCTAAGCTGATACATAGATACGCTCTGACAATTGACAATTATAAAGTGGCATGGTGTGAAGTCAAGACAAGGTATGATAACACTAAAGCTTTAATTGACGCTCAATTGGAAACAATTTTTTCTTTATCACCCATTAAAGTTGAGAATGCCGCAGACATTAGTGATATGATTGACACAATTAACCATAGCTTAGAGATGTTACAGCAGCTCACTGAGGGATTTTCCATGGATCAGCCTATGATTGTGTTTTGGATTAGAAAATGTCTTCCGCCAGAGACACGCAAACTGTGGGAGGACAAAACTAGCTCACAATTAAATTATCCTACTTGGTTAGACTTACGGACATTTCTAGAACATCGTTTCTGTGCTCTGGAAGCATTGAGTCCAAACAAAGGTAAGACAGATACGCATGTAAATGCTAAGGACACACACAAACACGGAAAGGGTAACCTTCAGCATGCGAATCATGTTTCGCACGTTTCTACTTGTGCGTTATGTTCAGAACAGCATCAAATATGGAGATGTAACAAATTTATTGCATTGCCTATGGCGGCAAAGAAAACTACTATCAAAGAAAAGGGCTTATGTTGGAATTGTTTAAGTGCAGGTCATCTAGCTTCAAAGTGCCCAAGTAGCAGGAAATGCAGGACATGCGATCAACGTCATCATTCGTTGCTCCATGTTGGTGGACCATTGAATAATTCAGGCGCTGGACAAGTACAAACAAAGAGCGAGAGCAATCTCATCGCTAACAATACCAACGTAGACGTAGAAAAGGGTCAAACAGCGTTAGTTACAGCTGGAACAGTAACCTCACGCAGCAGAACTGTGTTATTGCCAACTGCCTTAGTAAATGCGGTTGGACCAAACGGGTCACAACTCACGTGTAGGACATTAATTGACCAAGGTTCTCAGTCGTCTTTCATAACAGAGCATGTGGTGCAACAACTGAAATTGATGCGGCACAGGTCACATGTTGAATTCGTAGGCGTTGGATCATCAGAGATTAGGAAGTCGAAATACCAGGTGAGCTTGAATATAAAAGCTAAAGATCAATACATACATGTTTCTGCGCAGGTTTTGAGAAATTTGTCAGGAATCCTACCAGGACGATTGGTCGAAATAGAACATATGGACTATTTACGTGGGATTGAATTGGCGGATCCTCAATTGTTTGAACCAGGGAGGATTGATATGCTTCTGGGAGCTGACGTGTATGCCCTCATTATCATGGAAGGGTTGAGGACGGGGTCTAAGGGTAGCCCAGTCGCACAACATACGAGATTGGGATGGATTTTGTCAGGAGAAGTCATCCATTCGTCTTCACCTGCAAATGCAGGCAATCAGCAAGTTCCTGCTTCTAGCCAAGCTATTGTAGCTTTTACTCGGACAAGTCTAGACAGCGACTTGAAGAAGTTTTGGGAACTAGAAGAAATTACAACATCAGCAACGCTGAATGAGGAAGACCAACAATGCGAAGATTTGTATACCAGCACTACTAAGAGGACGGAAGAAGGAAGGTACGAAGTTCGGTTACCATGGAGAAAGCAGCATCAACTCTTGGGATCTGGAAGGGAAGCAGCGTTGAAGAGACTTTTACAGCTAGAAAGGAGATTTCAACGGGACCATGAGCTGAAAATTAAATACATCGACGAAATGCAAAACTATGTAACGAAAGGGCATGTCGAACAAGTTAATATGGTCAGTTGCCTGTCGAAAAATAGCAGTCAGCATCAACAACTATCAGCAGACACGTTGATGACATATTTACCACATCAACCGGTATTGAAAAGAGTGGACAGAGAGTTGAAGATTAGAATTGTCTTTGATGCATCACAAATCACGGAAACAGGCGTTTCGTTGAATGATGTGTTATTGACAGGACCAACGTTACAGAATGAAGTCCCCAAAGTGATTCTTCGATGGAGAGTATATCAATTTGTATTCACAGCGGATGTACAGGGAATGTACAGACAAATACAGGTAGCACTAGAAGACAGAGACGTTCAACGATTCCTTTGGCGGAACGACCCAGCTGATGAGGTACAGGAATGGCGCTTGATACGTGTGGTGTTCGGAATGGCACCGGCACCTTATTTGGCTTTACGTACAATTCAGGAAGTGATTAAGCATTATGGTTCAGCCTACCCACTGGCAGCTGACGCACTATTGCATAATACTTATGTTGATGACATTTTTTCTGGCGCCGATACTATCGACAAAGCTGTGAAGAAGAAGCATCAGTTGGTAGACATGTTGAAACATGGTCGATTTGAGTTACACAAGTGGATGGCGAACAACAAAGCCATAATTGCCGAGAGGCAATCAGAAGATCAACAGTCTATGCCATCAGATCTACCGATATCATTCAGCACAGTTAAGGCATTGGGTGTGAATTGGGAGCCAAAAGAGGACATTTTCAAGTATTGTATTGAGTTGCCCGACAGAGAAGTTCACACGAAAAGAAGTTTATTGTCGGATTTGTTCAAAATTTATGATCCACTGGGTTGGATTGGGCCAACGGTCATACAGGCTAAGATCGTTCTTCAAGAAATTTGGCTTCGCGGCCTTGGCTGGGATGAGGAGTTGCCTCATGATTTAACCCTTCGGTGGAAACACTTCCGGGAATCACTGAATACGCTTGGCAAGTTGCGTATCCCGCGCTGGATAGGAGTCCATTCTACACAATCACTTTATGTGCACGGATTCTGTGATGCGTCGTTAGTAGCATACGGAGCTGCAGTGTACATGCGAGCAGGTTCTGCAAGCACTTCTGAGCGATCCACACTGTTAATATCCAGATCGAGGGTAGCTCCAATCAAGACAGTGACGCTGCCTCGTCTAGAATTGTGCGGCGCGGTACTCCTTGCGAAATTATTGCAATATGTCATGGAGACGTTTCCAAATGCAGTCATAGAAGGAGCTTGGACTGACTCCACTATAGTCCTTGCGTGGATCCAGAAACGACCAAGGTCATGGAAAATGTTCGTGGCTAACCGTGTAAGTGAAATACATAACAAGGTGGGAGCTGATGTGTGGAAACACGTGCCGACGGAATTGAATCCTGCGGACTGCCTATTTCGAGGTCTGGAGCTTCAAAAATTGAGCATAAGTTGTGGTGGAAAGGACCAGAGTGGCTAAATTTACCATTCTCAGAATGGCCACAGCAGGGTGTAGTCGAGGAGATTCATCTAGAAAAAAAATATCAGTCATACAGCTACTGTGATCATCACCGATGAGCAGGAGAACTCTTTAGAGCAGCGTTATTCATCGCTATTACGTCTGCTGCGCATAACAGCGTATTGTTTAAGGTTCATTAGAAGCGTTCGGGTCGGATTTCCACAGCCAGAGGTATCAAGCGAATTGCATGCCAAAGAAATCCAAGAAGCCTTGTGGACGTGGATTAGAATTATCCAAAGAAGAGCATCTGCGACGGAGATAACATGCATAGAATCTAAGAAGCCGTTACCTTCGCGAAGCGCCATACTCAGTTTAAACCCTTTTTTGGATGAAGATGGATTAATGAGAGTGGGCGGTCATTTACGGAATGCAGAGCTGACATTCCAGCAAAAGCATCCAGTAATTCTGCCAAACAAAGGACATATCATTACCTTAATCATCAGAGAGATACACGAGAACACGCTTCATGGAGGGGCAACGCTCATGCTGGGTATGCTAAGGAGAAGATATTGGGTTTTGCGTGCACGCAATGTCGTAAAACAATGTATCCATCGATGTGTTGTATGTAGAAGATACCGACACCCAGAAGCCACCCACTTGATGGGAGATTTGCCTAATCCACGGGTTCAAGTATCCCGTCCATTCGCCCACGCAGGAGTAGACTACTGCGGACCTTTTGATGTACGCATACGAAACAAGGATCGTCACGTGGGAAAAGCATATGTGGACATATTCATCTGTTTCGCTACCAAAGCTATACACTTAGAAGTCGCTACGGATTTATCCTCGGAGGCATTCATAGCAGCATTTCGACGCTTCACAGCACGAAGAGGTTTATGCACGGATATGTATAGTGACCGAGGGACTAACTTTGTTGGAGCAGATCAGCAGCTACGACAAGAACATCAGATATTTTGCAAGCAAATTCAACCAGCGTTGTCAAGAGAGTTGGCCATGCGAGGTATAACCTGGCACTTTAATCCTCCTGCAGCACCTCATTTTGGGGGGTTGTGGGAGGCTGGAGTAAAATCTTTTAAGTACCACTTGCGTAGAGTAATGGGTCGCGCTTCACTTAGTTTGGAGGAGTTTCACACTGCTGTCGTTCAGATTGAAGGATGTCTGAACTCTAGGCCACTATCGCCATTATCGGATGATCCAGAGGATGTGGACGCGCTCACCCCAGGGCACTACATCGCGGCTGGGCCTCCATTGGCGCATCCTGAACCGATGCTATTAAAATTTTCAACGGAGAAGCTAGCACGCTGGCAACTAACCCAACGCTTGGTCCAGGGGTTCTGGTCGAAATGGTCCACAGAATACCTGAGTCGGCTTCAACAACGTCCGAAGTGGCAAAGGAAACAAGATAACATGAAGGTCAACGATTTAGTTCTAGTACGGGAATCGAACCTGCCCCCTGCACGGTGGAGACTAGCACGGATATTGGAATTACATCCGGGCAAAGATGGCCTGGTCCGAGTCCTCGCCCTCCGCACAGCAACTGCGATTTTTCAGAGGCCAGCAGTTCAAGTATGCCCATTATTTGACAGTTGAATCGCATATTATTGCGCCCTTCAGCGCAACGGGCCCTGGAATGTTGAAGAAACGTCTAGGTATGGCCGTCCGTATTACGAACACGCGACCAGATGTGAGCGCCATCTAGGATAAGGAAATGTAGTTTTAAGAACACGGTTTTCTGTGAGGAAATAAAGTTTCAAATGCAACGGTTTTATGGTGGATTTTATTTCTTTATTAATTGAAAAGTGTGCCTTCGTCAGGAACTTCTAGAATTCCCCCAACAGTGTTTGATAGTCTTGTAAAAACTTTTGATAGTCAATAGTTTTTTCAGAAAATCAAAATCAAAATCTGGTGTGAAGTTGGCCGGCACTTTTTGTTTCTAACCGGATTTTGTTTTTCCGGAGTTCAATCGATGCAAAATCGTTTGATAGTTACGAATTGATTAATAAAAACGTTTGATAGTCCATCGTTTGCAAGAAAAATGAGAAAAACCATATGCGAATCAAGGCTCTACGTAGTTAGCCCCTCATCTATAACGGATTTGAATGATTTTTTTTGCAATCGTTTGTAGGTCGTTTGTAGGTGTTTGATATTGCATCCACGACGTTTGATAGTCCATCATTTATTTATAATATTAAAATTAATTTTCTAGGGAATTTTTCTTTATGTTAGCCCCTCATTCAAATATTTTATAAACTAATCGTGTTTTGCTCATATGCAATCGTTTGGAGGTACTTTATATGTCATTGATGATATGAAATAATTGATTCTTTAATCGTAAACAATGAAAGAAATTTTATCTAGGGAATTCCATAAACTGGATCTAGCGCGCATGCGTGAAGACTTCAATATGTCAAATCACATTTTACATGTACTCATCTGTATATTGTTATTAAATATTGCAATCCGAGATATCAGATATTTATTAGTGCTCTTTTCTTAGTTCTGAAATATTTACAATTGTACAGTTTAGTATTCACTATTTCATATTCATTAAATTGATTGGAATTCTCTACTAACATAAGCTAGCTATTATTTAGATTGAAACAATTTTTAATTTTTGTTTAATAGTAGTACTCTTCCTTCTGCTGTTTAGGTGATTGTACAAATTACGTCTGGACACCGGTATCTCTTCTGGCAAAGAAAAGAGCAGAATTCAAGGTGCTTAGAGAGAAATCTAATATCACGCAACATAAGAGTTTGGAGAAGATGTTTTTCCTTTTTGTATAAATTATTTTATTAATAAATACTATAAATACATAACTATCCGAGTATACTTTTAAGTACTAGCAGAGATGAATAGGGAGATTGCCAATGGGCCGATATTCTTGAAACCAATTTTATTTGAGAGTAAACGCGCCACCTGAGCGGGGGGCCGTCGGACCGTACCCACGTTTTTGATTGGTCGAGTATATATAGATATACTACGCGTGATATTCGTGAGCTCCGTGAGACGCATGGACTATAACGGGTGGCACTTTAAAGCGTATGTTTTCTATTGTCGACGCGTCACCTAGACGGAGAAGCTTCGAACCATACCCACGTTTTTGATTGGTCAAGCGTATGTATCAGAGTACTCTAGCAAACTCGAAACGTGTATAACAACTGAAATACAGTTTTCCCAATCTGTACGTCACGGTAATTAAATATCATACGTCCATGGTAACGAGTCAACGTGCAAGAGTCTCGGGTTCGAGACCCGATTATTATTACCTTTTTTTTATTCATGAACAATGCTTATTGAATCTATTAATTAACTTGGAATGTAGCAAATGCATGATTATATTATACTATATACATTTTATTATATTATACAGTCGTGTCTATTTTTATGCCGTTGATACGTTCCACAGAAAACAGCATATAAAAAATATAAGTAAAGTAGAAGGAGGAACCCGGAACTTTCATGAACCTTTAAAACCGCATTAAAAAGCCACCTGCAAATGGATTTTACCTATTGAAATGCTATATTTACATATATTCCGCATATAAAGATCGCGAGGTACATAATGCATGGGTATGTCCAGTCTATTGACATATAGTGTGGACTACGCGATCCCTACCTTAGATCCTTTGAAAAAGTATCCGCTCAAATAAACAAAGAGGAAATGAGGTGGCGGCCAATTGTTCTCCTTTTCTAATGTTCCCATTGCCTATGTTTTCTATACTCTCGTACTACGGCTGCTGGTTAGAAGAAGATAGGGCTTGGCCGCCTCCAGTCGTTATCTTTTTCTTTCAGCCGACCATTTTTTCTGTCTATGCGTAGTCCATACTATATGTCGATGGACCAGTCTATTTGTACTGATAAGGGGAGGAAACAGTATGAGAAATGAAGTTCCGAATGAGACTTCGTAATGATGAAACCTCATACCATGCTCAAGTTCTACAGACCAATGGGCAGTCAATTTTGAGAAAAAGAGCCCTAAAGTTTGTATGGGAACTTATATATCTAAAGGTGTAACTTTAGCTATAAGTGGGTTGGCGGGCGAAGCGGTAGCGTGTCAACTTGATAAGCCAAGGGTTCCCTGCTCGAATTTCTGTGCTCGAGATTTTTAATTTCACGAATTTTTTTGCATGTTACTTATGAGTTTGTTTAATATTATAATAATAATCATGCAAATATGTGTTGTCATTACAATTCTATTATTTTTGTTTCTTGTAAATAATAAAAATTTAGAAATAAAATGCAAAAAAATTTATGAAAAAAAGAAGTTTACAAGCAGAGACTCGAACACGAAAACTTAAAAAGTCATAAGCCTGTATGTTCAATTTTTTTTACATCCAATTTTTTTTAATTGTTATGAGTAGCTATTGAACATTATAAATAAATTTTCCAAAAATGATCAACAAATAAGTAATTTAAATAACTTTTTCAATGTAAAATTCCTTTCACTCTAGAAATGGACTTTGTTGTTGAAAACGATGTGCCATTGAAAACTAATATCAGAAGACATTATAAAATTAATGATTGTTAGTAAAACTAGGACTTTCTTAAAAGTTGATAAATGTGAGGAAAATGGAATTTCACATTGAAAAAATGATTTGTTACTTATTTTTTTATTATTTTTGTAAAATTTATTAAGGTGTTTCTATGGACAGCAATTTTAGAAATATAAATAAATCGCTAGATAGCGATAAAATCTTTTAAAAAACGATAATTTAGATTATTAAAGATTAAAGATATTATTTGCATTCGACTATATACCTAAATATGCGAGTTTCAATTACTCGTAATTATTGAGATAGCTTGACAATGGCGTGTTCATTTTTTTTGGTTGCCGACTATGAGCGGCGCGCTTCGCGTAGCAGCTCTGATAATATGATTGACAGATTGCAACAGCTGGCTCGAGTAATTCTTATATTTATAAAATTGCATGCGAACTGTAGGTGTATATGTATATGTAACAAAAATACGAGTGTGTGCGTTACACATACCATTAGACCCTCCTATCTCAAGTACAGTATTGTCAATTCACCACAATTTTTTGACATTAGACACATTTTCAATCAAAATTCATTTACGCTGACCGATATTAATTTTTTAGAACGTAGGCGATCTCAGTAAAACTTTCTGTAAACCTTCCTTATATTGTTCACTACTTATTATCAATTTTATATATGGCTCGAATTTGTTTGGAAAAAGATGTGGGACGATATATCGATGTGTGGGCCTATAACGTTATAAGGCCTATGCATAAAGCTGAATAGAACGGTCACTTTTGACTTCAAATATTTAAGTAACGAGGTAAGCGATTACTTTAAGGGGTTATACAGGGTGTATCTTAAGCCCCGGACAAGAGACATACCGTTAGATCCGGCGTGAAAAAATAAAAATATTGGCGTTAACAAAAATAAAAAATTTTAATTAGTTTATTAATCATTAAAGATTAAAGTAAGCCAATAATAAGCGCGTGAAAACTGGTAACTCCTCCTCAGTCTCCTTCCATTGGGGACAGCCAATCATTACACGCACATTTGTAATGACGTGGCAAGTATATGTAAAGTGCTTTTGAAAATTTAAACGCGTTTTTCTCAAAGCTGCATTTTTAAAGTCGGTGAGCAAGATTTCTCGGAAACGGCTGAACCGATGAGTATGAAATTTTAACACAAGCTTTTTAAGTATATTTTTTAGTAATTAATCGAAGGTTTTTTCTCACCGATAAATATTTTTCATTTTATAAACAATTTAAGGCCTAAACTTTTGTCAAAAACCGATTTTTTTTTTTGAGAAACCCCCATTTTGTCAAAAATTATTATTTTGCTTATTCCTTCGATCAATTACAAGATAATACATTATATTAACGAAATATTTTTGGTTTTTTCATTTTAAATGATCCAGTCCAGAGATATCGTGCTCACCGCAAGACGCCTTTTTTTAGAGGTGCTCCCGGAGATCAGCTATAACAGCTTTCAAAATAATTATTTTTACAAATAAAAAATGTTAAAATACAGTTAAAAGTTACCATAATATGTGTACAAAATTTTACTTTAATACATTAAAAGGTCTTCTTAAGAAAAATTCTTGAAAAATGAATTTTTCTGGGCCTCCTGACTGTATATAACCCCTTAAAACTTCGTAAGAGCTTGCACAGTGTATTGACAAATATACTGAAAAATTCAGAATTTATGGCATTTCATAAGATTGCCCATAGAAGCACCCTAATTAAGCTACCCAAAAATATATGAAACAAAATATGTCTAAACAGATATATTTTGCGTTTTATATCACGATATAAAATAATTGTTTTTTTTTTAATATGCTCTTCATTTTAATACATATTATTTATGATATTAAAAATTCAGATAGAGTGCCATCCTTCTCCGCTTTGTTTTTTCCAAAAAGTCCCGTGAATGTGCCTCCCGTGCGTTTTCATCATTTGTTTCTTGCGTCTCGAAAGTGGCAGTTCGCTTTACATTTCGAAGCAAACAGCGAATAAATATAAACGTATCAGGTATGATACGTATGACATGTATGACATACAGACATGTATGGCAATACATATTTGCTTGATTATTATTATATTATTAAACAAATTTAGAAATAAAATTCAAAAAATTCATGAAAAAAAAAGTTTACGAGCAGGGACTCGGACACAAAAACTTAAAAAAAGTCACAAGGTTCAATTCTTTTTGCATGAAATTTTTAAAAATTTTTATGAGTAATGATTGAACTTTATTAATAAATTTTACAAAAATAATTAAAAAATAAGTAAGAAATCATTTATTCAATGTGAAATTCCATTTTTTAAAAAAAATTGAACATACAGGCTTGTGACTTTTTAAGTTTTCGTGTTCGAGTCTCTGCTTGTAAACTTCTTTTTTTCATAAATTTTTTTGCATTTTCTTTCTAAATTTTTATTATTTACAAGAAGCAAAAATAATAGAATTGTAATGACAACACATATTTGCATGATTATTATTATAATATTAAACAAACTCATAAGTAACATGCAAAAAAATTCGTGAAATTAAAAATCTCGAGCACAGAAATTCGAGCAGGGAACCCTTGGCTTATCAAGTTGACACGCTACCGCTTCGCCCGCCAACCCACTTATAGCTAAAGTTACACCTTTAGATATATAAGTTCCCATACAAACTTTAGGGCTCTTTTTCTCAAAATTGACTGCCCATTGGTCTGTAGAACTTGAGCATGGTATGAGGTTTCATCATTACGAAGTCTCATTCGGAACTTCATTTCTCATACTGTTTCCTCCCCTTATCAGTACAAATAGACTGGTCCATCGACATATAGTATGGACTACGCATAGACAGAAAAAATGGTCGGCTGAAAGAAAAAGATAACGACTGGAGGCGGCCAAGCCCTATCTTCTTCTAACCAGCAGCCGTAGTACGAGAGTATAGAAAACATAGGCAATGGGAACATTAGAAAAGGAGAACAATTGGCCGCCACCTCATTTCCTCTTTGTTTATTTGAGCGGATACTTTTTCAAAGGATCTAAGGTAGGGATCGCGTAGTCCACACTATATGTCAATAGACTGGACATACCCATGCATTATGTACCTCGCGATCTTTATATGCGGAATATATGTAAATATAGCATTTCAATAGGTAAAATCCATTTGCAGGTGGCTTTTTAATGCGGTTTTAAAGGTTCATGAAAGTTCCGGGTTCCTCCTTCTACTTTACTTATATTTTTTATATGCTGTTTTCTGTGGAACGTATCAACGGCATAAAAATAGACACGACTGTATAATATAATAAAATGTATATAGTATAATATAATCATGCATTTGCTACATTCCAAGTTAATTAATAGATTCAATAAGCATTGTTCATGAATAAAAAAAAAAGTAATAATAATCGGGTCTCGAACCCGAGACTCTTGCACGTTGACTCGTTACCATGGACGTATGATATTTAATTACCGTGACGTACAGATTGGGAAAACTGTATTTCAGTTGTTATACACGTTTCGAGTTTGCTAGAGTACTCTGATACATACGCTTGACCAATCAAAAACGTGGGTATGGTTCGAAGCTTCTCCGTCTAGGTGACGCGTCGACAATAGAAAACATACGCTTTAGAGTGCCACCCGTTATAGTCCATGCGTCTCACGGAGCTCACGAATATCACGCGTAGTATATCTATATATACTCGACCAATCAAAAACGTGGGTACGGTTCGACGGCCCCCCGCTCAGGTGGCGCGTTTACTCTCAAATAAAATTTGTTTCAAGAATATCGGCCCATTGGCAATCTCCCTATTCATCTCTGGTACTAGAATAAATTAAATATGTATTGTAACGTGGCGTCAGGACGACACGTTACAAGAGCCCCGCACCTCCGCGCGCTGCCGACGGCACGGCAGTGCCTCCGGCCTCCATCTCCAAGGAGTTCGTAGGTCCGTCGTTCGGGAGGAGGGAACGTGGGAAAGCAGTGGACTGGCGGCGGAGGCACAGGGCCCTTTTGGGTTGAGAGCCCGCACGCAAGGGGTGCCCAACCGCCAGGACGCACTGCCGGTACCCCGGGAACTTTGATCGGCTACGGTTTGCGGGTCCGCGGGGAGGGCGCCGGAGAGGAGTTTGTTTTGATTTTTGACCTACCGCGAAGAGCGGTAGGTAGGATAGAGAGTGTGTCGCGGGGAGTCCGTGCGTAAGGACACGCGTGTCCGGCGGACCGCGAAAAGTGAGTCCTTCTTCCGTGCTCGGGCGATAGCGGAGCTATCGGATAATCGCGGATTGCGATTATCGGGGTCTCTCGCAGAGAGCCATGGCTCCCGGGTTTTTTGTGTGGTCTAGTGCCAGTGCGTGGCCGAGTGGGTGAAATTCCGCGTGCTTGATAGACACCTTCATGGAGCCGGGAGGCGGCACCACGGGGATAGGCGGAAGGGATACAGCCACCACGATTTGGATTTGGTACGGGCCTGATGGGACAGCCAGTTCTCGGTAAGTACCGCGAGAGCGGTTTTATTTAGAGAATAGCTTGCGCGAGAAGATAGCCGAGCGGGAGTGGTGCGGACACACGGATGCCTCACGTGGCTACCGACGTCGGAGGGCACACTCCCGGGGACGGGAAGGCTCGTCTCCAACGAGACCTGTTAGGATCGCGAGGGGATTCGCGAATTCGGTAGGCACACCGAGGTAGGGACAGGTCTTGGGCAGGCTAGAGATCACGACTCGGAATAGTCGTGAGCCGCCGTTGGAGGACACACTGTACGCGACGGGATTTGTATTGTACAATCCGCCGTTTATTTAATGGTAATAAACGGAACGGTATTCTACTCGCTGTTTTATCATTTTGCGCGCCCATCCGTTGACTCCAAAATTCTCTCTCGTCGCCCCCATGTTCCCCTCTACCATTTTCAGTACGCTGAGGCTGAGCCGCCGGGAGACCTGAAACCGGCCGTGGTAAGGGATGGTGGTGCGGGAAAGCCGCACCTGGCGCCCAACAACTAGATCTTCGGATCTTTTCTTTGATTACAGCACGTTGGGAGCAGCCACGGATTATTTGTAGGCGACGCCGATGAACGGTATACGTCACAAAATTGGCGCCCAACGTGGGGCCTGAGAGAGAGTCAGGAAGGTCGGATTTGTTTAGAGCGCACAGCGGATCGCGGGCAAACGGTTGGGAGGACGACAAGAAAGGTTGTCGCCAACCGAGCCGCGAAGACTCGGCAGGAACGGTTGTCAAAACAAATTGTCTTAGAGGCGTTTGTAAACAGTCGGGTAGCCGAAATTATCGCGACGGATAGTAGTCGCGAGCGGCAACCGATTTTAGGATATTTCTCGCGCCCCTCCACGCCGCCCGTGCCCCGCGCACTGGAGAGCGGTACTCTCGTGAGCGACCAGGGCTGGTTAGCCAGGAAACGGCCACGAGTCCAGGAGTTGATGACTTCGTGAGCCGTACAGGTCTGCCACGGAGACACCGGGTGCGCGGCGGTGTGGTGACCCTTTTGGACAAGGGAAGCGTGAGCTCTCCAGGGAGGGAGGCGACCGTAGGGCGAAGGAGGCCAAAAGCATGGCCCGCCACTAGAAAACCCTGCCGAGGGAAGTAGGAATACCGGCGTACGAAGAGCGGAGTCCCTTCGGAAGCCACCAGATTGTGAATGGCACCGAGGACTCTGAGGACGCACTGCAGGGCAAGGACTCGGGGCCGCGAATCTCGGGGAACGAGATCGGAGGGCGGCCGGCCGAGCACCCTTTAAACGCGATAGAACGGAAACGCGCAGACCTCTAGGGCCGGGTAGGGAAGTCCGGGGAGGGAGAAGCGGCCGTACCGAAACGTGTTTAAAAGGAACAGCGTAGGAAACTATCGTAATCGACCAGGAATGGATTGGTCGATAGTGAACGTCGATACTCCGGAAAATAGGAGTCCTTCTCGAACGGAACGGGAAGGGGAGAGGACTGAGTGCAGCGTTCGCCATCTCAGCGGCGGTTGGCTCGTCCGCGCGATCCGGAGACGGGGTTCTACGCCATTGCGTACCTGGGGAGGACATGAAGGATGTCGCCGACGCTCGGTTCATCTCCACTCAAGGACAGCAAAAAGGGTACTCCGACGCCGGGTGACGGAAAGGAAGGGGGAGCTGGTGGACGATACGGCGGCCGACCAGCATGTTGGGATTGCGGTCGGGCCGGACATCGCCACCCGGATTGCGAAGATCCCGATAAAGGCCTTTCTGCATCCGTTGCGGCGCTCCCGGAGTGGGACGTAGAACGTGCCCGAGATGTGCTGGTGACCGGTCGGGAAACGGCAAGTGGAGGGCACACTAGGAGCGAGTGCTGCCTCCGCCGGAGTACGTGGAGTACTCGGGGGGAAACCCCCCCAGCTCCAATGGGAAGCTGCGCGGGGCCTTAAAACTCGACCTGGGGATTCCAGACATTTTATGCGGAGTGTCGTGGAGAATCGAGATGGAGATTTCGGCACCAGGAACAGAATTCCCCCCTCTAAATGGAAGCGAGGTGACTTCATCGACGGGGTCAGGGCAGGAGGTTCTCCCGACGGGATGAAGGAATCGGGACGAACCTGGACAGGCCTGAGGACAACCTCGTGGGGAACCAGTAAAGTAGGATCTTTACGCCACGGTTCGCGAGGCAGAGGGAACAGCTTGGCGAATGCGAGGGCCATAAGGGATGCAGCAGTTTCAGTTAGCCAGAGGAGTTGTGATGCAGGGGATGGACGGCCGGGGCGGACTAGCCTTGCGGATAGCAGGTGAACCGGAAGCCGTCATCCAACCTGATGGTACGCGCTCGGTTACGGGAAACACCCGGCTCCAGGTAGAGGGCCGGAGCGCTTCCTGGTGTTCACCGGGGTGTGGACATCGGTCGGGACCAAGGCCAAGGTTGGCCGACCCTTGAGAATTCCGGCGTGTTGGGATCGCAAGGAAGAGTTTCGCCTAGCTGGAAAATGGGATCATCGCAGACATCTGGGAATGGTGGTCGCATGACCCACCTCTCCGCAGGAAAGGCCTGATCCGTCCAATAGGTGACCAGGGGACGGCCAGTCAGTTCAAGGAAAGTCCGACTGGTCTCGAGAGAAAACCGTGGAAGTTCGGCAAGCCCAAGGTCGTGCGATCCGTAGGCGGATGGACCGGGTGGGCTCACCCAGGGGGGTGACACTGTAAATGGGCTATAGTGAAACATAGATTAGTGATATAACCTACCGATAAGATGGCGCAGCGGTAGCGTGCGCATGCGCAGAAATGCGCAGTCGCCATCTTGAAAAAAATAAGTTTGTTGTATAAACAAGACCCTGTGCGTCACTGTCTTCCGATTCGGCGACGGCTTCGCATCTACTAATTTACGCTGGCGAATTTTGAAGTGTGTTCAGTGCAATTACAGTGCAGAGGTTTTTCTTTGAGTGTGATTATGTTCAACATCCAGACTATTTACTTGGTGGAACTTTTGTGGACGACGATTTACAAGAATTACGACAACGAGACGAAGGCTACGCCACTCATCTTTCCAGGCTAATCTTATTTCATACTTTCTTACTTTTCTATTCTTATTTGTCTACTCTGTTTTCTTTTCTCTAATTCCTCTTCTATTTTCATATGTTAGACCTTCATAATGTCTTCTTTGAAGAAAGACATTTCCTCTTTTAGATGTGTTCCTGGTTGTACATCGGTGTGCCTACAAGTAGGATCACATTGCTTCGCAAAAGACTTGGAGCTATCAAAGGCCTGGGTAGAAGCAATGTGCAACACCATGCTGAGGCACATTGATTCATAGCTTTTAAATAAAAATTATCATTTGTGTGAACTACATTTTTCCTTGAAAGTCTATGTACCTCATACTGCGAAGGCAATACTAAGGAAAAATGTAGTACCATCACTGCGTCTGCTAATGATTTTTATGCAAGTGTTACTATAAGTGCGACTGTAGTAATAGATCTTATTTTTATTCAATAAACAACTTTTTATACCATAAATAACTATGCATTTATTTTATTTCAGGTACTTGCAATTATGGTAAAATGAGACCAATCGTTTGACCATATTAATTGTGCATATGTTCTTTTGCACCACATATTAACGTTTTAGGATGTTTCACGAGGGTCATACTTGTTTTTCATAATTGCAGGTGCTTTTAAAAATACCTTATAAAACTTTCAGGGCAATGCGTATAGAACGGTGAGTATAAATACACGTGTATATCTATATATACACGTGTATACCTATAGATACGTGTATACCTATTGTGACGTGAATTTCGGAAATTCAGTCACAAAGTTTGCTAGGAGTAGGGAAAAGACACCATCCACCTGCAACGATCCTCCAAACGTCGGTCACCCGACATTCCAAAGACAGCTTTGCTTGTCTCGCTTACCGTTGATGCACTCTGTTTCCGTCTATCGTCCTTTCTGCTTATTTCTGTTTCGCTTTTCTGCTTTTTTTTGTTTTTATTTTTATTTTCGAGCTTTCCTATTCGCACCCGCTTACCTTCTTTACCGTCCTGGGCAAATCTACGTCTACACTACGAGCACGAAGCTGACCGCCAACGAGAGTTCCTGAGCTACCGGACGAGCGCTCGACAGAGGCTGGACCAAACTGCTGTTCGCTCCGGAGGACTTCCGTGGAGCCCGGGATACCCGGGATGGGATCCCTCTACTACTTCTGTCGGCCGCCCATACGGACCGCAAAAAGGGCCTTCGCCACTCGTGCCGCCGATAGGAGGAAAGGATGGTCCCCTATCGTGCCGCCAGTCGCCGAACGTTCCCTAGCGTTCCCGTTATCAGTGGCCCCCGGAGAAGAAACCAGGGCATACTCTTCGCCGGATCCTGCTGCTCGCACCGAGGACTCACGATCGGCCGCACCAAGGATTCCTGCGCTCAGCTCGGCCCTCTCCGCCTATCTTCGGACTCGAGCCGCCTAATGCTTCGTCTCTAGCTACCGTCAAGCGTTAGATTACCTATTTAGTATTATTATAGTGTGTTATCGCTCTACCGTGCGAATAAGGAATTATTAATTTAGGAGGGGGGCCCCTAGGGCTCTTCCTCTAGCGACGAATTCCGGCTCGTTCACTTACGTTTGGAGCGTCTTAGCCTGTGGTTAATTTTCAAAAGTAATTCAAGTGAACAAAGGAAGCCGATTGCGAACTGACCGATACTCGATTTATCTTGACGCTTATATTGAAGGAAGGAAGTAGAGAAGGACGGATATTATCTTGCCGACTCGCCTTCTTTTCGGAATTTCGTATTTAATATATTTGGTGAGTTCCTTTCGTTACCGTTATTTTGGAGATTTTTGTGCATTTAATTGAAGTAATACCGTCTAGGCCTTTTGTCTCGACGGCACATTTTCTCGCTTACCGGGACTGAATGTCGTTCCAGTCCCTCTAAGTAAAAGGACGATAGTGCCGGATACCGTTATCTTAGTTAGCTTTTTTTCGTTTATTATCGTAGAATATCTTTCATATCGAATCTATTGTAATTAATTTCGTTTTCTCGTAATCCAGTGCTTTGGAATTGTCGAATATTTTATAAGTTACCGATTATCTTCTCGACCACGCGGAAACACTTCGGGCCCCGGCGTCCCCGGCTTGGCCGTTTCCCGTAGAGTCTACTTAGTTCTTTTGATTAAATAACTGTTGAACTTTTCTATCTTTTCCGGCGTTATTTGTTGCTTTATTATATTGAATTTTGGATGCTAAATAATTCTTTTATCTGCTGTGTATTATTTCTATATTTTTCGCTGTCGTTATAAGGAATGGCTTCCTCCTCCCGAGTTAACTTATATTCCAATTTTGCAGAAATCCGTAATTAACGTCTGATTATAATATTTTTCTGATATCCTACGCTGTTGTTCGAGCGTCGAGTCACCTTTTTTTTTTGGTACGTGCTCGCCTAATGCGAGAAGAAAGGACGTACTGACTATCAGTGGCGTACCTACTATTAATTTATTTTTGCCGATTATAATATTCTGGTGATAAATTTTGGAGAGATTGCCATTTCTTCTAACTATTCCATATTACTTGTACTATTTATGTTAATTTATTTGCGTGCGTTTAATACCTGTGTTCCTCGCTACCATTATATCGCTTATTATCTGACTCTTTCCGATTGTCGGGAAATTTCGCGAGTGAATTTGTTTTGTGTTTTCGTACCGATACGACGTTAAACCTTTGTTCTCGCGTGTATTTTGTATTCGCGGATTTATTGAAACATTGTCGAGAATATCTTTTTCGTCGGCGCGGATTCGTCCCGCTGCCGTATCGTTTCGCCAAAGGGCCGTAGTCCCTCCTTAGTTCCGCGTTTCGTTTTTAAGAATTTTAGTTTATATAGAATCCCTCAAGAACCTATCGCCTTGTATTAGTATTTTAAGGATTTTGCTATCTGATTTCGCTTTCGCACCTTAGTGTTTCTAACTGAAAATGTACTGTCGCTTCTCTGCTTGTCTCACACTGTAGCTTGCTGTATGGCTTGCATGCCGCTTTCTTGCTTTTCGCTTTTATTTAATATAGCTTCGGTGCGTTAAACCTTACTTATTTTTCTCTAATCTCTTTCTTTTACCTTTTCTCTTATCGCATGCCTATTCCTTCTCTCGTCTAGCCTCTTGAACGCCACGACGCTCTCCCAGGTGAGCTAGCCTCCGAACCGGGTATATTTCTGGAGTTCTCGTCGACCGCTTGATTCTCTCTCTCTCGCGTCTGTTCCTATTTTTCTTCGCGCTTCCCTCTCGTATCTTGGCGGTGTCGCCGTTTTCGTGTTTCGTTCGTTTCCCTATTTGGCGGTGTCGCCGTTTGTGAATCTGTCACTTCACGTTATTGGCGGAGTCGCCGTTTACTTATATTTCTCTTTCTATTTTGGCGGTGTCGCCGTTTATCGATCTTTCTCTTTTCTATCTTGGCGGAGTCGCCGTTTCTCGATCTTTCTTCTTTCTATCTTGGCGGTGTCGCCGTTTATCGATCTCTCTCTTTCTTTCTTGGCGGAGTCGCCGTTTACCTTTCTTTCTCTTTCTATTTTGGCGGAGTCGCCGTTCCTATCGTTTCACTCCTCTTCCCTTGGCGGTGTCGCCTTCCCGGTTTCCTGTTCCCTTTCATTGTTCCAAGTTTTCCCGCGTCTTCCGAAGATTTCTACGATCTCGAGTGCCCTGCACTCGCGGTGTTCTCCCCGGAGATCACCTGGCGCCCAACTCTATCTAGCCTATCGCGTATCGGGTCTTTTGAATATCGGAATTTATAGAGAGAGGATCATACGGCGTTTTGTGTACGGTTCCCTATTTCCTGAATACCGGTTGTCGTCGGTCGAATTTCGAATTGAGATTTTGTTTTGGGGAATAACGTCGCACTATATATATCCCAGTATACCTATATATACCCCTGTATACCTATTGTTACGATTGCTAAATCCGGAAAATCAAGCAATCGTAAATGAGATTTGTAATATAAAGGATGATTCGTTGGTTCGGTCTACTTTAACAGCACGTCCACGTGTTAATACAAGGCCTATCGAATTTTATGATTTGGAGTTGTGATAATTTCTCAAGATGTGTCTTCGCGGATCAGGGAATATTCTATTTTTAAGTGATTCTTCAGTAGGTAGATCTTTTGGTAAACTTGAATATTCTATGGGAATCAATTTCCACGGTAAGTACTGAATAGAATTATTTTGTTCGTCAACTTGATATTTTGTCGCGTCAAGATCCTTTTGGCTCGTTGGTTTTGTTTGTCTTTGAGTGTATGGTTTATCTAATTGTCTGAATATTTTATATAATTGAACTTTTCTACCACTTCGTTTAGGCATAAGTCTGTACTTACTCAGATTTTGTATAACAAGTATATTTGGAATTTCCTCAGTATGCGATTGAATCTCAATTAGGTCGTTCGGTATGAATCAGTCCTATCCAAATCCTGATGATGTATGGAATGTTGATCGAAGTTTCGATTTATATTAATGATTTGGTAGGATAAGGTAGAGGCCCTAAATCCGGCTTCAGTTCTACCTTTTGGAAATAGTAAGGATGGATAGAGGCCCTATATGACGGCTTCAGTTCTATCCGGGAAGGTTGCAAGTATTTGTAAATACTCTGATTTTGGTAACTTGGATAAGATTTAGAGGTACTTGGTATATTTTAATTTCACTCGCGACTCTAATTGGAACTTTGAATATGATTTAACACACCCGACAACTCTAATGTTGCTCTCTTAGACTCTTTTGACCACATCAACCACCGACCCGAATGCTACTTCTGGCTCCCTTTTTATAGCAGTAAAACTACTTCTGATTGGTCAATGTGACTCCCCTTCTTCAAAATTCTTAATATATCGATTGATAGCTAACCCTTTTCCGATAATCAATATACCAAGTCGTACTCCGTAATTTGAATCTCCTTGAATGTTATCCGAGAAGATTCAGGCTTATCCGTTTATTTATCATTGTTCAATATTAACAAATTAAAATACGATGTTTAATATTGTTAGTGTAACGTCAATAATATATTATATGACTAAATGATTATAATGTGTAAAGAATATAATGTGTTTTGCCATTGATAATTATAAGGAGTGAAACGTAACACCTCCCCCCTTAAGAACGGAAACTGTGCAATTTGCTTAGTTTTCGTCCATATGAACATATATGACCTTAGGTTGTTCATTTGGTTGTTGCCCCGATTCATTTTTCAAACTTGGATATAATACATTTGGTTGTGTTTGTATTTGTGGTTGTGTTTGATTTGACAATCGTTGTTCTGTTGAACTAAGTTGGGGTGCTGATGGTGGTCCTATTTCCAAAGTCTTTTCCTCGTTTCCATCTGGGATTTTGGTATTTGCTGTTGGTCCTGTCATACCATCTGTGTATTTGCGTTGTCCCAAATGTAATAGGAAGCTGGTTAAAGAGTCCCAAATTGCTCCAATTAACCATAGGCTCCATCCATATATTGTATGTAGAGCTATTCCATGAAGTATAGTATCTATAACAAACTTTAGAAATTTCACTACCATCCAAATTCCTAACAATCCTGCACTAAATGTTCCAAACCCAGTGAACCATCCCCAAGTTTTCTTCCATGTATCCTTGACAATAGTATTAATTGTTTCTTCGTCCAAAAGATAAGATATTGACATTCCTTGTTTTTCCATAGTTTGTCCTGTAACTCCTCGAGCTACATTACTCAAGACTGCAGGTTTCTCAGCAGGAAACATTATATGTTTTCTTAATTTTTCCATTTCCTGATCTGAATAGATTCCGCTTGAACCTACGTCAATACTCTGATATTCCCAAGTGGGTTCCGTATCTGGTTTTAAAATCATTGGTTCGATAGCTCTTTGTGGATTTGGAGTAAATTTATACCAAATATTATTAATATAATACATAGGTGCTACTATATCATTACAGTCAATCTCTGTCCCTGTTCTTATTAACATATGAGTTCTTGGTGTAATGAAATATGAATCATTTCCTTTATAAACTGCCAACTGTTGATAACATCTTTCAGTTCGTCTAATTTTTACTTCGACAGGTATACATTTAATCAAAAATATTACTTCTCCTCCTGAGACCGTCATATATCCTGGTTTTTTCATAATAGTATTTGCAAATTCGTCTGGTGAAGTTATTCCAAGCATTAATGCATTTTCTAAAACTTGTCGTTGTAAGAGACATCGTTGTACCAATATATCGTGATACAGAGTAGAAAATTGTTGATTCATATGTTTTTCCATAAAAATGAACTTAGAATTTACGTACGTGACAAAATCCAGATTATTCGTGTCAAGTGGCCCCTTCCTTGCAAAAGTTCCATCCTTCCTGGTTTCTAAAATGAACAGCTTTGGATGTTCTGTTTCGATTAGGGTATATCCACAGATTTTTCGTTCTCCTTTCTTTGCTAAAGCGAATGTGAATGATCCATGGTCCAACATATAAATTTCTCGTGATGATTTTTTAATTGCTGAGTTGTTTTCCTGTATATGTGAGGCTTTTCCTTCAAATAACACTGTATAATGCGAGTATTGACAATCATCTGGGGGTGATGTTGTCCAAAATGAGTTTCCTTTATCAAAATCCATACAGGATCCTTCATTCAGGTGACATGTTAACCCTGAAGGCATGCTGATTCGATTTTCATTTAAATAAACTACTGCGTTAAAATTATATACTGAAATTTTTACATTTGCTTGAACAATTACATCTGACCATGAGCCATAAGGATCTGAATACTGTACTCCTTTACAACTTCCATCGTTTCCTATTTTCCCTGCGAGGGTTATTGGATAATTTGATGTTGCATTCATTGGTAATCCAACAATTATGTTTCCTAATGTCATTTGCATGGTTCTTGTGTTATGAATTTTCTGACATTGCTCTTTAGTTGTTTCTTGAATATATTCTCTTCTCCCGTTGTTTACGACCGAAATATGGGAATACATTCCGCAGTAATAAATTGTTCGATCAATTTCGATTTTACATTGAAATACTTCCGTTGACATAAAATCTGTTAGTTGTAATAGCTGTATTTCGATGTTTTCCACAATTGGTTTGTTAATTGGTAAATCGCATGTTCCAACTTGTAATAATGAGACTGTCGTGATATTCAAATTATTTACTTTACAATCATATCCTATTATTGATTGTGATTTTGGTATGAATATTATTGCAATAATTATCACGATCCATTTTATCTTCCTCATGAACATATCAATAATTGAATCCTATAATAGAAATCTATTTTTAATTGTTGAGACTAACATAATATATTCTCGCATAGTGTAGTGTAGATATGATAGTGTCTGAGTCCGGATAGTGTCCAGACTGTTTTAATATCCATTTCCACATTCTTTTTGAAACGCGAATCTTCTTATCGACTTGTGACTATTGAACTCTTTATTTCCTTTCCCTTCTACCTGTCTATAAAACATTGTGCTCCCGCAATTCCTGCTCATTACTTGCTTGACATTGAGTATATCTCTTATAACTGTTCTCTTAAGTCGAACATTTCCTGGGCTAATTGTTCCCACACTTCTTCTTGTTCGATTAAATCCCAGTGGGAAATTTCTTGAGGCTCAAAATATCCCATTGTCTCCTATTAAATAAAATTTCAAAATTATATTGTGACAGTTTGAGAAAGATTTATTTATCTAATGTGCTTCCTTGATTAGATTTGAATGAACGATTTTGGTTTTCTTTTGAGATATCTTAAGTTTGACATTTCCATTTTCATATACTTCCATAATCTCGTATGGTCCTACATATTGATTATCATATTTCCTTATAACAGTTCCTCTTAACAAAAATACGAATTGTCCAGGGGTGAATTTCCTTGGATTTATTTTCCTATCGTAATATCTTTTGGATCTCTTTTTAGCTTTTTCTAAATTTTCCCTAGCTATTTTCCGTACTTCGTCTAGGTCATCCATCAATTCTTCCAGATACTCGTCATACGTTCTTCCTAGCTGTTCTGATGATAAACTTGATGGAATTCTTGCTAATTTTCCATATATTAGTTCGAATGGAGTGAAACCTGTAGCCTCATGAGTACTGGTATTATAAGAAAACATAGCCATTTCCAACCATATATCCCAATTTTCCTTTTCGCTTACATAATGTTTCAGATATTCAGCTAATACATGATGAGACCTTCCTAAAGATCCGTTTGATTGAGGATGAAATGCTGTTGTTTTTAATTTTTTAATTCGAAATCTTCTAGTTAATTCTCGCATAAGTGAACTAATAAAATTTCGTCCTTGATCCGTAAGAACTGTTCGAGGCGATCCGAATTGACAAATGCAATGTTTAATAAAAGCTTCGGCTACCGTCATAGCATCCATCTCTTGTAAAGGTACTGCTATGGAATATTTTGATAAATCGTCTTGCATAGTTAAAACGTAGCAATTCCCTGAGGCAGTGACCGGTAAAGGACCGACGATATCCAATGCTACCTTATCGAAGGTATTCAACGGAGTATCGGTGATAACCATAGGTTGACGTGTTTTGTTTCGTACTAACTTCTTCTTCTGACAGCTAATACACGATAAAATATAGTTTCGTATATCTTCTTTCATATTTTTCCAGAAAAATTCCTGTCGTATTCGTTTATAAGTTTTAGTTATACCTTTGTGTCCTCCCGCTGCGGATGTATGATATTCTTCAATGACATCCATTCGTTGACTGGGGTGTAAGATTTTTACTTGATTAGTACAAATAAATATCTGTACTGGGTTTTTAGTTTTGGATGATTCAAGATAGTGCTGTATTTTTTCCCATGTTATGAAACCGATTTTCTTTTCTTTAAGAATACTGACTGAGGGGATTTGATTGTCATCGATTTCTTTTAACAATTGCTCGAGTATTTTATAAACTTCTTCAGGTGTCGGATACTTATGTGATAATACCATACTAAGTTGAGCCCGTCCTTTTAACTCATGTTTATAAATTTTGCCGGCGTCTAATGGCCCTGTTAGTAATCTTCCTTCTTCTGTCAATGAACTTTCAACGTCTCCTATTACCTTTCCAGCAGTGTCTACAAAATATGCTATTGTATCCTTCCGAGAGATAATATTATCTCTTAAGACTATCACCTTGACCGAATTTTCTTGTCCTTCTATCTCTTCCTCGTCAGCTGACTGTATAGATCCTATAAAAATAGTTCCTTCTAGCGATATACCATCTTCTGTTACATCTGTCTCTTTACTCTTTTTATTATCAACCGGTATATCTATGTCTTCTGGTATTGATTCATGTACTAAGGCTATTACTGTAATTTCTTTTGATCTTTCTAACAATTCTTTTTCCGTAAATGGTACAGAATCTTTTGTTAAATTTTGAGATTGTTCATTACTTCCATCTATTGGATTTCTTGATAATACATCTGCATTAAGATTAGTTTTTCCATTTTTGTAATGCATATCGTAGTCGTATTCCGCTAATTTAAATTTCCAGCTAGTAATTCTTGATGTAGGATCTGCGAATTTATGTAGCCAAATAAGCGGACGATGATCGGTTACTAGTGTAAATTTCCTTCCATAAAGATAAGGTCGAAAATGTTTCACTGCGTAAATGATAGCTAGCATTTCTTTTTCTATCACTGAATAATTCTTTTCTGCTTTGTTTAAAGTTCGTGAACTGTAAGCAATAGGTAAATCATTTCCTATTGATCCTTGACTAAGAACACTTCCTATCGCGTAATTTGATGCGTCTGTTGTCAAAACGAATGGTTTGCTAAAGTCTGGAAATTGTAGTATCGGATTTTGACAAAGTAAATCTCTTAATGTGCAAAAGGCCATCTGTTGTTCTTCTTTCCATAAGAAAGGAATGTCTTTCTTCAGTAAGGTTGTCAATGGACTAGCGATTTTAGAAAAATCTTTGATGGATCTTCGATAATAACCAGCTAATCCTAGAAATTGTTTAATGTTCTTTTGATTTCGTGGGACTGGGAATTTTTTTACCGCTTCAATCTTTTTAGGATCTGGCTTGACACCATCTTCACTAATGATATGACCTAAGTATGCTACTTCTTTTCGCAAGAACTCACATTTATCTGGCTGTAATTTCAAATTGGCATCTTTTAAGCGATTCATCAACTTTTTGAATTTGATTTGATGTTCTTCTAAGGATTTGGCATAAATTACGATATCATCGAGATAAACGAAAAGTTCGTTTCCTTGAAGTCCTATCAAGACTCTATCCATCAATCTCTGGAAGGTTGCTGGTGCATTTTTAAGTCCGAAAGGCATGCGATTATATTCGTAATGACCGTGAGGAGTAGTGAATGCTGTTTTATGTCGATCTTCAGGAACCATTTCTATTTGATGGAAACCTGAAGCGAGATCGAAGACAGAGAAATATTTAGCATTACCAAGCTGATCTAGGATCTCTATAATGTTTGGAAGTGGATAAGCGTCTCCTACTGTTTTTTCGTTTAGATTTCGATAATCAATTACCATTCTCCATTTTTTATTTCCGTGAGAATCTGGTTTTTTGGGTACGATCCATAATGGTGCATTGTATGGTGAATCAGAGGGTTTAATGATATCATTTTTTAATAAGTCGTCCACCTGTTTACGAATTTCTTCCTTATGTATCGGTGGATATCGATATTGTTTTGTGTTTATTGGAATGTCATCTACAGTACGGATAGGATGACGGGATTTAGTAGTCGCTCCTAAGAATTCTCCTGGGATATAGAAATTATCGTTATGTTGTTTAACAATTTGTTGTATTGACTCCTTTTCTTCCTCGTTCAAATGATCTAAGCGTAGAAGTTCGAACAATTTTGAACTTCGTTCTTCATTATCAACCGTGAGTTTATTGACTGCTTTAGACTTTTTTGAATGATTGTGACTTTGATGTTTGAATTGATTTTCAAAGCTCTTTTGATTAGGGACTTCTTGTAATTTAACAGATTCAGCGGATTCGGTGGATATAGTAGATTCAGTGGATTCAGTGGAATAGTAAGAATTGGTCATTTCTTCAAAGTCCCATAACCTAATTTGCGGAGTTTCAATTTCTATTTCTTCTTCAGAGGTGTTAATGGCATAAATGTAACCGATACCTCTATGATTTGTTATCAGAGCATTCCCGAGATAAACGTCTGGACCACCATCTAACCGAGGTACATATCCAGTACTAATTTCAGGATTCATTATTCTGATAGGGATCTGGATTTTAGTTCTAGCTGGCAATACTACTGAATTCGGAGGTTCGAAAAGAATTTCTCGTCCTTCGAATTCGAGTCGTTGTTTTTTGAAATTGATTGTTGCTTCATTTTTAGTAAAGAATGGCTCTCCGATGATTCCATCTTGTACTATTGGAAAATCGTCTCCTACGATGTGGAAACTTGTCTTGAATTCTTCTACGTGAACTATGATTTCTCCTTGAGTTTCTACGTAGTTTGATGTAATTACTTTAAGATAATATGGTTTGCCGTCTAGTATTGGTGTTCCTGGTTTAACGCATTTTCTCTTAATGATATTTAATTCTGCTCCGGTATCTATCATTATCGTAGACGAACCAATTATTTCAGGGGAATATAATCTTATTGTTGGAGTTCGAGAAGAGTCTCCGGATCGGATTGTTGCGACTCCTCGTGAATGGCTATTGGGCGTACTGTTTTGGTCTTCTGACCGTCGCCCCTCGGCTGAAGACTTTGCTCGTTTCCCGAAACATTTCCGGATGTACTAGGCACTGTTCTTTCTTTGAGAGAATTATTGTAAGCTCTTTTTCGGCATTCTTGTATTGTATGTCCAACATTCTTGCAATATCGTCAAACTACTTGTTCATTGTTCAAATTTAATGGTGTAATGGATTCGGGTTTTGTATTTTGATTATTTTGAAAGCCTTCTGAACGTTTTCGTTTGAAACAATCTTCCGCTTTGTGTCCTATTTTTTTGCAAAAGGTACACTCAATGCTAGTGCGAATAGGTGTAACCTTATGTTCCTTTGACTTATTTTGTTTGTTAGTGTTAGACGGGGTTTGTATGCCTTTTTTGAGTTGTATGTAATGTTGAGTTTTCTTATCAGCTTGTTTAACGGCTAGAATTGCTTTTGATAATGTATCAAGAGGGGTGTTGGATGGTATTCTAACAAGTATTTCTGGATTTACGTTTTGAATAAATCCTTCTGCTGTTTGCTCATCTATCTTTTTTTTAGTCTTGCTTCATCTACTACAATTCCTTTAGAAATTAGTTTTTTCCGATGCGCTTCTTTTAACTGATCTACTGTTTCTCGATAACGACTGATAAATGATGTGATTGTTTCATTTTCTTCTTGGAATATTTTAGTTAATTCTCCTTCACATTCTCTAACAGAGAGGGTATCTGAGTACATTAAATCTAACTCGTTAATAAAACCTTCGAAATCGTTTATTTCCTCATAGATGATCATTCTTCTAGCTTCGCCTCTGACTTTATTTTTGAGTAATCTAACTAATGGTGAAATTACGGCTGGTGATACTAATTCTTTTGCATTTTTACAAGCTCGGATAAAAGTATGAACAGAAATATTTGAGCCATCGAAAGTTGGTACCCCTTCTAATGCGTCTTTCAATGAAGAATGTGGTAAATAGATAGAAGTTGTTGATGGTTGTATCTGAGGTGTTGGTACATCTGATATAGATGGTACTATTGGGATTTGTTGATCCTGCGACATTGTTATGTTTCTTAACTCTGGTTCTGTTAAACTTTGAACTCCTTCTAAATATTGTGAATAGGCTCTAGTGATAGGTCTCGTCATAACACTTCGAACTCACCAAACCATCCCACCGCTGCCACCAATTTTTAATGTTACGATTGCTAAATCCGGAAAATCAAGCAATCGTAAATGAGATTTGTAATATAAAGGATGATTCGTTGGTTCGGTCTACTTTAACAGCACGTCCACGTGTTAATACAAGGCCTATCGAATTTTATGATTTGGAGTTGTGATAATTTCTCAAGATGTGTCTTCGCGGATCAGGGAATATTCTATTTTTAAGTGATTCTTCAGTAGGTAGATCTTTTGGTAAACTTGAATATTCTATGGGAATCAATTTCCACGGTAAGTACTGAATAGAATTATTTTGTTCGTCAACTTGATATTTTGTCGCGTCAAGATCCTTTTGGCTCGTTGGTTTTGTTTGTCTTTGAGTGTATGGTTTATCTAATTGTCTGAATATTTTATATAATTGAACTTTTCTACCACTTCGTTTAGGCATAAGTCTGTACTTACTCAGATTTTGTATAACAAGTATATTTGGAATTTCCTCAGTATGCGATTGAATCTCAATTAGGTCGTTCGGTATGAATCAGTCCTATCCAAATCCTGATGATGTATGGAATGTTGATCGAAGTTTCGATTTATATTAATGATTTGGTAGGATAAGGTAGAGGCCCTAAATCCGGCTTCAGTTCTACCTTTTGGAAATAGTAAGGATGGATAGAGGCCCTATATGACGGCTTCAGTTCTATCCGGGAAGGTTGCAAGTATTTGTAAATACTCTGATTTTGGTAACTTGGATAAGATTTAGAGGTACTTGGTATATTTTAATTTCACTCGCGACTCTAATTGGAACTTTGAATATGATTTAACACACCCGACAACTCTAATGTTGCTCTCTTAGACTCTTTTGACCACATCAACCACCGACCCGAATGCTACTTCTGGCTCCCTTTTTATAGCAGTAAAACTACTTCTGATTGGTCAATGTGACTCCCCTTCTTCAAAATTCTTAATATATCGATTGATAGCTAACCCTTTTCCGATAATCAATATACCAAGTCGTACTCCGTAATTTGAATCTCCTTGAATGTTATCCGAGAAGATTCAGGCTTATCCGTTTATTTATCATTGTTCAATATTAACAAATTAAAATACGATGTTTAATATTGTTAGTGTAACGTCAATAATATATTATATAACTAAATGATTATAATGTGTAAAGAATATAATGTGTTTTGCCATTGATAATTATAAGGAGTGAAACGTAACACTATATATATCGCGTTAGTGATATAACCTACCGATAAGGTGGCGTTGCTGCTCGTGCTAACAGTCGAAAGCACGGGAGTGCCGTGTCTCCAGTAAGTGGTTTGTGGGCTCACCGACACTCTTTGGGAGGTAACCCAGGAACAGAGGAACGTTCGGGCCACGTGGCAGGAGGAACACTCCCCGGATTTGGAAAAACCGACGTCCGCTGCAAGGATCAGCCGGAGAGAACGGCAGATCCATCGCGATGGTCATGGTAGCAGACAGAAGCTGATGAACATTCCAGTGCGCTGTGAGAGTGACCAAGACGTCCGGTCCCCGGAGGAGAGCTGAGGGCCTCCAGGATGCCAAGCACCGAACGCCACGGAGGATGGATAGAAGGAATAGTGATTACCTACGCTACTGCGAGCGGAACTTGGGAGCGGGCCGGCGCCGATGGTTTCGTCGGAGCGCGACCGCGTCGTTCCGCGATCGGATGCGGGATAGGACACCGCCGTGGAAGGATCGGAGGCGGCCTACGCGTCCCGTCGCAGAACATCGGGAAGCGGCAACTGGACAGTCGGCCGCGAGAGGATTGGAAAATACCGCCAGAAAGGGTATTATAGAAACGAGCATCGGAGGGAAGAGGCCGATAGGAAACGGATTCTTCCCGCAGGCTCGAAGTGGAATGGTCAGAGGTGTAAGACCCGTGCGTATTCCAGGCAGTCTCTGACCAGCGGCGAGAGAAATGGCAGACCAGGAATTGGTCTCGCCAGTACAGGAGCCAGGTGAACGGAGACGACGAAACAGCGTGTCGAGATTCGGAGAGGGCCGGGGATAACGGCCTACCGAAATAGTTCACCTGAGAGAAAACTAGCCACGCGGACGCTACTGTATGGAAGAAACATGTGGGAAATACAAATTCGGAGAGTCACAATGCCGAGTACAAGTACGGCGTTGCAATCCGAATCTTCCCGCATGTTATGATTTAGCCGACCAGCTTGAGGGGACCTCGACTAGGAGACGTCCAGGGAGGGGATCCTACGACAGCTAGAGTTCGGCAATGTAAACAGAAGTCCCGCCAGCCTGGCCGTGGCGCGGAGAGTGAGCGGCCAGGGGAAGGCGTCAACACACGGTGTTGTGACGGCCGATTGGAATTCGGACGGGACGTAAACAGTAGCAGAGAAAAGGATTAGCGATGGCCTAGGGACCGTGCATAACGGTACTAGGGCGAATTGGTAGTAAGGTAACACTTACGAGACGCATTCCGGGAAACGGATTGCGTCGGCCGCCCGCAAGAGCTAGGAGTAGCTCGAGGAGCGGGGCTCTGTTTTGATTTTGCAGGTCCAGTGCATAGAGCGGAGGGCCCAGGGAAGTGGATCCGCGGGAGTATGCAGCAGGGCAGCAAGGGCGCGTGGGACGACGGAGGAAGGATGAACCTCCAGTGCAGACACCGGAAGCTCTCGTCGGGATGACAGACACCGGGAGGAGTCGGGCGTAAAGGGGAGGGAAGTAGTCCGCGTCGTCACGATAAGGCCTACAGGCCCCGGGATTATCGCAGGGTGGGACGGGCAGGCCAATTCGCCTGGTTTTAGATTTTCCCGAGGAAGAAGGCCGCGGTTTGCCGTGTCGCACTCGTTCCCTTCTGGAAGAGTGTGACCCGGTCTAAGCGGGGGGGAGTTGTAACGTAGCGTCAGGACGACACGTTACAAGAGCCCCGCACCTCCGCGCGCTGCCGACGGCACGGCAGTGCCTCCGGCCTCCATCTCCAAGGAGTTCGTAGGTCCGTGGTTCGGGAGGAGGGAACGGGGGAAAGCAGTGGACTGGCGGCGGAGGCACAGGGCCCTTTTGGGTTGAGAGCCCGCACGCAAGGGGTGCCCAACCGCCAGGACGCAATGCCGGTACCCCGGGAACTTTGATCGGCTACGGTTTGCGGGTCCGCGGGGAGGGCGCCGGAGAGGAGTTTGTTTTGATTTTTGACCTACCGCGAAGAGCGGTAGGTAGGATAGAGAGTGTGTCGCGGGGAGTCCGTGCGTAAGGACACGCGTGTCCGGCGGACCGCGAAAAATGAGTCCTTCTTCCGTGCTCGGGCGATAGCGGAGCTATCGGATAATCGCGGATTGCGATTATCGGGGTCTCTCGCAGAGAGCCATGGCTCCCGGGTTTTTTGTGTGGTCTAGTGCCAGTGCGTGGCCGAGTTGGTGAAATTCCGCGTGCTTGATAGACACCTTCATGGAGCCGGGAGGCGGCACCACGGGGATAGGCGGAAGGGATACGGCCACCACGATTTGGATTTGGTACGGGCCTGATGGGACAGCCAGTTCTCGGTAAGTACCGCGAGAGCGGTCTTATTTAGAGAATAGCTTGCGCGAGAAGATAGCCGAGCGGGAGTGGTGCGGACACACGGATGCCTCACGTGGCTACCGACGTCGAAGGGCACACTCCCGGGGACGGGAAGGCTCGTCTCCAACGAGACCTGTTAGGATCGCGAGGGGATTCGCGAATTCGGTAGGCACATCGAGGTAGGGACAGGTCTTGGGCAGGCTAGAGATCACGACTCGGAATAGTCGTGAGCCGCCGTTGGAGGACACACTGTACGCGACGGGATTTGTATTGTACAATCCGCCGTTTATTTAATGGTAATAAACGGAACGGTATTCTACTCGCTGTTTTATCATTTTGCGCGCCCATCCGTTGACTCCAAAATTCTCTCTCGTCGCCCCCATGTTCCCCTCTACCATTTTCAGTACGCTGAGGCTGAGCCGCCGGGAGACCTGAAAACGGCCGTGGTAAGGGATGGTGGTGCGGGAAAGCCGCACCTGGCGCCCAACAACTAGATCTTCGGATCTTTTCTTTGATTACAGCACGTTGGGAGCAGCCACGGATTATTTGTAGGCGACGCCGATGAACGGTATACGTCACAGTATTTAGAACTGTGATGGAGGTAACAGTATTTATTGTAGAGATAAAGGCAACGTTCCATTCACGTTAAGTATCCAAAACAGAGTCTAGTTTTCAAGAACAGTTGATGATACATGTTCATCCGTTGTTTGAGCATCCATTTCTGTAAACAAATACAAATTATGCATGACGCTGTACGCTATGTGCATTAAGTTCAATAAATTGATAAGAAAAATTACCTTTTGAATAAGAATTACAGATTACACAGTATTTGCTTCTCTGTAGATAATAACTGCTTCAAACTCTAACTAAATATCACCAGCATTCAGAAGAGATTCAAAATATCTGCTGACACAATTATCACCATCGTCATTCGTTTGCTGCATTTATCATTTAACCTTAAGAGTACTGCTCGACCTTTCTTTATAATCATTCACTTAATTATACATTTTAGTGAATATGAAATAGTGAATACTAAACTGTACAATTGTAAATATTTCAGAACTAAGAAAAGAGCACTAATACATATCTGATATCTCGAATTGCAATATTTAATAACAATATACAGATCCTTCCTTCCTTCCTTCCTTTCCTTATGGCTGTATCCTCAATGGGGGACATGTGCCAGTAACTGGTCCTAATAATCAAAGTTGGAAGTTCGACAATAGATGGCGATGTACCTTGCGAGACGGGCCTTATTCAACTCAGCGTGAGGGGACCATCGACATATAGTACTGGACTGCTCACTGTAGCTGCAGAAAGTGTAATCGGCAATAGAAAGAAAGAGCTAATCGTAAGGACCGTTCTGTCCTTTTCTATAATTTTTCTATTGATCGAAAGGTTTTTGGATGGAAGGGGTTCAGGACTGTAATATGCAAAATAAGAACCATGTGAAAGATTACTCCGCACATCTAGAATGTATGTACATTGTTACAGTCGAATCATGGAGACAAAAGCCTCCGTTAGTCAAATCTCAATTGTAGTGATTACTTTATTGTAGTTGAGTTTATCAAAATTCAATATTACTAAAAAAAATGGTGATTCGCTGTGTTAAGTGAGGGCTACCGCGAGACCTGTATTTTGAGCCCAATACGATAAGTTTTCACAACTAAGTAAAATGGTAAAATAACCTTAAATTTTATGATTAACGTAAGATTAAATCAATTGTTCAACTTATAAAATATACAGGGTGTCCCAGAATTACTTTTGGACCGGAAAGTGGGCGATACCTGCAGGTGCCCTAAATACTCTCCCGCAAACCGTTTGCCAAAATTCGCAATAGTTTTTAAATGAGAAGCATTTAAGTGCGACCAATCAGAACGAAGGATTTCCGCGGATTCATTCGCGGATGCCAAAGATCGCTGCTTTGCAATAGCTTCCTACAAATTCTGCGCCTAGCAATTGTTTCATAGCCCGAGCGAGCGTCATAGGATTCGTTGACAAACTCCCAATATGGGCATAGGCGTGACTTAGGCTGGCGCAGCAGCTACACGTGCAACGCGCGATCGGCAACTGTTTCGGGATACGCATTCAGCTAGACGAAAACCGGTACACGGTGTCCAAAACGTCATGCACTGAATTTTATAGCAGTCCGGAAGAAAACAGATTATTAAAGTGAGAGGGAGTCGGGAGAGTGGGTGGTGGGACTGATAAATTTAACATGAATTGATAACTAAGCATAGAAGTATTATTTCTTCGTCCTGTGAATAGCCATATCGAATTTCCAAGACATCGCGATTGCTGATTTTAAAGTTATAGAGTACTCATCGATTTTGGAGACTGTAAAAAATACGTAAAACAGGAAAATAGATTAGGAGAGAAACGCAAAGACACGTATCCTTTTTTTTAGTTCCTAGAATGTCCACACCAAATTACAGCCCTTTGCGACTTCCGGTGGCAAGGTTACGCAACACTTGTCGACCCCGGATCTTGTGAAAAATACGTCAAATTGAAAAAATGGACTAGGAGATAAATGCAAAAACACGTATCCCTTTTTTTAGTTCCTAGAATGTCCACACAAAATTACAGCCCTTTGCGACTTCCGGTGGCAAAGTTACGCAACACTTGTCGACCCCGGATCTTGTGAAAAATACGTCAAATTGAAAAAATGGACTAGGAGAGAAATGCAAAAACACGTATCCCTTTTTTTAGTTCCTAGAATGTCCACACCAAATTACAGCCCTTTGCGGCTTCCGGTGGCAAAGTTACGCAACACTTGTCGACCCCGGATCTTGTGAAAAATACGTCAAATTGAAAAAATGGACTAGGAGAGAAATGCAAAAACACGTATCCCTTTTTTTAGTTCCTAGAATGTCCACACCAAATTACAGCCCTTTGCGACTTCCGGTGGCAAAGTTACGCAACACTTGTCGACCCCGGATCTTGTGAAAAATACGTCAAATTGAAAAAATGGACTAGGAGAGAAATGCAGAAACACGTATCCCTTTTTTTCGTCCCAAGAATCGGTATACCAAATTACAGCCCTTTGCGACTTCCGGTGGCAAGGTTACGCAACACTTGTCGACCCCGGATCTTGTGAAAAATACGTCAAATTGAAAAAATGGACTAGGAGAGAAATGCAGAAACACGTATCCCTTTTTTTCGTCCCAAGAATCGGTATACCAAATTACAGCCCTTTGCGACTTCCGGTGGCAAGGTTACGCAACACTTGTCGACCCCGGATCTTGTGAAAAATACGTCAAATTGAAAAAATGGACTAGGAGAGAAATGCAAAAACACGTATCCCTTTTTTTAGTTCCTAGAATGTCCACACCAAATTACAGCCCTTTGCGGCTTCCGGTGGCAAAGTTACGCAACACTTGTCGACCCCGGATCTCGTGAAAAATACGTCAAATTGAAAAAATGGACTAGGAGAGAAATGCAAAAACACGTATCCCTTTTTTTAGTTCCTAGAATGTCCACACCAAATTACAGCCCTTTGCGACTTCCGGTGGCAAAGTTACGCAACACTTGTCGACCCCGGATCTTGTGAAAAATACGTCAAATTGAAAAAATAGACTAGGAGAGAAATGCAGAAACACGTATCCCTTTTTTTCGTCCCAAGAATCGGTATACCAAATTACAGCCCTTTGCGACTTCCGGTGGCAAGGTTACGCAACACTTGTCGACCCCGGATCTTGTGAAAAATACGTCAAATTGAAAAAATGGACTAGGAGAGAAATGCAAAAACACGTATCCCTTTTTTTAGTTCCTAGAATGTCCACACCAAATTACAGCCCTTTGCGACTTCCGGTGGCAAAGTTACGCCACACTTGTCGACCCCGGATCTTGTGAAAAATACGTCAAATTGAAAAAATGGACTAGGAGAGAAATGCAAAAACACGTATCCCTTTTTTTAGTTCCTAGAATGTCCACACCAAATAACAGCCCTTTGCGACTTCCGGTGGCAAAGTTACGCAACACTTGTCGACCCCGGATCTTGTGAAAAATACGTCAAATTGAAAAAATGGTTTAGGAGAGAAATGCAGAAACACGTATCCCTTTTTTTAGTTCCTAGAATGTCCACACCAAATTACAGCCCTTTGCGACTTCCGGTGGCAAAGTTACGCAACACTTGTCGACCCCGGATCTTGTGAAAAATACGTCAAATTGAAAAAATAGACTAGGAGAGAAATGCAGAAACACGTATCCCTTTTTTTCGTCCCAAGAATCGGTATACCAAATTACAGCCCTTTGCGACTTCCGGTGGCAAGGTTACGCAACACTTGTCGACCCCGGATCTTGTGAAAAATACGTCAAATTGAAAAAATGGACTAGGAGAGAAATGCAAAAACACGTATCCCTTTTTTTAGTTCCTAGAATGTCCACACCAAATTACAGCCCTTTGCGACTTCCGGTGGCAAACTTACGCAACACTTGTCGACCCCGGATATTGTGAAAAATACGTCAAATTGAAAAAATGGACTAGGAGAGAAATGCAAAAACACGTATCCCTTTTTTTAGTTCCTAGAATGTCCACACCAAATTACAGCCCTTTGCGACTTCCGGTGGCAAAGTTACGCAACACTTGTCGACCCCGGATCTTGTGAAAAATACGTCAAATTGAAAAAATGGACTAGGAGAGAAATGCAAAAACACGTATCCCTTTTTTTAGTTCCTAGAATGTCCACACCAAATTACAGCCCTTTGCGACTTCCGGTGGCAAAGTTACGCAACACTTGTCGACCCCGGATCTTGTGAAAAATACGTCAAATTGAAAAAATGGACTAGGAGAGAAATGCAAAAACACGTATCCCTTTTTTTAGTTCCTAGAATGTCCACACCAAATTACAGCCCTTTGCGACTTCCGGTGGCAAAGTTACGCAACACTTGTCGACCCCGGATCTTGTGAAAAATACGTCAAATTGAAAAAATGGACTAGGAGAGAAATGCAGAAACACGTATCCCTTTTTTTCGTCCCAAGAATCGGTATACCAAATTACAGCCCTTTGCGACTTCCGGTGGCAAAGTTACGCAACACTTGTCGACCCCGGATCTTGTGAAAAATACGTCAAATTGAAAAAATGGACTAGGAGAAATGCAAAAACACGTATCCCTTTTTTTCGTTCCTAGAATGTCCACACCAAATTACAGTCCTTTGCGACTTCCGGTAGCAAAGTTACGCAACATTTGTCGACTAAAAAATCGGCTATCTCTCTGTAACTTTGACATCGTAACTGGCAAAGGTCTGAAAATTTGCATACTCATTCGAGTGACGAAAAAAGGGGATACGTTTTTTTGCATTTCTCTCCTAGTCCATTTTTTCAATTTGACGTATTTTTCACAAGATCCGGGGTCGACAAGTGTTGCGTAACTTTGCCACCGGAAGTCGCAAAGGGCTGTAATTTGGTATACCGATTCTTGGGACGAAAAAAAGGGATACGTGTTTCTGCATTTCTCTCCTAGTCCATTTTGTCAATTTGACGTATTTTTCACAAGATCCGGGGTCGACAAGTGTTGCGTAACTTTGCCACCGGAAGTCGCAAAGGGCTGTAATTTGGTGTCGACATTCTAGGAACTAAAAAAAGGGATACGTGTTTTTGCATTTCTCTCCTAGTCCATTTTTTCAATTTGACGTATTTTTCACAAGATCCGGGGTCGACAAGTGTTGCGTAACCTTGCCACCTGAAGTCGCAAAGGGCTGTAATTTGGTATACCGATTCTTGGGACGAAAAAAAGGGATACGTGTTTTTAAATTTCTCTCCTAGTCCATTTTTTCAATTTGACGTATTTTTCACAAGATCCGGGGTCGACAAGTGTTGCGTAACTTTGCCACCGGAAGTCGCAAAGGGCTGTAATTTTGTGTGGACATTCTAGGAACTAAAAAAAGGGATACGTGTTTTTGCATTTCTCTCCTAGTCCATTTTTTCAATTTGACGTATTTTTCACAAGATCCGGGGTCGACAAGTGTTGCGTAACCTTGCCACCGGAAGTCGCAAAGGGCTGTAATTTGGTATACCGATTCTTGGGACGAAAAAAAGGGATACGTGTTTTTGCATTTCTCTCCTAGTCCATTTTTTCAATTTGACGTATTTTTCACAAGATCCGGGGTCGACAAGTGTTGCGTAACTTTGCCACCGGAAGTCGCAAAGGGCTGTAATTTGGTGTGGACATTCTAGGAACTAAAAAAAGGGATACGTGTTTTTGCATTTCTCTCCTAGTCCATTTTTTCAATTTGACGTATTTTTCACAAGATCCGGGGTCGACAAGTGTTGCGTAACTTTGCCACCGGAAGTTGCAAAGGGCTGTAATTTGGTGTGGACATTCTAGGAACTAAAAAAAAGGATACGTGTCTTTGCGTTTCTCTCCTAATCTATTTTCCTCTTTTACGTATTTTTTACAGTCTCCAAAATCGATGAGTACTCTATAACTTTAAAATCAGCAATCGCGATGTCTTGGAAATTCGATATGGCTATTCACAGGACGAAGAAATAATACTTCTATGCTTAGTTATCAACTCATGTTAAATTTATCAGTCCCACCACCCACCCTCCCGACTCCCTCTCACTTTAATAATCTGTTTTCTTCCGGACTGCTATAAAATTCAGTGCATGACGTTTTGGACACCGTGTACCGGTTTTCGTCTAGCTGAATGCGTATCCCGAAACAGTTGCCGATCGCGCGTTGCACGTGTAGCTGCTGCGCCAGCCTAAGTCACGCCCATGCCCATATTGGGAGTTTGTCAACGAATCCTATGACGCTCGCTCGGGCTATGAAACAATTGCTAGGCGCAGAATTTGTAGGAAGCTATTGCAAAGCAGCGATCTTTGGCATCCGCGAATGAATCCGCGGAAATCCTTCGTTCTGATTGGTCGCACTTAAATGCTTCTCATTTAAAAACTATTGCAAATTTTGGCTCAGTCGTACTCAGGAGTACTCAGGGCACCTCCAGGTATCGCCCACTTTCCGGTCCAAAAGTAATTCTGGGACACCCTGTATAAATAAAGTTCATCATGAAACATACATTTTACTGCGCGGGGTTCCCTTATTCCTGATTCCGCTCCTGCCCAAGAGAAGGACAGCACGGTCCTTACGATTTGCTCTCTCTTTCTATTCTCGATTACACATTCTGCAGCTACAGTGAGCAGTCCAGTACTATATGTCGATGGAGGGGATCTACAAAGTTTATACACCGAATCCAAACAGTGTTGGGCGAAATCCGTATGAATCCTCACTTAAGTTTTCATATGAAAACCCATTGATGAATACCGCTGGAAGCTGGGCGAGAACCTCCAACCTTTCGGTCGTGAATCCGCTACCCTATCCATTGGGCTACGGCCGCCCCAACAATATACAGATGAGTATGTACATGTAAAATGTGATTTGACATATTGAAGTCTTCACGCATACGCGCTAGATGCAGTTTATGGAATTCCCTAGATAAAATTTGTTTCATTATTTACGATTAAAGAATCAATCATTTCATATCATCAATGACATATAAAGTACCTAGAAACGATTGCATATGAGCGAAACACGATTAGTTTATAAAATATTTGAATGAGGGGCTAACATAAAGAAAAATCCTCTAGAAAATTAATTTTAATATTATAAATAAATGATGGACTATCAAACGTCGTGGATGCAATATCAAACACCTACAAACGACCTACAAACTATTGCAAAAAAAAATCATTCAAATCCGTTATAGATGAGGGGCTAACTACGTAGAGCCTTGATTCGCATATGGTTTTTCTCATTTTTCTTGCAAACGATGGACTATCAAACGTTTTTATTAATCAATTCGTAACTATCAAACGATTTCGCATCGATTGAGCCCTGGAAAAAGCAAAATCCGGTTAGAAACAAAAAAGTGCCGGCCAACTTCACACCAGATTTTGATTTTGATTTTCTGAAAAAACTATTGACTATCAAACGTTTTTACAAGACTATCAAACACTCCCAAATGACTATCAGACATTGGAATAAAAAAACGTTTAAAAAATAAAAGTTGGCCGGCCAACTTCACGCAGGTTAGCTTTACGCCATGAAGGAACGAACGGAATGAACTTAGTAATATATGTTGTAACGTGGCGTCCGCGGGACGGCCAGTTACATAAAAGCGTAGGCGCATGGAGAGCCGTGCCGCCGACGAGAGTCGCCTAGAGAATGCCTATGACGACGAAGGTTCGAGGCAAGGGGAAGCCGGGAAGAGAAACCGGCACCGCCGAGCCCGGACTTCGGGCGGACTCGGATAAGATCGGCGCCGCCCGGAGACTGGCGGGCTGTGAGCGCCGAAATGCGGAGAGCGGACCGAGGCGAGCGTAAACGCACGAGTTCGGGTGAACTCGGGATTCTTCGGGAATCCTCGGGCCGGGAGGCCAAAAAGAGGGCACTTAGTTTCGAACGGTGTAACGGGTGTGCACGCGTGTGAGGAGGAGTTTTAGGATTTTGGTTTTTTGGAGTGAAAGTGAGTGACTAGACTGATTTAATTGACTGGACGACTTGGCATTTTCCCCTGGACCTCGATTTTTGAATTGCGTGGAGCGACGGGAGAGAACGAGAGGACGGGATAACAACCAGAGCCGGCCAGTGGAAGACCAAGTGCACCGGAAGTTCTGGTATGTCCAATCCGATTACCATTTTCCGAGCGAAGCCGCGCGCCGGACGGGGATGAAATGCATCCGCCGGTGCAGTACGGCACGCGGAGTGGGGGTTGCAGGCCCGCCACCGGCCCACGCGCGAGAGAGGATTGCAGCCGCCCGGGAAGGAGAAGACGACCGCCGCGACCGCGTCCCGTATTAGGATTGTATCGAGTCGCGCCCGTAAACCCACTCGACTGTACTCGTTTACCTAGGACGGAATAAAGGTAGATTGTTGCAATAAAAGCCCACCGTGTCGATTATTTCGTAAAGGCCGACCGATTCCTGCAGATCCTCGCCGCCCTCACATTCCCCTCTACCATGTCGGATTAGGAGCTAGCGGGAAGATCCGGTCGAGAGGACTCCCGGAGGTGATGCGCCGCGGATTAGAAATTAAAGGTCCGATGCGTCGGGCTGGTGCAAGGATGCACCTGGCGCCCAAGGAATGAGTGATGCCCACTGGCACACAACCCGATTGCGCACACGCCCAGTTGGACACAAATCATTGGACACAACACGATTGGACACAGTGTCCATTCCGCACAGCAAGATTGGACACAATGCCGATACGACACATTAGTTTTGGACACACACCGTTTAGCATGCGATAACATTGGACACATTAGAACTGTGTCCAATCTTGTTGTGGCGAATTGGTTTCGTGTGCGATCTGACTACGTAAGGACGGACCGTGAAATTGGACACAGATAGTTGTAGATAAATTTCAGATAATTCATTGGACACAAAGCTAGCTGCACAAATATTATACATACGAGATCAATGGAACAGGTTCTTACGTACTTTTCTGAAATAATGTTGAAGTTATTATAGAAATGTTACATGCTAGATTATAGGGAAGTGAACGCTCATAAGTTTATCCCAACAGCATTTAAATACATATATGCATATTAAAAAGCTGCAATATCAAGGATTCAAATATGAGTGAAAAAATAGTATTGTGACGTATAACTGTTCTGTACGGTTACGGGGTAAAAATCTGGTCCATTATTACATTATTATAAAATATTCATCAATAGTCGTATTCTTTACAAAACGTGTGACTTTCAACTCACGAATAAATCCCATTGGCTAGTGTAAATTATCACGTTATAATTAAGATAATTGTTAAAATAAAGAGGAAACGTGGTTGGTATTAAACTAATAATTTATTGATATAAACGTGGTGTGTACAGTAGAGCACCATGCGCTCGGGCACCGCGTGCCGCCTTGGACGAGAGCTGATGACGGAGAGATTTTCGCGAGTCGGCCGCTGCCGCTTGCGCCCAAGTCATGCTAGGTACTCGGGTGGGGAGCGCACGCACACATACAAGTGTGAGTGCGCGCATATAATTTATACGCAATCTTTGCGACCCTCGTGCTTCGCAAATACGGGTCGTACAACAATCTAATTTGTTTAGTAATATTACGCAATATATAATGTACATAATTCAACACGCCTCCTTACATTTATATTGCGCATACATTTTACAATTAACAGTTTCTTTTTCAAGTTCCTTTTTCAAGTTCTATTTTCATTTTTAAATTCTCTCTGAATTTTTCAAATTTGATTCGTCCTAGTGATTTAGTAAATATGTCTGCAGGATTTTCCTCTGACTCAATTTTAATTACTTCAATTATACCTTCTAAATAGTTTTCGTTTACAAAATGGTAATGTGTTTCAATGTACTTAGAATTTTTTGTTAAATTTCCGTATTTACTTATACTAATTGCACCTGCATTATCTTCATATATACATATCGGATTACTAATCTCTAAATCAAAATCTTTTAGTAATTCTTTAATTAGTTTAACTTCACTCACGCACATTGATAACGCAACATATTCCGCTTCAGTCGACGATTTTGTTACAATATTTTGCTTTTTCGACTTCCAATAAATGCTATTGCCATACATTGTTATTACGTATCCAGTCGTGGATTTTCTATCAACTATATCTCCTGCCCAATCAGCATCAACATAACAATCCAAAATATTTGCATTTGAATTTTTCTCAAATGTTAATTTTAATTCTTTTGTGTAATACAAATATTTTAATATTCTTAATGCGTATTTATAATGACTATGATCATAACAATTTTGAAATCTACTTAGATAATTTACTGAATAGCAAATATCTGGTCTAGTACTAGAACTTATGTACAATAGTGCTCCAATTAAATTTCTATATTTTATATCATTTGTTGCTGATAAAGCAGGTTCGCATTTTAAGTTTTGCTCCATCGGAGTCGCATATAATTTCGCATTTTCAATTTCATATTTCCTCGCTAATGACTCAATATAATCTTTTTGGTCTAACGTCATTACATTTTTATTACTGTCATAATTAATATTTATTCCTAGGTAAGTTTTTATTTGGCCCATATCTTTCATTCTGAATTTTTCAGATAATTTCTTTTTAATAAAGTCTATAGTTTTTTTATTTTTACCGCAAATCAATAAATCATCCACAAAAATAATTAAATAAATTTTCTCATTCTTAATTTTTATGACATATAAACAATAATCGATCCTACTTTTCTTAAATCCTAATTTAATCAAATAACTGTCTAAGCATTCATACCATACTCTTGGACTTTCACGGAGTCCGTACAACGCTTTTTCCAATTTACACACTTTTCCTGAATTATCATCATAACCTTGAGGTTGTTTAACATAGATTTCTGATTTTACCATACCATTAAGGTATGCTGACTCGACATCCATTTGATCAATTTTTAAATCATTTTGCACACAGTAATTTAATAATATTTTTAATGTTTGAGTTCTTGCAACAGGTGAATAAATATCATCAATTATTTCTTTTTGTTGAAATCCTCTGACTACAATTCTAGCCTTAAATTTATTTTCTGCCTTTTTTGTATATACCCACTTTAAATCTAATACTTTCTTATCTTTTGGTTTTTCGACTAATTTCCATGTTTCATTTTTATTTAAACAATCAATTTCTTTATTCATGGCTTCTTGCCATTTTTCACTCTCATTACTATTTATCGCTTCATTATAATTTCCGGGATTATCAACGCTTACATAATTTACATAGACGCAATTTGTTACTGGATCTCCGTATCTATTTACAGGACTTTTCTTTCTTTGTGACCTTCTCGGTATTGTTAAATTATCGTTACTAGAATTCGGTACTCTGTTCTCGTGGTCGTTATTTTCAATGTTCTCATTTTCGTTCATTTCATTATTTTCATTATCCTCATTTTCGTTTTGATTTTCTAAATCAGATTGTCTTCCCCTACTTTTCTCGAGAGAAGAAGTAGGAGGAAGTAGAAATTCATTGTCTCTATCATTTAATTCTTCATTATCATCAAATCCAACTAACTTTACATTTTCTTCAATAATATCTACATGTTTTGCTACTATTATTTTATTATTTATCAAAACTCTATAACCTACATTTTCATATCCTACTAGTATTCCTAAATCCGCTTTTCTGTCCCATTTATTTTTCCTTTTTATCTCTGGGACTCGAACAAAAACTCTACTGCCATATAATTTTAAGTTTTTAATATTGGGTTTTTCTCCCATCATAATTTCATAAGGAGTCTTTTTTTCGAAAGTATTTGCTAATGTTCTATTCTTTAAGTAAGCTGCTGTTTGAACTACTTCTGGCCAAAAACTAGTTTGAATTTTCGCGTCAGCTAACAAACATCTCGCAGTTTCCATTACCGATCGATTGTACCGCTCAGCAGTTCCATTCAACTCGTGAACATACGGAGGGCACGGTTCTATATAGAACCCTTTTTCCTTTGCAAAACTATATACATTTTTATTTAAGAATTCTCTACCATTATCACACCTTAATCTTTTTATCCTTTTCCCAGTTTGATTTTCAATTAAATTTACATAACTTACTATACAATCATAAACTTCGGTTTTTTCCTTCATAGTATAAACTTTTGCAACTTTACTATAATCATCTACTAAGACTAAAAAATATTTTTCTCCCCTAAAACCTATTGTACTATGCGGCCCATTTACATCCGCGTGAATAATTTCTCCTACTTCTTTGGCTCTATGTCTATCGTTTTCAAATCTAGTATTTGTCATTTTATTTTGTATACAAGTAGCACATTTCAAGTATTCGTTTTCTAAATTCTTCGGTAAACCTTCAATTAAATTATTTTTACTCAAAATAGTTAAGTAACTAAAGTTTACATGACCAAGCATTCTATGGTATTTTTCTTTCAAAGTCATACCCGTATTTGCATTTTCAGTTACATAACTTTGGCTACTTCCAAACACAGTATTTATCCTATACAAGTTATTTACTTTGTTCGCGATTCCTATTAATTTATTTTCGTGACTGTAAATTTTAGATGTATTACCAGTAGATACAATTTTTGCTTTTTCCGCGACTTTACCATAACTCATCAAATTTCTATCCATTTCTTTTACAAAAAGTACGTCTGTCAAAATAATTTCATTTTCTTTATAATTTGTTACGAACTTAGTCTTAATATTGCCTTTACACGTAGCTTTTAAATTACGACCGTCTCCTACTTTTACATTTATCGGTTTTTCTAATTCTTTAATTTCCGTAAAATATTTATCATCGTTTATTACATGATCTGAACATCCGCTATCTAGTATCCATTCGATTTTATTTGTACAGTTATTTACCTCAACTTTATTGTTTTCGCTAACCTCTACTTCAGTTGTGAAGATGCTCGGTTCGGGACGATCTTGCCGCTGTTGGTGTTGACCGCCTCTGCCTCGTTGACCTCTGCCTCTGCTGCGGTAACTGCCGTTGCCTCTGCTTTGGCTGCCGCCGCCCCGTTGTTGCTGTGGAGTATACGCGCCTCCTCGCGCTTGCTGCTGTCCTCGAGAACCTCGGCCGAAACTCCTTCCATTGCTCGTACATTCATATTGGAAATGGCCAGGCTTCCCGCACTTGTAGCATGTGTTGTCTTTCTTTTCAAATTTGAATACATTTGAAGTTCCACCTCTATTCCTTAAATTTGGATTATCACTTTGTCTTTTCTTGAAATCTAATTCTAGTTTTGATTTCATAAATTCTACTGTCTTGTCTTTTTCTTGTAGTGCGTCCACAATATCGACATTATGTGACAAACTTTCTGGCAATGCCAACAAGAAATAATTTAATTTGTCTTCTTTAGTCACTTTTTCACCAGCTCTTTTAAGTTCATTCACTAATTTTTCAAAATTATTATAAAAGTCTGTCGGGTTTTCATTTTCTCCCATTTTCAAATCGAGTAGTTTTCTTTTACATAATAACTTTGCAGCACTGCTTTTAACTAAATAATTTTCATCAAGTTTTTCAATCATCTTTTTGGCACTTTCTTGTGAAATGATTAATTCTAATTGTGTATTCGTTATACTATTCACAATATAATTCTTTGCTCTGATTTCCTTTTTCTTCCAGTCGGCTTCTGTTATCGTTGCCGGCCTTTCATCGTGATTAATAACTTCACTGCAATCTTTCAGTTCTAGAAATAAATTCAATTTGTATTTCCATTTGTCGTAGTCTGTCCCATCAAATATTTGTAGTAGAATTCCTTTGTTTTCTGAAGCTATCCTGCTCTCGTCCGCCATGATGATTTGTTTCTCTACTCGTTTGATTTCTTCTAGTACTTTCCTTGTATTGTTTAAAATAATCACTTTCTTAGTTACTGATTGAAATTTCTTTAAATTGTTCTTTTCTACACACTTTTCTTTAATTTTCACTTCAGCTTCACTTAACTCCATATGCTATACTTGCATCGTGCCACGTGCTTCGGGTTGAAAAATTAATCCGCTCGCATCGTCTTCAATTTTCATATATTTTCAAAAACTTCTCATTGTATTTTATTCTTGATATACTTGTCCATATCTTCTTACAAGTATTTTCTTGATTTTGCACTTAGTTGCACTTTATTTTTCACTGAACATTTTTACACGCCACGTGGCATTTCTCTACTTCCCTCGAGAGGGATAGTAGAAGAAAAAAAATAATGAGAAAAAACCACGCTCTGCTACCATGTTAAAATAAAGAGGAAACGTGGTTGGTATTAAACTAATAATTTATTGATATAAACGTGGTGTGTACAGTAGAGCACCATGCGCTCGGGCACCGCGTGCCGCCTTGGACGAGAGCTGATGACGGAGAGATTTTCGCGAGTCGGCCGCTGCCGCTTGCGCCCAAGTCATGCTAGGTACTCGGGTGGGGAGCGCACGCACACATACAAGTGTGAGTGCGCGCATATAATTTATACGCAATCTTTGCGACCCTCGTGCTTCGCAAATACGGGTCGTACAACAATCTAATTTGTTTAGTAATATTACGCAATATATAATGTACATAATTCAACAATAATAATTAAAAATTTCATTAAAATGCATTAACAAGTCATTAACAAGAAACATTGAACATAGAATTCATTTATGCCTGATGACGATTATCTCTACCTATTTGACGCGAACAATTTGTAAAGTTACAAATATTGGAAGATCATTTTTAGAAGATATATAATAAATTTACTCGTGTGCGGCTTGTGCGACCAACTTCACCGCCTTCCTATAAAGTTCGCTTTCTCGCACTCGTATCGCATAGTACTATTATTTACTTTAATTATAATGTGATTTACAGACGTATTCACAGTCCGTCCTTATCTCAAGGATGACGGACGCCTTGATGAAGGCTTCCTTCAATCTCCAAGGCGTCTATGTTTCACAGTCACACCTCGGCTCTTCCTTCCAGAAGGACGGTATATTTAGGGACATACAATTGCCTATGGTGGCAGGACTGGCCGCCACCTCAGTCCCTCTTTATCTATTCGCGCGGCATTTTTTCAAAGAGTTTGAAATAAGGATCGCGTAGTCTATACTATAAGCCAAGCCAAGATACACCTTAAATTTTCTTTCCAGGTGTTGACTTTACGCAGCCCAGGTAAAATTAAGAAAAAACAACAATGCGTATTTCTTTTACGTTTCGACCCTCATTGGGATCATCTTCAGAAAGGTTTTATTACTAGGTAAACATGTAAGTAGTTATATATCACCTTTGGCCGTCACAACAAACCCCCACCACTATCCCCCATGAATCATGGAGCGCGCAGCGCTCTGACCCCCCGTACCGCACTATGGCGTCACCCCCTCGCCAATGTGGTTGGCTCTCCCCACCGCCCACCTATGTTGTTGCTCCCCCACCATGCGGACCTGGTCCTAAGGCCCGAAACCCCCTAGTAGCATGTCCCCCAGGGGGGCGTATCGCGGTCGGTAATTTGCAGTGACCCCCGGTTGTTAATTTTTTAATTACCCTAAGGGGGTAACATGGTAAAGTAGAACACAGTTGTTTTTTTCTAAATAATACCTTATAATATAGAGGTATCGTATGCATTGCCGTTTATTTTTTTTAACTATCAATGGGTGGATATCCAACCCCTAATATTTTACTCGGGATGAACCCTCCACATACAACGTAGCTGCTTCTGGAATGCCCTTCTTTCGCTCAATCTAGCGAACGATGCGCAAATACGGCTGGCGTGGGGGTACCACTGTCTTGACCAACTCTATGAAATCCCGACCAGCGTAAACCCCTACTACGGGTATCTCTTATTTGCAACCATGAAAAAATAAGGGCCATGGTGGGGAAAAAGATGGTTACCTGTGAGCCGTCCTCGCAGCATCCTGTCATTACCGTGGTGACAAGTGACATAGCAGCGAGAGTAAAAAAGAAGCGACGATAAAAAAAGAAGTGATAGTGAAGTAAAAAAAAAAAGAGTTGAGAGCACATACGCAGAGCGTATTTTTTAAAAAGCGGTATGCATAATAGCGTATATATTTATTTAGTATAATATTTGATTTAAAAAAGTTTTTGTATATCTGTTATCTTTTCCTTTATTTCTAGACGATCCGTCAGTCTGTTGCCTATCTAGCGCCACACAGCTTACAGGGTATAAAAAAAAAAGAGTGGTACGTGTTACATCCCAAAGCGGATCTACTCAAGTAAATGCAATCGGTAAATTCTTTTCGGCACATCGAACTTTTTGATTGCCTCATGTAATTCCTAGAACGCTGAGTAGCAGGCCACGCGCTCACACTACATGCCAGCGCGAGGAATGAAGCAAGACTCTTTCTGCAAGATCATCAATATTGCGGTGCATTATCCCCAAAATTAGAGCTAACGCACCTACAGTATTCAGAGCCAATAGGCAGTCTTTCGTGAATCCTGGCAACAGACGGAACTCCTCTAAGAGTCACCGTCTAAATCATCGAGTCTTGCTTGTTCCTCCGCTGGTAGTATTTTACGTGTCTTCGGATCCTTGTGACCAAGCCTTCCCACCCGAGGGCCAGGGAAGTCATCGCGGTGAGCGTTCTATTCAATCTATCGCGAGTGTAACAGCAGACGTCGGATTGCCACAGAAAGAACTCAGTGAAGTGCAACATCAACCCTTTTAAACCTACCAACCATTGTAAGTCAAACTACCTTTCCTATAATAAATAATCAATCTACCTACACGTCGCTCTCATTCGTTGGCATTACATTCCCCAATTCCACAGGAAACAGATACGCCTAGCGTTAAATGGTAGCCCACAATTAGATATATCTACGCCCTAGCAGTTTCACTAGCTAAGGCCTAACAAATTGGTGGCAGCGGTGGGATACCATAACTGTTTTCTGCCCAATTTATATATAACCAAAAATGCCAGACGATACTACACACCCTGGCAATCTAACTAACCCTCTTGACAGTTCGGCATATCTGGACTATTTAGCAACTAAAGATGCTATTGATAAAATACCGAAATACGATGGCAAAAATTATAGATTTGGGGATTTCGATACCGAAATTAAAGCCTTACAGCAGGGCTTACCCGCCGGAGCTGAGACAAGGCTTATCAATGAAATCCTTGGCCGCCTGCGAGGACGGGCTAGGACCCATGTAGAAGGCAAATCTTTCGTCACAGTCAAATCCCTTTTAAAAAGTCTAAGAGACTAACTGATGGTGCCAATGAGTTAGCCAGCACCAAGATACGACTTAAGGCTCGTGCTCTTGATGTGTATATAGATGGCCTGCCGAACGGAATAAGACCATACGTTCACAGCCGTGATCCGACGACCTTGAAGGATGCCTGGGAGCTCGCATTAAAGGACGAAAAACGTTCCCGCGCTCGTTCCCGGCGCAAAGAAAGTACACCTCGGGACGAAAGGATGTCGCACGCGGGTCAGTATAACGATAGTTCTTCGGAAGGCGAATATCGGTCCATGTCGCGTGATAGAGGTTTCTCGCCGCGTCGACGGGTATACACGATCGGTGCTGACCGCTCACTATGCAAGGCGTGCCGCGAATGTGCTTGTCAACCTCAACAGCGTGAGCCGCGAATCAGAGGGCGAGGAGACAGTAGTTCGCGTGAAAGAAATCGCCGTAGAGATAGTTCATCTGACAGGCGGACACCGGAACGTAAATCCCTACGCTTTAGGGACCCTACCCCTCCTACCAAGACGAGCAACGACAGGAACCCTTCTTTAAACGAGGAAGCTGGTCGCTCGAACGACGCGTCCGCGACCAATCCTTCGAAACCGCGTCTAACCTCTGCAACGAAATTCCAGTCCTAACCGTCAATCAAGGCAGTCATCGAAGCGGAATCACCGGACTTAAGAGCCGCAAAGCCCAAGCTGTTAACCGATTCCGGGGCGGTAGTAAACATGATCGAGGTTAACGCTCTTCGCGGAAACGTCATGATCAATGAGAATGAGCGCGTACGAGTGCACGGAATTTCGGACAACGAGTCATCAGTACGATTGCAAGCAATAGGGACCGCGACAATCGAGTTGTTCTCACAACCAGTGAAGTTCTATGTCTTCCAGGGCACCCTCCCCATGCCTGGTGTGGGTCTTTTGGGAGAGGAATATCTAGAACAAGAAAAGGCCGAAATTTCCTACAACCACAATGCTCTACTTATCGCAAGTCGACCCACGCGTCCCATTCCATTCATTTGTGACAGGAGTTATTTTATCTCCGGAGGATACACTACCGGCGCCGAGAAAGGAATGACCGTGTCGACACCTGATACTGCTGCGCCAGCAGTTGATCACGTGCGCTCGGATTGTACGGTGCGAGTTCACGCTCGAACACGCCAGCCAATATCAATAAACGTAAGGAATTCCAAAATCAAAGAAGGTTATCTCCCTCGGCTTCCGATGGAAGAAGGCATTTTCATAGGCGAAGCTGCCGTTACTAACCATGATGGAATCGCCTACGTCATGGTAGTCAACACTACGACGCAAGACGTGGAAATCTCCATCCCTCCTCAACAACTAATTCCGTTTGAGTATCGTGGCCCACCGGAAGAAATTTCTGACTCCGATTCAGTCGACGAAACGACTATCGCCGGGAAAGATCGGGTTTCCGCCGTGTTAGCTGTACTGAGCACTGACCATCTCAATATCGAGGAACAAGAACACGTGCGCACACTAGTGACTGCGTTCCCCGATCGCTTTAACCTACCAGGCGACAAACTGGGCCGTTCAAATTTGATGCGTTGCACGATTCCTACTGCCGACGACGTCCCAATTAACACCCGACAATATCGGTACCCCGTTGTTCACAAGGAGGAGATTAACAGACAGATGGACAAATTCCTGAAGGACGGAAAAATGCAACCGAGCGCTTCACCTTATAACTCTCCGTTATGGATTGTTCCGAAGAAACCGGATGCCAACGGAAACCGCAAGTGGCGTGTGGTCATCGACTACAGAGCGCTGAACGAAAAAACTCTTCCGGACGCATATCCTCTTCCCAATCAAGAGACTCGGTCGAGTCTCGCGCCAAGTACAGGCAACCGGCTGTACAGGGCACAGCTCGCCGAGACTCTTTACTTGAGTCAATTCTTATACCTGTGTTTGGAACGAAATATCATATTAACCGCTATACATGAGAAAAAGTTATTGATACATTCACTATAGGAATTGAGGCTCCTGAATTGATTGCCCCCACGTTCAATACGATTAGTATACGAGATCAGGGTGTATTGAGATGGCGAGCGAGATGATTTTATTTCAGTTCCGTCGTCGTCGTCGTCGTCGTCGTCGTCTTCGCACGTCCATCGCATTTTTTACACGACAGATGGCGCTGACTGCTGTGCCTTCTTTACCTATTTGTACTCTGTATGGTGGTAGTAATTTACGAATACACAACACAATCAAATACACTATATAAGTGAAGCTACCGTTCATACCGAATTTCCAGTTAGTATAAAGCTGCTTTCACAACAGTATAGAATTATTCAGTTTTTAATACCATTCATGTGTAGCGCGCGTATATGGGTGTATGAATATGTGTGCTTCGGCATAGTTCCTCGTATTTTAGGTGACAGTTTGTCCAACTGTTCTGCTTCATAGTTTTCTGTATCTAGGTGTCGGATATGGAAGTCCAGGGTGTCCAGGTATTCCGCTCCGTAGTTTCTTGTATCTAGGTACTGGATGTGGAAGTCCAGGGTGTCCAGGCATTCCGCTCCGTAGTTTCCTGTGTCCAGGTGTCGGATGTGGAAGTCCAGGGCGTCCAGGTATTCTGCTTCGTAGTTTTCTGTATCTAGGTGTCGGATGTGGAAGTCCAGGGTGTCCAGGTATTCCGCTTCGTAGTTTTCTGTATCTAGGTGTCGGATGTGGAAGTCCAGGGTGTCCAGGTATTCCGCTCCGTAGTTTTCTGTATCTAGGTGTCGGATGTGGAAGTCCAGGGTGTCCAGGTATTCCGCTTCGTAGTTTTCTGTATCTAGGTGTCGGATGTGGAAGTCCAGGGTGTTCAGGTATTCCGCTCCGTAGTTTCTTGTATCTAGGTGTCGGACGTAGAAGTCCAGAAAAGTGTGCAACAAGCTTTGGCGCTTCGCTCAAACTATAGTATCCTCTTTGATGTTCGCACGGCCTGAGGTACAAGGTCTGAAATAATGCAGCACAGTCTCTTCTCTTACGTTTACCACACGGTTTCAACAAGCTGGACACCATTAATGACGCTTATATGCATTGAAGATTACATTTTCTTTAAAAATTTTTTCATGTCTTGATGCATTTCTAGAAAAAGGGAATTACAAATTAAATTTATGTGCCATTAAACATTTTCGACACCGCAATATATTTTTCTGATTAGCAACATCATAATGCATTTACATTTTATATCTGTGACAATATAGATTTCAGTGCTTAATACTGCTATGTCCCGTTGAACAACAAAAACATGTGATATCCCCCAAAAAACACTTACGTGTAAAAAACTACGCCAAGTACAGGAGTGCTGTGTATTCCTGTAATAAAAAGTATTGATATCAGATTATTGAGGCCAAGTACATAAATCACTACATGTTTGCCTATTATATGATCTAGCACTGGCCCATCATTTTAATTGTATTTTCAAAATTTCCTATAACGTTTTCACTATTCTTTTACATTACTACTGTTTCTCGTAGTCGATTATGAATTAATGATTATTTAATAATTAATAAAACTTTAGCTGATTCCTTATCGAGTACTACTTGGCGGGTCCATGCATTTCTTGATATAAATTTGCGTTCATTATGCCAGTTATTAATCTCAAAACCAATGTAAACTTTCTATATAGAGCTTATTAACGATAACTCGATAATAATAATCACGGTAAAAGCTTAATAACAAACATATAATTTTAGGATACTATTAGTACGTTCAAAGTAAGTACTTTGGAATTCCTGGCACGGACCCACCAAGTAGTACTCGATAAGGAATCAGCTAAAGTTTTATTAATTATTAAATAACCATTAAATCATAATCAACTTCGAGAAACAGTAGTAATGTAAAAGAGTAGTGAAAACGTTATAGGAAATTTTGAAAATACAATTAAAATTATGGGCCAGTGCTAGATCATATAATAGGCAAACATGTAGTGACTTATGTACTTGGCCTCAATAATCTGATATCAATACTTTTTATTACAGGAATACACAGCACTCCTGTACTTGGCGTAGTTTTTTACACGTAAGTGTTTTTTGGGGGTATCACTGACATCCTAGACCAGCTGGGGGGAGCGAAATATTTCAGCATCTTCGATCTTGCCAGCGGGTTCCATCAAATTGAGATGGATCCTAAAGACCGCCCTAAAACCGCGTTCTCGACATCGGAAGGGCACTACGAGTTCACCGTCCTCCCGTTTGGACTTCGCAACGGACCGCCCGTTTTCCAGCGACACATGAACATTGCACTTTCCGGACTCCATGGCATCGAACTCTTCGTTTATCTGGACGACATCATCGTCTATGCACCCACTCTCGAAGAACACGGACGCAGAGTTAGAAATCTGCTGACGCGACTTCGGCAAGTCAACCTGACGCTCCAAACAGAGAAGTGCCAATTCCTTCGCTTGGATGTGACGTATCTCGGACACATTATATCCAGCGATGGAGTGAGACTTGACCCAATGAAACTAGAAGCTGTAAAGAAATATCCACCTCCTACCAACGTCACAGAAGTGAGGCAATTTCACGGATTCGCCAATTATTATCGTCGCTTCATTAAGGACGTCGCTATTTTGGCCAAACCCCTAAGTGACCTGCTAAGGAAGGGCCGTAAATTCGAGTGGACCGAGAAGGAGCAAAAGAGCTTCGAAGACCTTCGTGATGCGCTGTGTGAGCAGCCTGTTTTACAGTATCCGGATTTCAGTCAACCCTTCGTCCTCGCCACTAACGCATCAGACGCAGGACTTGGAGCTGTACTTAGCCAAACTATCAACGGAGAAGAGCGCCCTATAGCCTACGCTTCTCGTTCTCTGAAGCCAGCAGAAACCCGATACCATAGCAACGACAAGGAGTGCCTCGCCGCTGTGTGGGCAATCGGGTATTTTAAACCATACCTATATGGCCGCCCTTTTACCCTTATCACTGATAACCAGGTGCTAACATGGCTACACAATATGACGGACCAATCGAACCGTAGAGCAAGGTGGAGAACTAAAGTGGGAAATTATACTTTTGTCATCAAATATCGCCCGGGGAAGCTGAACCAGAATGCAGATGCTCTATCGCGCAACCCCGTTGGAAGTATCGCGACCGTCACCGCTTATCCCATCCCCAAGGCTACAACTACGCGCCCTCGAACCGCTTCCGCTACCGCACCACCAGCCTCGATCCTTCCCCGATCCCAAAACCGGACACAGAGCATGAATAATCGCCCCAAGAAGGTAGAAAAACCACCGAAGACGATAGGTCTCGACACCAACTCCATCGGATCCAGAGTCAAGCGTCGAGAAGACATAAGACCTACAGCAAAACGAGTAACCTATAAGGAACTGGACTCTGACACCACGGGGGACGAATCATCAACAGAACAAGTACCACCTCTTCGAGTCAGTCACCGAAGTATGTTACCCAATACTTCGGACGCACTGGAGAAAAATGAACCGCCCGCCGAGGTCATCGAGGACGAAGTTTTCCAACCAGACGAAGGGCCCACAGTGGAGTCACAGCTTCAAAGACCAGAGGTGGCAGTCATAGAACTTGCTCCGAAGGAATCTAGTGAGAGTGAAACCGACGTACCCGCAGACAGGACGTTGACGCCAGAGAAACAACCGCTGGCCGCAGAAAAACCTCGCGATCCAATGGCTCGGAATTTCTTAGAGGATCTGCGTCGTTCGTTCTCTCAGTTCGACGAATCTTTGCGTCTGCGTAACGATGAGATAGATGGCCCTACGGAGGAACCAACATCTCCCACGCCAGAAAACGTCCAGTCTTCCCCCGATGACTCGGCAGATAGTCAGTCCTCTCCCTATGACTTGTCGGAACTAATTGATATGGGTCACCAATGCATGCGAGATCTCAGCCGAGCACTCAAAGCGCACGATCCCGAGAATACCCTTTCGGTGCTCAGTGAACCCATTACTAAATTGGTACAAAATCGCGATGTCGGCTTGGAAGGTTCCGAAATTATGCACATTGGAAGAAGATCGACAATCCCAACACCTCTACCGTCTCGGGAACCCATAGCTAGATCGAGCCCTCGTCCTGAAACGAATGGTATACCTCGAATCTTAGAAACACCGAACCTCGACCCTAAGGACGTGGCTACAGCAAACAGAACAGAAATAATAATACAACCCACGGCAACGACCAGGTCACGCCCATCAAGTTGCGTCGAAACAACGGGTATTCAAGCCCCTTACGTAGATGACTCTTCGGACGAATCCCAAGAAGAGGAACCGCAAATGAAATCCGGAACCGAACCATCCTACAACAATCAGGGCATGTGCGTCGTTGAACAAAGCCGTGAGTCGCTGACCTACGATAGGAACCACGTAGCACACTTCCTTAGCGCCGATTGCGAAACCACCAGCCCAGTCGCCCAACTGCTAGCCGATCTCGAACGTATAGATAAGGATGCCCTTAAGAGCAGCCCATTGAAAAAAGGGTACGTTGCCGTCTCCTCAAAGGGACAGTATAAAACTTTCAGCGTTATTATCAAGGAGCGCCATTTCGATAGAGCGACGCCTGAAGACTTAGTCCTCGGTTTGCATGCACTACGTCAGGCAGCCGAGCGCTATCAGATTCGTGCTCTCCGAATATCCAAGTTAGGGGATGGACTTGATGATATTCCCTACTATGTCCTTAAAGACATGCTGGAGACCATCTTCAAGGGCGTATCAGTCACCATCACCATGTGCAACGGTATCGTTCAAAACGAACCTCCTCTGGACCAACGGGAAGAAATACTCCGAGAAAACCACGAGAGTCTCGTCGGTGGCCATAAGGGCATTACAAAAACCTACAGGCGTATAAGAGAGAGATTTCAGTGGAAGGGAATGAAACAACAGATAGAAACCTATGTGCGCCGCTGCAAAATCTGCCAACAGCAAAAACTGGCTCGTATCAAAACTCGACAGCCCATGCAGATAACGGATACGCCCTCTGACATCTTTGAAAAAGTAGCGATTGACGCCGTCGGCCCCTTGGACATTTCGCCCTCCGGGAATCGGTACATCCTCACGATACAGGACAATTTCTCGAAATTCTGCGCTGCCGTCCCTGTACCGAATATCAAAGCAGAAACCGTCGCGTTAACCTTCGCGAAGCACTGGATCGCGCTTTACAGACCTCCTAAGACTATTCTCACTGATCGTGGCGCATGTTTCACTAGTAAGCTTTTTCAACAACTAGCCGAGATTTTCCGAGTTAAAACCCTTACCACTTCCGCGTACCGCCCACAATCTAACGGTTCCCTCGAGCGTAGCCACATCGTACTTGCCGAATATCTGAAAGCATTCCTCTCTCGTTTCGATGATTGGGATGAGCTACTGCCATTCGCGATGCTCGCATATAACACATCAGTTCATTCGGGAACGAGTTTTAGTCCATATGAACTTATGTACGGGAAGATCTCGCGCGCGATTTCCGCGTTTCCGCCTGTCGAAAAAATCGAGACGTACACATAATACATGGTTGATTTGGTGACCAGACTCGACGAAATCCATCGAGTAGCGACGAGCAACCTCATCTCGACTAAGGAACGGTCAAAGCAACAATACGATCGCGATGCTCACCCCGTAAATTTCAAAATTGGAGACGACATCTATGTCCTCCAAGAACCGCGAAAGGAAAAATTTAGCCCTCGATATCATGGGCCCTACGAGGTCGTCGATATCACGGAAAAGGGAAATGTGACGTATGCAAATAAGGCTGGGCAGCTCGAAACTAAACATCCTAATAAATTAAAATTGGCCAATTATTAATCGCACCGACGAGGTCATTTCTTGTTACAGATATGGCACGTGGCAAAATGTTAATATCATTTGGGACGACTCTGACATTAATTCTGACAACTATTAGCGCTACCCCCACGGCATACCAGACGCGGCCAATGCCGGACCATCCTGGCATCTTTTATGAGCGCCTTCCGGACATACGCGTGACCACCACCGACTGGAAAATCATCACCTACCTCGACCTCGAGTGGCAACTATCACTGCAGCCCTGGGGCATCCAACAGATGGGGAGCATTATGTACGAGTGTAAGAATCACCTTAGCGCCACTCAGTGCATTAGCTTCCTATCCAAAACCAGGCTTGATCGCCGTGAGAAGAAGATTCAAGATTTGAAAACACAAATTCGACTCCTCGTATCACCCGAGAAGGAAGACAACGGCCCCAGACAACAGGCCACTCGCGGAGCGCCCCTGGGATTCATCGGCTCCATCTCGCACGCACTATTCGGGACTCTCACGGAAGACGATGCGGAGCAATACGGCCACGAAATCACCGAACTTGAAAAAAAGGGCCAAGAATTGGCGCACCTCGTGAAGAACTCCACCCATATCATTCAAGGCGAGATAAATGTGATAGGCTCACACGTACACGCTCTTGATAGGGACATTCAACGGATCGCCAACGCTACTGTCGATATCCAAAACACCTTACGTTGGGAGCTCCAAGACATCCATCGCCTCAACTATACTATGCATCTCATCAGTCTATCGAACAACATGATCGACGCTGCTGATGCTTATATCGACACCTTGCAACGCTTCGTGGACGCCATTCGCTACGCGCAACTCGGAATCCTGCACCCCGATTTACTCTCCGTCGAGCAGCTTACCACCGCAGCTCGCCATGTAAGGGAATCTACGGCATCTCTCGAGTTTCCTGTTACGATGACCGACTTGCGAGCGACAGATCTCTCAACTATCAGTCGCATCACTACCAAGTATCAGGAGGGTCGTCTCCTGGTGAGCATCACATTGCCGTTACTGGAAGCAAAGCCTTTCCAACTATATAGGCTCTACCCATGCCTTCGGCCCCAGAACTTCAACGGAACCACCAAGGGCACGGCCTACATCCAGCCTAAGCAAACATAGATGGCGTGGTCTAACGAGCAAGGGAAGTACTTCACTTTTGATGAACCGTACTTGAAGAAGTGTTACCACCTTCCAAACAACTACGCATGCCCATTGCACATGGCCCTGCGAGACGTCCATGAGGACGATTCTTGCGAAGCACGCCTGCTCGTTTCACCGAACAGCGGTACTCTACGCAGGTGTGACATCAGAATAGCACGCAATCATCAGGCCCAGTGGACGTTTCTGGAGAATACTTATGGATGGCTCTACTCACTCGAAACGTCTGACAGTCTGCGCATTCAATGTCGCGACGGCACTGCAGCCACGGTCACCCTTGAAGGTACCGGAGTCCTCCAGCTGAATCCAGGATGCACAGGCTACTCCTCAACCATCACACTTCCGTCATCCAGTATGATTCCATCGTCAATTGACCGAGTTCACCAGCCACCCACCATTATCAACATCAGCGAGCTGTCACTCCCGATAGCCGAGACATACGGCAAGGAGCTCGACCCCCTGGTCCTCGCGGCACGGCAACCCTCTATAGGGGGACAATTACGGCAGGCGGACATAAGCTTGGACGCCATCGAAACTCATCTGGATCAATTGGCCAAAGAGCAAAAGGCGATAAAATGGTATCACCGCACAGGAACCTGGGCATATGGAGGCATTGGCATATCACTGGCAACGATAGCAGGACTGGCGTTATACGCACTTCGGAATAGTATACCAGGACTGCTCCTGAGCTGCTGCACACGCCGCAGAACACGCCGAGAACCCGTCAGCAGATCAAGGTAAGATAACATCAGTTTCCCAATGGACATCCGACAACCCCTGCAGCTTGCCATAGAACCCAGCCGAATTGCACCTGCCATCCCAGCACAACCCCCATATGACCCTATGCACGCGGTGACACTTGTTACGTAAGAGATAAAGTGAAAGCGCCTCGCCAGCAACTCAGCCAAATTATATAATTTTTCACGCGCTTTTTCGGTCTTGTCGTAGATCCATTATCATTGTTGAACCGCGGAGATTACATCCCCGAGCTTCAATCTAACAAGGGGGGTGTTACATCCCAAAGCGGGTCTACTCAAGTAAATGCAATCGGTAAATTCTTTTCGGCACATCGAACTTTTCGATTGCCTCATGTAATTCCTAGAACGCTGAGTAGCAGGCCACGCGCTCACACTACATGCCAGCGCGAGGAATGAAGCAAGACTCTTTCTGCAAGATCATCAATATTGCGGTGCATTATCCCCAAAATTAGAACTAACGCACCTACAGTATTCAGAGCCAATAGGCAGTCTTTCGTGAATCCTGGCAACAGACGGAACTCCTCTAAGAGTCACCGTCTAAATCATCGAGTCTTGCTTGTTTCTCCGCTGGTAGTATTTTACGTGTCTTCGGATCCTTGTGACCAAGCCTTCCCACCCGAGGGCCAGGGAAGTCATCGCGGTGAGCGTTCTATTCAATCTATCGCGAGTGTAACAGCAGACGTCTGATTGCCACAGAAAGAACTCAGTGAAGTGCAACATCAACCCTTTTAAACCTACCAACCATTGTAAGTCAAACTACCTTTCCTATAATAAATAATCAATCTATATACCTACACGTCGCTCTCATTCGTTGGCATTACATTCCCCAATTCCACAGGAAACAGATACGCCTAGCGTTAAATGGTAGCCCACAATTAGATATATGTACGCCCTAGCAGTTTCACTAGCTAAGGCCTAACATACGTAAGTAGTTACAGGCCACTCTGGAGAGTCATAACAAACCCCCCACCACTGTCCCCCATGAGTCATGGAGCGCGCCGCGCTGTACCCCCCGCACCGCACTACGGCGCCGCCCCCTCGCCCGTGTAGTCTGCTCTCCCCACCGCCACCCTACGCGGCCCTCCCCCCACCACGCGGGCCTGGTCCTAAGGCCCGAAACCCCCAGCAGCAGCGTTGCATGGCCCCAGGGGGCCTATCACGGTCGGTAACTATGCACTGACCACCGGCCGGTAACATTTTTTTAATTACCCTAAGGAGATAAGTGTACCCGTGGTAAAATAGAACACCGTATTTTGTAAGGCCCATTATGTATATTATAAAGCTGTAGCGCGTGATACATTTTGATGATTAGCCTGAACCCTGTATAGAGGAATACGCTTAATGTTTTATTCCCTCCCACCCGTTAACATTATTGACAAGATATGGGATATGGAGGTGAAGGAAACAGAAAAGAAGAAAAATAGATATTTTAAATATATGTCGGAGTGTAGCGTGTTATTATTGTTGTTATTATTGGTATTCGGTGAGAGTGTTTGCGATCCGACCCTATATGGTTTGGGGTGCTACCTGACGGACACCGGGTGTGCTCGCGGTCGTGGGATGTAAACACCCAATCTAATGATAGGGGTGGGGACCTTCAGGATATAAGGTGGATAGATTGACGGGGGAGTCAGTTTTTAGTTTTGATTTGAGAGAAGAGCTCTGTGTGACCGCGAGTTCGTTGAAAGTTCGAAGATGGAGCCTTTCTCCGACATATATATTGTATATTGTAAGAAACAGTAGCTGTACATATTTATTAAGAGAATAAGTCCTTAAGCACGACCATTCCGGGCAGTCATGGCGCTACGCACGAAGGAGAGGTACACTTAATTAATATAAAATATTAAAACACAAAATATAAAAATTTTAAAATATTTGGTATTATTTAAAACATAAATATAAAAAGATAAAATATACAAAAATTAAAAAAACTTATTAGTGTAAAATATAAAAAAAAAAAAAAATTAATAGTCGTCATCGGTATCGTAGTCCGAGTCCCTGCAAAAAAAATAAATAATAATATTACTACTCATGTGTGCCACACACACACACATACGTGGTGGTCCATATATAGCATAAATTAATACGCACCCATTGTAATCTGTAATCGGCGCCAGCCCAAACAGCGACCTTAATCCGAATATATCCTCCTCGTCCCAGTCCAGGTCTTCGAAGAGGAGCCAGCCGTTGAGGGCGTCCCTCCGTGCACAACGCTGGCTCCTCTTCTCCAGCATGTGTCTAATGCATATGTAGCCTCGGAGCTTTAATAAATAAACAACACGTTATATAATAAAACTTCTTTTAAATATTAAGCTTGTGTATTAATAGAAGCTTAGAGGACACTACACTCACTATTACGTGTACAGCACTTTGTCGTCCCACCATGGCTGCTTTTTATGTTCTATCTCTGCGTCGAACGGATGAGTCGAGTCGAGGCGGATGAATCCCTCCAGCCTACCCCCGCCCCTAATATTTTTGTCGGGATGAACCCTCCACATACAGCGTAGCTGCTTCTGGAATGCTGGTGCCCCTCTTTCGCTCTATCTAGCGAGCGATGCGCAAATACGGCTGACGTGGGAGTACCACTGTCTTGACCAGCCCTATGAAATCTCGGCCAGCGTAAACCCCTACTACGGCTATCTCTTATGTGCAACTATGCAAAAAATAAGGGCCATGGTGGGGAAAAAGATGGTTACCTGTGAGCCGTCCTCGCAGCATCCTGTCATTACCGTGGTGACAAGGGACATACAGCGAGAGTAAAAAAAAAAGAAGCGACGAGTGAAGTGATAGTGAAGTAAAAAAAAAAAGTTGAGAGCACATACGCAGCGCGTATTTTTTTAAAAAAGCGGTATGTATAATAGCGTATACAGGGTGTCCCAGAATTGCTTTTCGACCGGAAAGTGGGCGATGCCTGGAGGTGCCCTGAGTACCTTCCCGCAAACCGTTTGCCAAAATTCGCAATAGTTTTTAAATGAGAAGCATTTAAGTGCGACCAATCAGAACGAAGGATTTCCGCGGATTCATTCGCGGATGCCAAAGATCGCTGCTTTGCAATAGCTTCCTACAAATTCCGCGCCTAGCAATTGTTTCATAGTCCGAGCGAGCGTCATAGGATTCGTTGACAAACTCCCAATATGGGCATGGGCGTGACTTAGGCTGGCGCAGCAGCTACACGTGCAACGCGCGATCGGCAATTGTTTTGGGATACGCATTCAGCCAGACGAAAACCGGTACACGGTGTCCAAAACGTCATGCACTGAATTTTATAGCAGTCCGAAAGAAAACAGATTATTAAAGTGAGAGGGAGACGGGAGGGTGGGTGGTGGGACTGATGCATTAAATTTAACATGACTTGATAACTAAGCATAGAAGTATTATTTCTTCGTCCTGTGAATAGCCATATCGAATTTCCAAGACATCGCGATTGCTGATTTCAAAGTTATAGAGTACTCATCGATTCTAGAGACTGTAAACAATACGTAAAATAGGAAAATAGATTAGGAGAGAAACGCAAAGACACGTATACCTTTTTTTCGTTCCTAGAATGTCCACACCAAATTGCAGCCCTTTGCGACTTCCGGTGGCAAAGTTACGCAACACTTGTCGACTTTGAATTTTCAGAAAAATACGTCAAATTGAAAAAATTATTTGAGAACGAAATGCACAAATACGTATCCCCTTTTTTCGTCACTCGAATGAGTATGCAAATTTTCAGACCTTTGCGAGTTACGATGTGAAAGTTACAGAGAGATAGCCGATTTTTTAGTCGACAAGTGTTGCGTAACTTTGCCACCGGAAGTCGCAAAGGGCTGCAATTTGGTGTGGACATTCTAGGAACGAAAAAAAGGTATACGTGTCTTTGCGTTTCTCTCCTAATCTATTTTCCTATTTTACGTATTGTTTACAGTCTCTAGAATCGATGAGTACTCTATAACTTTGAAATCAGCAATCGCGATGTCTTGGAAATTCGATATGGCTATTCACAGGACGAAGAAATAATACTTCTATGCTTAGTTATCAAGTCATGTTAAATTTAATGCATCAGTCCCACCACCCACCCTCCCGTCTCCCTCTCACTTTAATAATCTGTTTTCTTTCGGACTGCTATAAAATTCAGTGCATGACGTTTTGGACACCGTGTACCGGTTTTCGTCTGGCTGAATGCGTATCCCAAAACAATTGCCGATCGCGCATTGCACGTGTAGCTGCTGCGCCAGCCTAAGTCACGCCCATGCCCATATTGGGAGTTTGTCAACGAATCCTATGACGCTCGCTCGGACTATGAAACAATTGCTAGGCGCGGAATTTGTAGGAAGCTATTGCAAAGCAGCGATCTTTGGCATCCGCGAATGAATCCGCGGAAATCCTTCGTTCTGATTGGTCGCACTTAAATGCTTCTCATTTAAAAACTATTGCGAATTTTGGCAAACGGTTTGCGGGAGGGTACTCAGGGCACCTCCAGGCATCGCCCACTTTCCGGTCGAAAAGCAATTCTGGGACACCCTGTATATTTATTTAGTATAATATTTGATTTAAAAAAAAAGTTTTTGTATATCTGTTATCTTTTCGTTTATTTCTAGACGATCCGTCAGCCTGTCGTCTATCTAGAGACACGCAGCCTATAGGGTATAAAAAACAAAGAGTGGTACGTATAACAGCGTATATATCTATTTTATATATATATGTATAATGTACTTTTTGTAATCCTTAGTCTTACGCTCGTTTTTTTTTCACACCTGTTTCTAGAAATGGCGCCGCGAATGGCACTTGAAGGGGGTGGCGACGGTGTAGGTGACGATAGGGACACCCCGTCGCCCAGGCCGGACGATGCATTCTTCGAGGCCCTACATAACGGCCTCTGTCTTTACGGCTACATCTATACATACCGCTGGGATGAGCTATGCGCCGGGTGCGTGAGTGAGCTACCACCGGACATGCAAGCGTTATACACTCCCCACAGCTTGCACTATTTGTTGCTTGACACTACAATGGTCTTCAACTTGGCGCGGTGCACAACCTGTGCGCGGAGTGTGTTGCTCGAGCACGCACCCGGCGCATGCCCAGGGTGTGTCCTGCTCTATGAGGCCACTAGAGACACCCTGGTGCGGTTTGGGTATGGGCAGGTTAACCTAATTTCTTGAATAATAGTAGTAGTAGTAGTAGTATAGGTTTATATTATATATATATATTTTCCTACATACATATTATTATTAATTGCTTACATTACTTATATATCTAACCTAGCTTAGCATTATTTACGCTACATATATATCGTTGTTGTTATTATTACTCCCATTTTTTTTTAATTTTATCATTATACTTACTATTATTATGAATTGCTTACATATATATACTCTACGCCTATTATTATTATTTACGTTATATATATATTATCGTTATTATATTAATATACAGTCCATAATAAAAAAAAAATTAGCAAAATTATATCTTTAATTTATATAATTAAATGCCCAGACCACGCACCTTTTTTCATGAAACAGATCTTAACACGTGTATCCAGATTTACACCGGGAATATTGTATCCTACCACCGCCACCGCCACCATAGATCTTATTATCGTGCGCATACTGGCGATCAGCCAAATGCTTCTTTCGCACAAAAGCGTCGTAGTACTCTCGGGCAATTCTATCGTTTTTCCGCAAATCAGTACTAAATACATTCTGGAAGGCATGCATCCCGAAGCCTGAGGAGAGGTAGTGTAGAAACATCATACAGAATTGGCCGCACACCGTTGACGTCTCGCTCTGAAGCTGCTGGGTGTTCCATCGGAAGGATCGACAGTTCCGTCGGAGTCTCGATGCGTGGTGATGATTCAGCGGTGGTAATCCGTAGCTGTCAAAGTAGTAGCCGTCTCCGTCAGCGTCCACGTACATGGCAACCCAATGTGCTCCTGGCTTCGTATGGTCGTCCGTGTTGGCGATAATAGCAGCGGGTTTCGACCAGCTTCGGGGTATTCTATCAGCTGCGTAGACACCCGTCGTATGCTCCGATATACCGCGAAGGCCAAGGTAAAGGTCTAGCGTGTTCATATATGCGGTCCGTTATTTCGAAGCCAGAATTCAAGACGCAATGCGTTGTTCAGAGCGCAGGTGAACGATCCTCGGCTCTCCTTACAGGGGTGAACGATGCACTTGCAATGGTCACAATTCGGTGGGAAGTCCTCGTATGGTGAGTTATCGGGGGTTTCATCCAAATTTATAACCTCCCTTGCCATAACGGTCTGCAGAAAAAGTACGCTCTCCGGACCTCGCGTGTATATGCTCCGCGAAATACCGGCAATATTTCGGAGATTGTTGTATAACTGTTTGTACGTTACACCACCGTCGAACCACTCTAGACCGTGTCGATAGCGGGTCATGGTGTTGTTCTCGCTTCTGATCGTCGGTGGTAATTCGTTGAAATCGCAGGGTGGTGAAACGATCCAGTGGCCTATGTATTTTCTTTCCACAGCCACGACGCCGATCTCTTTCGGCGCCAGACGTCCCTCGGAGTCTTTGAAGTACTCAATCTCGATCACGAAATCCATCGCTGCGGTGCTAACTCGAAGGCGTTCAACGAGAAACTAACGGCGATGCTGACGATCACGGGCGATACCGAGTGCACAAAAAGACGATGACGCATACCCTAAACTGCTGACCTATGTATTTTCTTCGATTGCTTATCCGCCGTAATCTACGACGATTTGCCGCGAGGCGTCGATCTCCAGAACGTTATCGTACTCAGCGTAAACGATGCAGTTTACGGTGGTGGCCTACGGTTCGTCGAAGCGTACCTCAATTCGTACACTGCCGTGCTTGATCAGGTTCCAGTGGGTGTTGCTGTTTGCCGAGAGATCGGGTGTAAGATCGAAAACGAACAGGCAGTAGCCGTCTGCGTAAGCGTTCCTATATATCGAATTACCCTCGTTAAGGAAGTGTATACCCGTGCCACTGAAGAGGGTATGATACGCGTCCACGTAAAGACCGGATTTGCCGAAATCGGTCTGCAACGCTTTCGAGGGTACTTGAACACCGTCGACGTACAGCGATAGGAAATTAATACGATATTTTTTAAAATTGAACGGGTTGAGTTGATAGTTGCCATTGAAGGCCTTGTTATCGACGAAGCCTATTATAATACGCTTAGGTAATTGGCCGAGAATCACGTTGTCCATAGTGCCACCGTGCAAACCGGCATGCATCGTCAGTGCCTTGACCTCTACACGCGTAAGCGGATACTTTGCAGTTGTCTTTGATAGCATTTTAGAATGAGCAATTAGAATACCGGGACTTATTTTGGCGCGTCTAACGAGGAGCGTGGCCTCCGTTATATGTAAAGAACACTCGCTCTTTGGATCCATGAGGGAGAAACCGTCTCTGGTGCGTACGAGACGTAAACGGAGCTCAACACCATTTAATAAAAATTTTTCCTGGTTAAACACATCGCAATGCAAATGACCGATCAGATCGACCGTCTTGTCTTTACCGACGAACGCCTGCCTATTCACGAGACTCATATTTCAGCCCGCTGTATCGTCCATATGACCGGGCGTGTCGTCGTACCAGAGCACGCTCGAGAGGTGGGACCCCTTGGCGGCTGGCCCATAATTTAATAGCGTCTCTATGTAGGCCCTGTAAGCGTACGCGTTATTAGGCGGTGATACGAGTTTCTGATTAAGAAACACGTCCACCTGATTGAACAGCGAGTGTAGCAGATTGTTAACAGGGGCTGCTTTGCTCAGAGCGTCAGAGGCTAACGCATCCTTGGATCGTAGCTGCACGCGTAAACTCAGCATGGTGTGTGCTAGATCGAGGTACTCGTCGCCGTTACCCGGCACGACAAATTCAATGGGCGAGTCATCGGTCAGCGATGAGATGGGCTTGTAGTGTACCCACTGCGCGCTCTCTATAGTGGTCTCTGTCGGTGGCAGTGTAAAGAGCTCGAGCTCCGATTTCATAGACTCGCAGGAGTGCGCGTGTAGAAAGGCCATGATAGAAGTAGCGTTTAGGAGAAGATGTCCAGCACACTCCGCTTTACTTTCTTACTAGCGATCCTACGACGATTTTTGGGTTTCTTGGTTTTTGACTTTATTTCTTTTACTACTTTTTTTCTTCCCCGTACGTCTCTTACGCTTGTTAGCAGTTCTTGAGGCGATGCTCCTTCCAGCGACGCCGATGATAGAGTGGGCGCCGCGTGGTCGTTTTACAGCTTTATAGCCCGATCCTTTCATGAGCTCGTCAATTTTCGCCTCCGCCTTACGTTTAAGATTCATACCCGATTCGGTGGCCCTGGTGCGAAACGCCTGTTTCAGCGGAGCGCCGCGCTCACTGACGTCCGTCAAGATATTCATGCCCGCGCGCACCGCCTCCTTACCGACGGCTCGGGCTTCTCTCGATAGCAAAGGTAACACACGCCGAAACAGACCACCGAGAAAGCTACCAATACCATGTCCTCGCTGATAAGGCGACCCCGCGAATATCCGAAATTTCGTGGAATATCCCCCACCGATCTGCGACTCGTAGTAGTCGGTGTAATGAGCCATCAGTCTAGCCGTTTAAAGTGTAGTGTTACGGAGAGCGTTCCTGATTCGAATGGTATAGGTTCGCCTAGTTGATCTCTTATATCGATGTTGATCGTTTGAAAAGTCGTGCGGAGCAGCGGTATATACTTTAACGGTGAAAACGAGAGTACTTTCATGGCTGCGTACGCGTATTTGTTATCCGTTTGCAGGGGAACCACACGAAGCAAGGGTGTTTGGACGTCTCCGGTGATATACGGCTCGCAGACATCGGTGTAAACAAAAAGCATCTTAGGTAGGGCGTTGATCAGGCTAATCGGCTGATCGGCCATCACAACGGGCTGTGCTTTCGATACCACGACCGATTCGGGAAAACTTAGGATGCGCGCCAGAGACCGGCAGAGTCTCAGTTCGTGTGGGTCGTCTAGATCGTTATCGGTAGAGACGAGCGATACGCTAGCGTAACCGCCTCTACAGAGCTCTAATTGCAGACGGCCCTTCATAGCCCTGGTAGCGTTTATTTCGTCAACGAGTGTCTTTACGTCGTCATAAACACCGTGCGCCACGTTAGAACCCGTCATCATAAGACCCACTATCGGTTCTTTGTGGTTCTTCCGCGGTTTGGTGCGGGTGGTGACCACGTCCACGTGATCCCAGTCTTTTAACGCTGCGGGCACGTGAAGAAAGGTCATAGGGATCTGTATTTCGACCAGAGCAACAGCCCATACCCCATTTAAATCGATCTGATGCGGTAGATGCGTAGTAAAACTGGTAGTTTTATTTTCGGGATAGTACGACATACTGCTGTTACTGGGCAGAACGAGATAAAACTGGTCCTTCATTGTTCTTTAAGCGGGCAGCCGGTATCCACGAATTAAATATCTCGGGGTAACCGACCCAGCTCACCAGTACTTTTTGGGCTTTCCCACGGCCGCTTCGTTTTATAACACGATCGACGAGAAACGTGTGCTTTGCGAGGTCCTTGCGGACTCGAAAGAGCTCCTCCTCGTAAAAAATACCGTCAATCTCCTCGCCGGCAAGATCTTCTAAGATGTAGACGGGTGGTTCTCTCGTTGTACCTAGGCGTACGATTTTAAAAATCTCTCGAGTCCAGCCCCCCTCGTAACCTTTCGCAAAAGGGTTCCTAGCGCTACTGATGCGTACCAGGTCACCGACACCGTATTTAGGGGTACGCGGGCTCGCTGTGGCGTATCGCATGGACAGGTTCATACGGGCTGTAGCGGCATTATACATGGTTACGTCGACTGGACGCATTCTTATCGCAGAGTGACGTGTCGTATTGTACGATTCCACGAGGCTCTGAAGAATATCTATGTACCGCCGCGTGTTTCTATGTGTAAAGTAACGCCACATACGCTCCTTCAGAGTACGGTTGTAGCGTTCGACGACAGCTGCCTTTACGTCGGGGCTGCGCGCTACGCGGAATCCTATGCCGAGCTCCTCGAGCAGACGCTGCAGTTCGCCATTGGTAAACTCTTTACCTTTGTCTGTTTGTAGGTACACGGGTATCCTATTCTTACTACGTGTCAAAACCCTCCGGAATGCCGCTGCTACCGTTGCAACGGACTTATCGCGTAAAGGCTCGACCCAAGCGTATTTGCTGAGTACATCGATTATTACAAGTATATACGTGTAACGATCGTTGTACTCCTTCAACGAGCGAAGGTCCACAAGATCAGCCTCCCAAACATCGTCGATATTGCTGACGGCGTAAGAGCGGCGCTGAAACGTACGACGTACGGGCTTATGCAGCGTATACGCGTCCTGCGCCTAACCAATGTACGACGGAATCTCGCTTTACCCTACCCTTAACCGCTCGCTCGAGGTTACCGATACCGGCGTACGAAGACGGCTCTGCTGGTGTGTAATAAAGTCGCCTCAGAAGACTGTCATCACCCGACTTCTTCTTCTTCTGTTTCACGGTAGCCTTAACCATTCTAATCTTTTCTTTTTCTCGGTATCGTTGGCTGTACTAGCCGACACGGATCGTGTATGTCTTTTTCCCACGACCTCTTCTTCCCCGGAGTCTCTAAACACTTCCTGAAAGGCCTCGCCAAATTCCTCCTCCGTGGACGAGCTCTGAGTCGTGTCGATAGGGCGCGGTACGATTGTTACACGGCGCGGTGCCTGATTACTGAGAGGCGTCGTGTTGCTCCCCTCCTTCCATAGACGCTGATTGCCAATAAATTCGCGCGGTATACCAGCAGTACGGAGGAGCCGCGCAAACAGCAGACTCCCCGCCAGTCTCGCTGTTTTTCTCTCACGCATAGCGTCATTGATTAAATCAACGATGTTGGCGTCCTGCACGACGGCTCCACCGATACGCGTAACGCCCTGTTTACTCCACGAAATGTATGGTGAGCCAGCGTTACGCAACATGCCTAGTAAGAGCCGCGCCTTAGTCCTGTACTTTTGGGGTATACTGGCAATAATGTCGTCGTCGTCAGCATGGGCGGTCGGGCTCCGGGCGTTATCCTCCGCAGAATTGTTTTTTTTTTCTTGTTATCGCTATCGGCGTGCCTATCCTCGTCGACGTTATTCGCAGGTCCTCGATAAAGTGTAGATAACGCTGCAGCACCTGATTGTACATCTTCCACTTTTCGCGCTCGTCAATGAAATTCGGCGAGTGTAGGATCTCCTTCATCGACGCGTCTAATCTGCTTAAGGGGGTCCCAGGGGTTTGTACGGTGCAGAGTTGTGAAAATTGTAATGTGAAAATAATGCATTATTTATTACAAAAAAAATGAATAATAGAATTCAGTTCCCATTACCCATTACTTTATTAATGAGTAATGGAACTCAGATCGGTCGCCCATTACTTTATTAAGGGATCATTCTGGTTTAGGCGGTCAAAAAAAGACTATTTTCATTAATTTTTTTAGGAAGGAATTGTTATAAATATTTATAAAAAGTTTGTTGAGGTTAACTAATACACTCTTAAAGTACATAGAAAAAATTTTTTTTTTCCACTCTTCTAATTCTTCAAAATGGCAGGTGACTGTAACTCCGTGAAAAAAAAGTAGTTCACTGGCGGCGGTGATATCTCGATAATGGCTGATCGAAAATGAAAAAATCAAAATTATTTACATTCAGTATACGTGTAGCTCTAGTATGAACTACGGATATTAATTTTTAACAATAAATAAAAAAATGGCGGACATTTAAAAAAAAATTTCAAAAAATAAGGTTTTTTTAAACGGTTTTTGGGCCACAAAAAGAGTAAAAATCAAAATTTAAATTCGATCGTAGTTCAGACGAGAGCTGTTTATGTGTACAATATATGGTTAAAATTTCATGAAGATCGGTTCAGTGGTTTCGGAGAAATCACCGCCGCCGACCGTAAAAATGTAGTTTCGAGAAAAACGCGTTTAAAGTTTTAAGTTAGACAATAGGCATACGGGCGAGCGCGCTCAGGTAGTAAAAGTTGCTATGAACAAGTCAGAAAATAATATGGTTAGACTGTTCCGATCATTCTAATTTTTTGACACAATACTTTGAAAAAATGCAAAAAAAAAATCGATTTTTTGAAAATTATAAACCAGAATGATCCCTTAATGAGTAATGGAACTCAGATCCATTATCCATTACTTTTTTAATGAATAATGGAACTCAGATCGGTCATCCATTACTTTATTAATGAGTAATGAAACTCAGATCCATTATCCATTACTTTTTTAATGAATAATGGAACTCAGATCGGTCACCCATTACTTTATTAATGAGTAATGGAACTCAGATCCATTATCCATTACTTTTTTAATGAATAATGGAACTCAGATCGGTTACCCATTACTTTATTAATGAGTAATGGAACTCAGATCCATTATCCATTACTTTTTTAATGAATAATGGAACTCAGATCGGTTACCCATTACTTTATTAATGAGTAATGGAACTCAGATCCATTATCCATTACTTTTTTAATGAATAATGGAACTCAGATCGGTCACCCATTACTTTTTTAATGAATAATAGACCTCACATACATCGTCCATTTTTTTTAGTGGTTAACTATACTCAGATCTATAATGTCTATGATAAAGAAATGGGTAATATCACATTACTTCCGAAAATTCTGCTAAATAAATAAATAAATTGAAAAATCGTTCAAAAAATAAATAAATAAATAGATTAATTGAAAAATCGTTCAAAAAATAAATAAATAAATAGATAAATCGAAGAATCGTTCAAAAAATAAATAAATAAAATATCGAAGTCTGCGGTCCTATGCATATGCGTAATTGTCAGGATGGGGATCACGGAAAATAGATTTCAAACCATTAATATCTTTAATAATAACATTTTAATATCGCAGTTTATAATTTCCATTAATTTATATATTAATGTAAATATCCATAGTCTGTTAAATTTTGTATTTTTCACCACCGCCAATTATATCTATTGTCTCGAAATTTCGGTGGAGGGAGGCGGGATGGGGCGTACGTTGGATTTCGTATTTTTTTTCAATCCGGTTCAGATTTTCAGTATGAAAATATATGTTGCTGAAAATTATGCTTAAAATATGTTGCACTTTCATCGTTTGATTTATTATTAATCGTTGTCGACAAAATTTACCAATTATTTTTTTTGCTTGTAACTATCATGTTTCAAGTACAAAGTCGTCACTGTGGCCATAAATTTTGTTAGTCATGAATGACGCAGACTGTGAATGCTGGCAGAAGACATCCAGAGTCTGTGGGGTTATTCGTTTTGTCCACTGGTCGACAAAAATTAAAAAAATAAGGAAATAAGAATAAAGCGAAATGCAAAAAAAAATATATATATACATTATACATATATATATTTGATATCGCTACTTACTGTTACAATTATTTTTTTCTTCATTGCTGGTTTTGTGAAAAGTGATTTCACTTTTCGTGAAAAATACCAAATTTAACAGACTATGGATATTTACATTAATATATAAATTAATGGAAATTATAAACTGTGATATTAAAATGTTATTATTAAAGATATTAATGGTTTGAAACCTATTTTCTGTGATCCCCATCCTGACAATTACGCATATGCACAGAACCGCAGACTTCGATATTTTATTTATTTATTTTACGAACGATTTTTCGATTTATCTATTTATTTATTTATTTTTTGAACGATTTTTCAATTAATCTATTTATTTATTTATTTTTCGCACGATTTTTCAATTTATTTATTTATTTAGCAGAATTTTCGGAAGTAATGTGATATTACCCATTTCTTTATCATAGACATTATCCATTACCGATTTAAAAATCGGTGATGGATCTGAGTATAGTTAACCACTAAAAAAAATGGGTGATGTATGTGAGATCTATTATTCATTAAAAAAGTAATGGGTGACCGATCTGAGTTCCATTACTCGTTAATAAAGTAATGGGCGACCGATCTGAGTTCCATTATTCATTAAAAAAGTAATGGATAATGGATCTGAGTTCCATTACTATCATTAATAAAGTAATGGGTAACCGATCTGAGTTCTATTATTCATTAAAAAAGTAATGGATAATGGATCTGAGTTCCATTACTCATTAATAATGTAATGGGTTACCGATCTGAGTTCCATTATTCATTAAAAAAGTAATGGATAATGGATCGGAGTTCCATTACTCATTAATAAAGTAATGGGTAACCGATCTGAGTTCCATTATTCATTAAAAAAGTAATGGATAATGGATCGGAGTTCCATTACTCATTAATAAAGTAATGGGTAACCGATCTGAGTTCCATTATTCATTAAAAAAGTAATGGATAATGGATCTGAGTTCCATTACTCATTAATAATGTAATGGGTTACCGATCTGAGTTCCATTATTCATTAAAAAAGTAATGGATAATGGATCTGAGTTCCATTACTCATTAATAATGTAATGGGTTACCGATCTGAGTTCCATTATTCATTAAAAAAGTAATGGATAATGGATCTGAGTTCCATTACTCATTAATAATGTAATGGGTTACCGATCTGAGTTCCATTATTCATTAAAAAAGTAATGGATAATGGATCTGAGTTCCGTTACTCATTTATAAAGTAATGTGTAATGGACTCGATTTATATCTCCCATTTTTTAAATAATGCGTAAAAAAAACGATAATGTGTTGTACGCCAACTTAGGGCTGAAGATTTTCTCCCCCCCTCGCCCTTTCCGTCAATCGCCCGGGCGCCCGGCGGCCGCCATAAGCGCGGTAGTACGCCGCGCCACCGCTAGGGGGTCGCCGCGCTCTGCGTAGCCCACACGCGAAGGCGCCCCCACGCCCACATATGATGGGGACAAAAACCCCATTAGAGAACGAGTAGTTTCACCCAGAAAAAAGTAAATAAAGTGTTGTGACTTACTACGTTTCTGTTGGACTACGAGTTACCTGCCCTTCTCGCTCGCTCCGTACCTCGGCAGCGGCAGACTTCCTCGCTCGCTCCGTACCTCGGCAGCGGCAGACTTCCTCGCTCGCTCCGTACCTCGGCAGCGGCAGACTTCTCGCTCGCTCCGTACCTCGGCAGCGGCAGACTTCTCGCTCGCTCCGTACCTCGGCAGCGGCAGACTTCTCGCTCGCTCCGTACCTCTGCAGCGGCAGACCTCTCGCTCGCTCCGTACCTCGGCAGCGGCAGACTTCCTCGCTCGCTCCGTACCTCGGCAGCGGCAGACTTCTCGCTCGCTCCGTACCTCGGCAGCGGCAGACTTCTCGCTCGCTCCGTACCTCGGCAGCGGCAGACTTCCTCGCTCGCTCCGTACCTCGGCAGCGGCAGGCTTCCTCGCTCGCTCCGGACCACGGCAGCGGCAGACTTCCTCGCTCGCTCCGTACCTCGGCAGCGGCAGACTTCCTCGCTCGCTCCGGACCTCGGCAGCGGCAGAGTCCATACCTCGCTCCAGGGGACAGCCGCTTTGTGGATCCAGTGCAGCCGGCTTCATCGGACGTCAATGCCCAAACGCGCGGGCCGAAGGCACCACCGCCCCGCTCACCCTCAGGGTACCTCCGAGGCAACCCGGCCAACGTCGAAGCTCTCGCCCCCTGCTTCTCCGCACTCTTCGGTGAAGGAGAACCACCCTGGGCCAACCGTTCCTCGAACCCCAGGCAAGGATCTGGAACGCGCTTGGATAATCCCCGCGGGGAACCGACGGGTGCTCTACGAGTCATCCCATCCCGGGAACATCCGGATACCCCCGGCCCTCCATATCCGGCCAGCAGACCTCTCACACCGGAGCCTTTCACATGCAGATCCGGCTGGGATCCCGGCTCTCCGACCGCTACCCATCGCGCCTACAGACTTAGGCAGCTACGCACGCATCCCCAACAAGAAAGATCCGCGACGACTGAAGGGAATCATCGTTAGCCTCTTCGGGCCCGATAGCGACCCCCTCCCGACGAGGTCCAGGGACGGACGCGCTCCGGCTCACCCTGCGTCTGCACTACGCGCTTAGATATCGCGCCCAACCGGTCCTTATAAGGACCACCATTCCACGCTGTCTCACATTGATACCGTTCGCGGCTTACTAAAGGTAGCCCCCCACCCTCCCTACCTCGCGGGAGCGGTATCAATTTGGCGCCCGACGTGGGGCCCACCCCAGTAATTCTCCGCTGATGCCAGTCGAACACACTCCACCTAGGACGTCCGATCGCCTACGTGGATTGCCCCCACAGTACGCACTTCTGGGAGTGCCAAAACACCCAGTGGCGCCTGACACCCAAGCAAACCAACCCCACAAAATGAATTCTACCAAAGGGCCGGAAGAACCGGCAGGATCACACAACAGCAACCCACCGAGGGACCGACCCGAGCCTCCATACTCAACGCGACCTCCGCCAGCACCTGAATCCATTCCGACCCCCGATCGAATGGAGGGTAACCAAGGCCACGTTCTCGAAAATCTGGGAATCCTACTACAAGCCTTGGCACAACAGCCGCAGTTGCCTCTCCCCACTTACGGGGGGGGAGACCACGAAGATCCGAAGCGCTTCATCAGGAAATGCGAAGAATACTTTGGCGTCTGTCGGACTCCCGCTTCCTCCTGGACTCGCGTAGCGGCCACCGGATTACGAGAAGAGGCGGAACGCTGGTGGAACTGCTACAAGCCCTTGGACTTCGACTGGATCAAATTCCAGGAATTGCTATTAAGTGCCTACGACAGCCCGGCTGTGATCTCCCGCCTAAACGCCCAGCTGTTTTCCAAAAAACAGGGCGACAAAGAAAACACCGGAATATTTCTTCAACAAAAGTATCTACTCTACCAACGTATCCGGGATTCCGATCCGGAAATCGCCAAAGTGGCCACCCTGCTCGAGCTACTGAGGCCACCCCTCCGGATGGTGGTTCGCCTGTCCAAGCCCCAAACTCTTTCATCTTTGATGTCTAGAGCCATCGAGGCAGAATACGATCTTGCCGACCAGACACCCACATATAGGTCCCGAAAGGAAGAGGGGAAGGAGGAGAAGAAGGAACGAACGTCCCCAATCGAGAAACCTCGGGAGCTGCCCAAATGCTGGCATTGTCCCGAAAGACACTATCACAAGGACTGTCCCGTCTTGGCCCAAAGACAAGCTGAAGCCAACGCGGGAAACGCCAAACGGGCGGTCGAGACCCCGAGCCCGCCTGTCAACCAGAACTAGGGGTCACCGAACAAAGCACCGGAAAGGGGGAGCTGCCACATGTGCTGGTCCGATTAGGTCGTCACGAACTCAACGCAGCGGTCGACTGTTTCGCCAGCGACTGCTTCATTCGTACGGATTATGTACCAACGGACTGTCAAATCCAACCAGTCCCCTCATCGGCCAACCTCGCGGGGGAACGAACGTCTATGCCTCTGGAGGGAAGAGCCAAGGTGACCATCATTATACAAAATCACCCATTGGAAATCGAAGCGTGGGTCGGGCCCACTATTCGCGAACCTCTCATACTGGGTTATCCCTGGTTAAGAGCCCAGAGGGCGATCTTGGAATTCTCCAGCGGGACCATATACTTGGGACAGCAACAGCGGTTCTCGACCCAACTGATCGATGCACCTATCCCCGCGATTGCGGAAAAAACCTTCGATGGAAGCCAACTCCAACATGAATTTCCCGAAGAGCATCAGGAAGCCTTCCGACAATTGGCGCAACAGTTTTCCCCATTATTCGCCTACCCGGGGGGGCTATGTCAGACCCAGACTACGGAGCACTCCTTGGCAATCACAACGTCTCGAATAATCCGCGTCGAGCCCTATGGCTACTCGGCGCCGAAGAGGCAGATCATCCAAGACCAAGTACGAAACATGCTCAACGAGGGAATCATAGAATCCAGCACATCTCCATACAACTCCCCTATTGTCCTCGTCAAGAAGGGAAACGGAGAGACAAGATTCTGTATAGACTATCGGAAGCTCAACGACAGCACCGAGGATGTAGTACAACCCATTCCTAAGATCCACGACCTTCTCAAACTGATGGGTCCAGCCCGTATCTTCTCCACGATCGACTTAAAGAGTGGGTACTGGCAAATTCCCATGAGTGAAAACAGCAAAAAATTCACGGCATTCACCACCCCCTCGGGAAGATCCTTCCAGTTTCGAGTGATGCCTTTCGGGCTGAAGAATGCGCCGAGCACCTTTCAACGGTTCATGTCCCAAGAAGTCCTCGTCGGATATGTCGAACGGTTCAGCTTGGCGTATCTAGACGACATTATCATCTATTCCAACACCTGGGAGGAGCATTTTCAACACTTGGAATTGGTTTTTGAACGATTAAAGATTCATAAGCTCACCTGTTCAGTTGAAAAATGTGCTTTTGGAATGGAAAAAATGAAATATCTCGGCCACCTCGTTTCCAATCGCGGGAATGAGGCCCGAACCGAGCATATCAACGCTATTTCAGGGTTCTCCCCCCCTACAAACAAAAAAGAGTTACAGAAGTTCCTCGGGACCTGCAACTGGTTGAGGGAGTATATTCCCCACTTTGCCACCCTCACCGCCCCTCTGACCAACCTTCTCTCGGGAAAGAAACCCTACCACTGGACCCGTGAGGCCCAGATGGCCTTCGAGGGAGTTCAGAAGAAGATGCAACAACCCCTCCAGCTCTGCCGACCGGATCCCGCGTCACCCTACGTAATACAGACCGAAATCAGCGAGGTCGGCTTGGGCGCGGTGTTATATCAACTGGACCCCGAACAAGAGAAGAGAATCGTCAGCTACGGGAGTGCGAAATTCGACGACACTCAAACTCGATACGAGCTCTTCGAAAAAGAATGCCTTGCAGTCGTCTGGGCTATCAGAAGATACCAATCCTATCTAAAAACCCAACCGTTTGTCCTCCGGACCAACCTCAAAGCTCTCGCCTGGCTCGAACGGCTCAAGGACGAAAAATCCAAATTAAGCCAATGGGCCTTACTACTGAATAATCTAAGCTTCACGGCCGTCGCACGAGGGAAACAAAATAACGAGCTTCCTCAGGCCCTGTCACAACAGCCCGCCGGGAGCCCAGCAATTGAACCCTCAGTGGACGAGCGCTTACTGCCGCCGGAACGCCCTCCTCCGGCAACATCCAGCACGCCAGAAGTCTTCGGCATCCTGCCGACGGGGCTTATCGACGAGGTCCTGCAGGGACAACAACGGGACAACCACCTCGCCAAGATCAGTCAAAATCTGGACGATCCAGCTCACAAGGAGTACCGTCTATTCAACAATGGGCTATGGAAAAGGATCCAACAGGCTTGGCGGCTCGTGGTCCCCCAGGAGACCAAGTCCCGAGTGCTGTACGAGTTCCACGATGCAACCCTAGCAGGGCACCCCGGAGCAGATGAAACCATAAGGGCCATACAACGGCAGTACACCTGGCCGCATATGCGGCGAGAGATACGCCAATATGTTCGGGAATGCTACTTGTGTAGTTGTACCAAATCAACAAGGCCCCCGAAGAACGACGTCATCCGACCTCATCGCCCGTCTAGACCCTGGGATACACTAGCAGTCGATCTCATGGGCCCCTATCCTCGGTCCACTAAAGGGAAGCGCTTTCTGCTGGTGGTCACCGATCTCTTTAACAGATGGGTTGAAGCCTTCCCTCTCGGAACTGCCGACGCCCCTGCCATCCTACGCATCATGGAAGGGGAGATCTTCTCCCGATGGGGCTACCCTCGGGCCATCCTCTCGGACAACGGTCCTCAATTCTGTGGAAAGAAGTGGATAGCAGCCCTGGCCCAGTGGCAAATAGACCACTGGACCACACCCATTTACCATCCACGAGCCAACCCGACCGAAAGGAGGAATCAAGAACTGAAGAAAGGATTGCGGCTTCACCTACATGGTGGGAATCAAAGACGATGGGACGAATACCTACCACAGATCCTATTCACGCTCCGGGGCCGCCAAAATGCTGCGACGGGTCTCTCGCCCAGTGAAGCATTATTAGGAAGAACCCTGCAGCGTCCAGGGGACTGGAAGTTACGATCTCCCAAAAGTCCGGATAGGGGCGATCGGACCACTCGGATTCAGCAGATCGCCCAACATCAAAAGGTCTACCAGAGGTCCTACGCCCCCCGCTACCAACCGGGGGACATGGTGTACACCAAGGCTCACACCCTTTCCGACGCCACGGAAGGTGTCCACGCCGGATTGTCCTCGCCTTGGGAAGGACCCTTCCGCATCTCACGCTTCCTTGGAAGTAATGTCTTTCTAGTCATGAAAGGTAAACGTCTCTGCAAAGTCCATGGCAATGAGATCAAACCGGCACACGGACCGTCTCAAGGCACGCTGGAGTCCCCAAACCTTACGGGGAGCACCACGTGTCCCACTGGCTCACCCATCCCTGCGGTGATCGCCCAGACAACGGACGGTTCTCCACTGGCTACGCCGGTGAGACCGGAACGCCTCAACCCACACCTGGACGCAGAACCCAACCGGAGGACCTCAGCCCCGCTGCTCAACCCCGGGGACCCTCCACTCACCTCGGACCCTTTACGTCCGCTCTCTCTAAACCAGAACGGCTCAAGTCTCGGCGAGACTCAGGGCCACAAGATGACACCGGCACACGGACCGTCGCAAGGCACGCTGGAGTCCCCAAACCTTACGGGGAGCACCACGTGTCCCTCGGGCTCACCCATCGCTGCGGTGATCGCCCAGACAACGGACGGTTCTCCACTGGCTACGCCGGTGAGACCGGAACGCCTCGACCCACACCTGGACGCAGAACCCAACCGGAGGACCTCAGCCCCGCTGCTCGACCCCGGGGACCCTCCACTCACCTCGGACCCTTTACATCCGCTCTCTCTAAACCAGAACGGCTCAAGTCTCGGCGAGACTCAGGGCCACAAGATGACACCGGCACACGGACCACCTCCAGACACGATGGAATCCTCCAACCTTACGGGGAGCTCCACGTGTCCCACTGGCTCCCCCATCACTGCGGGGATCACCAAGACAACGGACGGTTCTCCACTGGCCACGCCGGTGAGTCCGGAACACCTCGTAACCCACCAGGAAGCAGGACCAGACGAGGGGACCTCTCCCCAGCGGTGCGATGCCAGGGACCTACCTCACCATCAGAAACCTGGGCGTCCACCTACCCGCTCTACCCTCAGCCGAAAGACCCTGCCCCCTGAAGAACGGGTAACCCCTCCCTCCCACCAGTACTATTTAAGGCCCCGCAAACTGAAAGTACCTGACCCGAAAGTATGAGATATCATAGCTGAGCTAGTCCATAAGAATTGTATACCGCCTCTAGCCATTAAGTCTCATACTCCTGTTAACTAATGTTCCTAAAATCTCCGGAAAAGGCCGAGGGGGGGGGGGGAATTGTTGTACGCCAACTTAGGGCTGAAGATTTTCTCCCCCCCTCGCCCTTTCCGTCAATCGCCCGGGCGCCCGGCGGCCGCCATAAGCGCGGTAGTACGCCGCGCCACCGCTAGGGGGTCGCCGCGCTCTGCGTAGCCCACACGCGAAGGCGCCCCCACGCCCACATATGATGGGGACAAAAACCCCATTAGAGAACGAGTAGTTTCACCCAGAAAAAAGTAAATAAAGTGTTGTGACTTACTACGTTTCTGTTGGACTACGAGTTACCTGCCCTTCTCGCTCGCTCCGTACCTCGGCAGCGGCAGACTTCCTCGCTCGCTCCGTACCTCGGCAGCGGCAGACTTCCTCGCTCGCTCCGTACCTCGGCAGCGGCAGACTTCTCGCTCGCTCCGTACCTCGGCAGCGGCAGACTTCTCGCTCGCTCCGTACCTCGGCAGCGGCAGACTTCTCGCTCGCTCCGTACCTCTGCAGCGGCAGACCTCTCGCTCGCTCCGTACCTCGGCAGCGGCAGACTTCCTCGCTCGCTCCGTACCTCGGCAGCGGCAGACTTCTCGCTCGCTCCGTACCTCGGCAGCGGCAGACTTCTCGCTCGCTCCGTACCTCGGCAGCGGCAGACTTCTCGCTCGCTCCGTACCTCGGCAGCGGCAGACTTCCTCGCTCGCTCCGTACCTCGGCAGCGGCAGGCTTCCTCGCTCGCTCCGGACCACGGCAGCGGCAGACTTCCTCGCTCGCTCCGTACCTCGGCAGCGGCAGACTTCCTCGCTCGCTCCGGACCTCGGCAGCGGCAGAGTCCATACCTCGCTCCAGGGGACAGCCGCTTTGTGGATCCAGTGCAGCCGGCTTCATCGGACGTCAATGCCCAAACGCGCGGGCCGAAGGCACCACCGCCCCGCTCACCCTCAGGGTACCTCCGAGGCAACCCGGCCAACGTCGAAGCTCTCGCCCCCTGCTTCTCCGCACTCTTCGGTGAAGGAGAACCACCCTGGGCCAACCGTTCCTCGAACCCCAGGCAAGGATCTGGAACGCGCTTGGATAATCCCCGCGGGGAACCGACGGGTGCTCTACGAGTCATCCCATCCCGGGAACATCCGGATACCCCCGGCCCTCCATATCCGGCCAGCAGACCTCTCACACCGGAGCCTTTCACATGCAGATCCGGCTGGGATCCCGGCTCTCCGACCGCTACCCATCGCGCCTACAGACTTAGGCAGCTACGCACGCATCCCCAACAAGAAAGATCCGCGACGACTGAAGGGAATCATCGTTAGCCTCTTCGGGCCCGATAGCGACCCCCTCCCGACGAGGTCCAGGGACGGACGCGCTCCGGCTCACCCTGCGTCTGCACTACGCGCTTAGATATCGCGCCCAACCGGTCCTTATAAGGACCACCATTCCACGCTCTCTCACATTGATACCGTTCGCGGCTTACTAAAGGTAGCCCCCCACCCTCCCTACCTCGCGGGAGCGGTATCAAATGCATTTAAAAAATAATGCATTTTCCCAACTCTGGTACGGTGTTAACGGTGTCAATGCCTTCCTGACTGTGATGGTGCGCATGAGGCGCTGCACGGCGGTACTGTTTGTTGTGCGCCCAAGTTCTGGGCTCACGGGTTTGACTGCCGGAAAGGGTTTTCGGGAGTCAGGTACTTTGGGATTCGTTGCCCGAGTAAAAAGTTGGAACTTAACTCTCGATAACAAGTAAAAGATTTATTTGAAACAAAATAAGTTACGTTAGAGTACACTATTAGAATTTAACCGTAAACGTGGTGAGTACGAAATCACGAGGCTGGAGGTTAGTACTTCGACTAAGTTACCGAGGTAACACTTCACTCGTAGCTCTCTACTTCGTCTGACGTGCCGACAGGCCGTCTGCTTTTTATATCTTAATTATGGAATTTTTTAGAGATACAATAACCAATGATTGTTTCTATATTTCGCCATGGAGTCGGTGATGTGTCTCCTTTGTTTCCATAATATTGGCGAGCGGAATGTGCCGCGTCGCAGCGTGGCCATTCCGTCGCTTCTGACGTAGGCGCGTTTCCAAATCTATATTATGGTTTACAACATGCCTACCCCCATAAAAAAAGGAAAGATCCATTCTCATGGACTTTTCTTTTAGTCTTCCAATTGCTTCGTAGGTCGTTGTACTGTTTTCCTGCCTCGTAATTTTGCTTACATAAATTTTTGCTGACATCGGGTTCAGTCACCCGAGTGTTTTATAAATTGTACATTTGTTTTACTACCCGTGTACATCGGTTTTATTACAATCGAGTCTTAAATTACGGTGTGACTTGATTTGTATTTGGGGAAGAGTTTCCTATAACTATTACACTAGGTGGAGTAGTTTCTCCGGAAGTAGTTAAGTTTCCCTTTTTTCTTAGGAAATAAATTACTATAATTAGTATAAAAATAGTGATACAACAAATTGTCCCTATTGAATAGGGTATAGGTGACGATATGATATCTATGAAGGTATCGATATTATCCCCTTTTAAGTTATTTTCTAATTCCGATATTTTTTTGCTTAATGCATTTAGTTCGCTAGGATCCTTTATGAGACTTCTTAGCTTAGGTTGTATATAATTATTATTAGATGCGATATAGGGTACAAAGTTGTCAGTAATAAGTGTTAGGTTTAGGGGAGGTAAATAGTTTAAAGTTACGTCTAACTTATATTTTCCTTCGGTTTCTAGAGTGAAACCTTCGGCTGTTAGTTTACATTTTCCTTTTATTTCGATTATACCAGAGCCTTGCATAACTACCCTTTTTGGATTTTCATTATTACATGATACCATCATTTGTTCTGGTTTGTCCGCTACATATAGCCAAGAGTTGGGGTTCTCCATTTCAATTAGGAGTGTGTTTTCGATTTTGATTTGCCTTGTTTCGCATGATAGGGGGTACGACGATGGATTTGTAAAAAGTTGGGTTTCGCAGGAACCGTATGATCTAATTTTGAATACTGGGTGTCTTGCTTCACACAGGTATTGACCCATAATTTTCTTACAGTTGTCCAACTCGGTTCGCGTCATCCTGATGAATGTTTGCATTTCGTGTCCCACTATTGCGTAGTTCTCTTCCGCCTTTATATAGGCGTACGTGCCATTTTTCATGTGGACAGGCAGAGAGTGTATTCGGTTTACGTGGTACTCTTGGGATGATATCAGCGGTATTTTGATTATTGTAACGATGGAGCTACCTTCGCTATAGGCCTCTATTTCTGAAATCTCTTTGAGGTATCTTGCGTTTTCGGGTATCAAGGCTATTGGATAGTTTAACCCTTGAGGTAAATGTTCTAAAGATTCTTTCAGTAGTTTAATTATTTTTGGATATGATACTATCCCTGGATATAAGACTCCCTTTTGGATTTCCACCAGATATTCTACAAGATCCTGAACACATCCATGGAACATTTCGATGTATAACGAAAGGATAATAAAATGCTCATCGAGTTCTTCTCGGAAAGATTCCAGTCTGAATCCTTCGTCCATTTGTTGTTTGATATGAGATATGAGGTTGAACAGCATCATCTCGTTGTGTTCAGCGTTAGCTGCGGTTTCATTTATCATCCGCAAATTTGCTTTGGTGATTTGCACTTGATTTTTTAGAGCGGTTTTTTACGCGCTTCCTTCTTTATTAAGAGTCATTATTTGCTCATTTATTAGTTTGGCATCCTCGGCATCCATTATACCGAACAAAAATTTGGCTAAAGATCCTAGTCCGTCAATAAGTCCTCTTTTCCTTGTTGATGGAGGTTCAAGTGTGGTCTCTTTAACGTATTCTAATTTAGCTTCTATTTCTTGGAGACAAACCTTAGAAGAACTGCTGAAGGCCTTGCATATTCTTTGTAATTCTAAAGTGGTAGTTCCACACATTTTTTTTGTTTTCGATAAGTAATGTTTGATGATAGCTTCTCTTTCGAATATGGGGCTTAGGTCAGTGTGAATGACCAACTTCCAAGTGTCCTTATAGTTCACGAGGTTTCCCATTTTTTCGAAGTATATTCCTGGAGTGGTATCGAATTCTATTATCGTCAATTGCTGAGCTGGTGCGTTTTGGATTAGGGTCGTCCCGAACCATAGCGCGGTGAACCTGCAACATGTGCAGTTTGGCATTGTACGAAAGGTAAGTAGAGAATTGCCATTCAGCTTTTTGTGACGTATTAGTTTTGTAGCTATATAAAGCGTGAATTAGCTGTGGCTAAGCATTAAACGTTGAAATATGTGCCCTAATACTTCAATTATTTCACGGGTGTCGGAAGAGGCTCCTTTCCGCACTGGGGTAAGGGTTCTTTCGGTGGCGGAAAGGACCGCCATCCTTTTGCGGAGGGCCGAGGTGGCTCTCCGAAATAGAATTGAGAGGGCGCTAACTATTTCGTTGGCCGGAGTGAGTATTTGAACTTTCATTCTTTTTTTTTTGAAATTGCTTGTCTTTGCATTTATTCATTGTCTGTTTTCCCCTTTTTCCTTTTCTAGCTCGAATTCATCAATATTCGCGAAATGCGAATGCGGAGGCGAGTCCGGGCGGACCTTCGTTCCCTGGTGGACTGGCACTGGGGAGAGGGAAGTGTTACGGAGCCAGACCTCTGCTGCCTCCGAAAGCTGTTCGGAGAGGAGGACTACGAACCAGAGAGTTGGTTCTAGTCCAAATTTGTAAAAAAAAATTTTTTTTTTTTTTGTTGAATAAATTGTATTGTTTTAATTTATCTAAGTTGGTTTTGTCCTCACTCCAATCCTCTGCACACCTCTTTCCTTTTAACTTAAGCGAGGAAATGCTTAAGGCGGTTCACATGAACCTTTAGTAATTTCTTATTCACTTTTTAGTGTAGTTTACTTTAGAGTTCTTTTCTAGTATTTCATAAGGTCCCGTCCATTTAGCAGAGGGCTTCTTGGAACGTCCTCTTCGTAATGCCTCGTCGAATAGGAGGACTCTGTCGCCGATTTCGAATTCGTTCATTTCGGTCTTCTTGTCGTAGTAGTCTTTTGATTTTTCTTTAGCCACAATGAGATTATCTCTAGCGACTTGGTTTGCGGCTCTGAGTCGTTCTCGTAATTCAAATGCGAAGTCATCGTAATTGTATGTGGGTTTTGGTTCCCTTTTGAATGTGCTAGGCAGTAAGGCTTGCCTGCCATAGATTAATTCGAATGGAGTAAATCTTGTAGCTGTATGCCGAGTAGTATTATAAGTAAACATGGCGTAAGGGAGCCATTCATCCCAGTCTTCTTGATCTGGACTGATGAAATTCCGTAAATATTCCGCCAGTGTCCGATGAGAGCGTTCTAGAGCTCCGTTAGATTCTGGATGGTAAGCGGAGGTCTGTATTTTCTCTATTTTCAAAAGCTTACAAGTATTTTTGAACATTTCGCTCAGGAAATTAGTTCCTTGATCCGTTAGTATCTTCTCAGGTATTCCATGTTCGCAAATGATTTTTGTGACGAATTCTTTGACTATAGTCCTGGCTTCTTGATTTGGTATTGGTATGGCTTTGCTAAATTTTGTGAGACTATCTTGGAAAGTTAATATATATTTGTTTCTTTGATGGGTTCCTACTAACGGTCCAACGATATCCAGTGCACATTTTTCGAAAGGTTGTGCTGAAGTGTCAGTAATTACCATTGGTGCTTTAATCCGCTTTCCTAATTTGTTCGTTTGGCATTTTTCACATTTCGATATAAAGTCTTCTACGTCTCGGCGTAATCCCGGCCAGTCGTGGCTCAGTCGGATTCGCTCAATCGTTCGAGATACCCCTTGGTGACCTCCAATAGGAGTATCATGGTATTCGTAAATAATTTATTGCCGTTCTTCTTCTGAGTATTCTCGGTCAGGTTTCTCTTTTGGAACAGTTTCTTCTATTTTTCCTTTGCTCCTGGTAGTGATGCATATCCTGCTTAAAGCGTCTGCGTTCACATTAGCTTTTCCTGCCTTATAGTCCATCTCGTAATCGTATTCTTCCAGCTTCAACCGCCATCTCATTAGACGGGAGCCTGGATCTTTTATACTAAAGAGCCAAGTTAGTGGCTTATGGTCCGTTACTATTTTGAAATGGGTACCGTATAGGTACAGTCTGAAATGGTTGACAGACCATACGATAGCGAGTAATTCCTTTTCCGTAGTGCTGTTTCTCGAAATTCTCGAAAGCCTCTTGTTCCAGGGCTGTCCATTCAAAAGTGACATTTTTTCTTAGTAACTGTGTTAAAGGTTTAGCAGTTTTTGAAAAATCATGGATGAATCGTCTATAATAACCTGCTAACCCTAGGAACGATTGGACGTCCTTTACATTTTGCGGAGGAGGGAAGGTTTGAACCGCCGTTATCTTTAAAGGGTCCGGTTTTATCCCTTCTTCAGTTATCACGTGTCCTAGGTAGTTTACCTCCTTTCTTAAAAATTCGCACTTGTCTGGTTGTAGTTTTAGAGTGTTTCTTCTTAGTCTTTGAAATATTTCTTCCAGTCGTAGATTGTGTTCCTTCAGATTTACAGCGTGAATGACTATGTCATCTAGATATACGAAACATCGGAGTCCTTGTATTCCTGCAAGAGCGGAATTCATCAACCTTTGAAATGTTGCAGGTGCGTTCTTTAGTCCGAAAAGCATGCGATTGTATTCGTAGTGACCGTGGGAAGTAGAAAATGCAGTTTTACATTTGTCATCTTCTTTCACTGGGATCTGGTGAAATCCGGATGCCAGATCTAAAGTACTAAAGTATTTGGCATTACCCAACTGGTCTAATATTTCGTTGATATTAGGCAGTGGAAAAGAATCGCCGATGGTTACATCATTCACCTTTCGAAAGTCTACTACGATGCGCATTTTTGGTATGCCTGACGCATCACTTTTCTTTGGTACCACTAACAGTGGTGCATTCCATTGACTGGTACTATGTCGGATTATTCCATCATTCAGCATTTGTTGTACTTGTTTATTTATTTCCGTCTTTTGACTTTCTGGTAACCTATAAGGTCTAATATTAATGGGTGCTGTCCCTGGGCTGACCTGGATTTCATGCGCTGTTGCATTAGTGCATCCCAACTGGTCGCCTTCTAGATAGAAAACGTCGTGATACTTTTCGCATACTTCGATCAATTTTTCCTTCTCTTCTTCATTTAGGTGCTCTGTCCTTATATTTTCTCGTAATTTGGCCATTCTGCCGGCTAAGGGAATAGGCGTGATTTTAAACATTGATGTTCCCTTCTGGTAATCGGTCTCTACGGACTCACATTGCAACTCTTGAACGATTACAGTAGGAGTGTCAAGTTTTACCACTCGCTCGGTCGTATTTAGGACGCTGACCAAGCATTCTTCAGATTCTGGTTGAGTAATACAACCACCTAATATTACACCAGGTATTAGTTCAGTTCTTTCAATAATTCCTTCCTTTTTATCTTTCGTTATAGCTTTTATTATTGTTTCTGATCTCGGCCTTAGCGAGATTTTCTTAATGGAGTTTTCTAACTTCCAGGTTATTCCGTATAACTGGAGGCATTTGCCTGCTCGGATAATTACTTGATGCTTCACGAGGAAGTCGTTTCCCAATATTCCATCAGTTGCTATGGGAAAATCATTTCTTACCACACGCATGAGGTGCGTAATGCACGCGTCTCCTATGCGAATGGTTAGCAATATCTTGCATAATGTAGTTACTTCGGTATTTCCGATTCCCTTTAAGGTTAATACTTCATCTTGGGCTAGTGCATGTTTGTGCAGCTTCCCTATTTTAATTAGACTGACTTCTGCTCCGGAGTCGACTAACATCATGGATTTTGAATCGGCTATTTCTACTGCTTCTATTTGGACGAGGTTTATTCCTCCCATGTTTTCTTTGATATGGTTTACGCCGTATGATTCTATTGGTTTTGATTCGTTTTCTGAATTTTTATTGTTCACGTTCCTATTTTCTTTTGTTGAGTTTCTGCCTCGCGTGAAGAATTCATTTCTTCCGGGCCTAGAGTTTCCTGGACGTAAATGCTTATTCTTTGTCCAACATTCTTGTTCTTTATGTCCCAATTTGTGACAGAAATTACATTTTATTTGTAGTTTGTTTATCTCCCTAGAAATGCTAGGAGTGGGTAGGCTTCTTCGCGGTGCTACTGTCTGAGAGTAACAATCTCTAGAAAAATGTCCTATTCGGTTGCATTTGCTGCAAGTAGGGGGCATAGTCCTCCTTGTATTTTCCTGTCCAGAATAACGTTTAGCTATAATGGAGTCACGAGTTCCACTACTTTTTTCTTCCTCTATTGCTCCAGTAATTGCCGCCTGGAGTGTTTCATAATGATTTGCTTTGACTATCATTCGAATTCTATCGTGTAATCCCTGTTCAAATATACCTAGGGCTTGATTTCTGAATAATTTTTCAATAACTTGATTTTCTGTGTGGCTATTTCTTGAAGACGTTGAAGCCTTTATTAACTCTGTAAGCAAATTTTCTACCCTCTGTCCATATGTTTTTACATCTTCATGGGATTTTTGTTTACTGGCGTTAAACTCTAGTTGCAATGAGGTTGCTGATCTTGATTGACCATACAATGACTCTAATTCGTTTTTTAATTCTTCAAAAGAGAGAATGCTCTTGTGTCTAAGTGCTTGATGTGCTTTGCCTTCTAATTTAGTCTTTAATATTGCTAAGACTATGTTATCATGATCTGCAGGGTTGCTCTGTTCAAGTACATACGTGCATACATCCAAAAATTCTGGCAATGTTTCGGGTTTTTCCCCGTTAAATACTTTAAGTGTCCCTCTGGCTTCCTTTAATGTCATATAAGTAGTTGGAGTTCTTCTCCTATTAGGCCTTATTGGTGCCGGAACACGGGCTTCTAAATCTGCGACCTGTTCTCGCAGTCTTGCTATTTCTTGATCTGGATTCGTTTATTACGAATGATTCAATAGGCGGTCTAGGGGATTCCCTTATGGGTGCCGCTTGTTCCTGCTCTGGCTGAGCCATATTATCAAGTAGAGAGTAATTTGTTGACTCGTGTGCCCACTGTCTATTTAGGTTGACGTTGTCGTTTCCTAGCCTCTCTAAAGTAGGTAAGAGATTTCTTTTAGCTGATGGAAGGGGTGTCCTGCTGGGACCCTCTCTTCGGTTTATTTGGAGGTTTTCTCCGACTACTGGCTCTGAGTGGCGGTTTAAATATGAATCTACTGATCGCGAACCTGTCTGCCCTAACACGGAGTCGCGATTAGGATCGTTTTGAGGCATTAGGAGACATTTGCAGTTATGCTAGGCTCGGTTTACAATGGTTTGCTTAATATGCTGAGTTAGTATTATCTTAACTTACAGTAACACGTTGTTCTGCATTCTTTGTTGAAATCTGAGCTGCCAATGGAGATGTCGTCTTTCTGCTTGCCGTAGGTCGTGAGTCGTTGCTCTGGCCTCTTGGCGTTGAACCCTGGTTCCTCTTTGGGAAGTTGGATCCGTTTTTCTTGTTCCACTTAGGTCTTGTTTATTCCTTTTCACTTAGGTTTCGTTTTTCTTGTTTCACTTAGGTTTTGTTTTTGTTGTTTCGCTTAGGTTTCGTTTAATAGCGCGCACGTAAATCTTGTTCTACTTTATACTTGGATTTTGAGAGTCTCGATCGCGTTTGGTTATTTTACCGAAATACTTTGGCTATCCCACCGCTGCCACCAATTGTTGTGCGCCCAAGTTCTGGGCTCACGGTTTTGACTGCCGGAAAGGGTTTTCGGGAGTCAGGTACTTTGGGATTTGTTGCCCGAGTAAAAAGTTGGAACTTAACTCTCGATAACAAGTAAAAGATTTATTTGAAACAAAATAAGTTACGTTAGAGTACACTATTAGAATTTAACCGTAAACGTGGTGAGTACGAAATCACGAGGCTGGAGGTTAGTACTTCGACTAAGTTACCGAGGTAACACTTCACTCGTAGCTCTCTACTTCGTCTGACGTGCCGACAGGCCGTCTGCTTTTTATATCTTAATTATGGAATTTTTTAGAGATACAATAACCAATGATTGTTTCTATATTTCGCCATGGAGTCGGTGATGTGTCTCCTTTGTTTCCATAATATTGGCGAGCGGAATGTGCCGCGTCGCAGCGTGGCCATTCCGTCGCTTCTGACGTAGGCGCGTTTCCAAATCTATATTATGGTTTACAACATGTTGGTGCACGGTATTCACGCTCTCATGAGGGATGAGAACCATCTTTTTCGCATGTCCCATCTCGCTCTCTCTCTTTCTCGCTCTGCGCGGTGTATATCCTATCCGCCTCCCCCTATGAGTTTTGATATGACGGTGCCCAGTATGGGTGCCAGCAAAAGAGGTAGAAAACCGCCGCTCTGAACGATAAGGCGCTTTCTAGTTTTGACGGCTGAACCCGGTCTGGATAAACGTCTCAGCAGCGGTGCGTGTTTACGTGAGCGACGTTTCTGAGTCGGCTTGAGAGGTACGTTGCCGCGAAGGATATTCAGAGCGCATTCGCATATACAGTTGACGAGCCGTGGGTCGGCCGCGCATAGCCTTTAACACTGTGGCGTGATTCCACCCTATAGAGCAGCGTGTGCTGGATACCATTACAACGGAATGACTGGTACGTCTCGATCGGCGTACCCGCCCTTTATACCCTTTCGCGGCACGTACACGTAGTGGAACGGGTCTGAAGGAAACACGCACGTGCGAAAGCGGCAGTTATCGGGCGTCGATTGCTTCAAATCGAGTAGTAAATAGCCGTGCGGTTCGGCGGTGGCATCGCGGCAGACTTCCTGTACGAAGCGCGGATTTTCAGGAAACACCTGTCTCGCCAGATGCTGTATCTGCGCTCTGTCGTGCGGATTTATAAACACCACGATGTAGTTGGCGTTCAACGAGATATCGCGCTGCCCTAGCCCCTGATGAAAGAGATTCTGCGAAATGAAGATAACGCTGATCTTCTTATGATGGCTGTCTTCGGTAAAACGGTCGACCACCGTGTTATTGGACGATTCCCTCATGAGATCGTCGATGATGACGAGTTTCGGGCGTGGGTCGTTGCCGTAATCGGTGTTTTGCGGCAGTCCCTCGTTAAACTCTATAGCGCTCCCGTACTCCCTGTACCCCTCCTGCCACTCTGCATAGTAAAAGAGAACGCGCGCGAATCGCAAGTCACTCATGTCCTCGATGAACCGTAGGAATTTCTTTACGAAAAACGTCTTCCCGCACCCCGTTGGCCCACAGACCATCGACGTCCACGGATGCTTCCACCGCGTGTCCACTATGCCAAATGAGGCTATTTGGCGGTGCTCTTGACGAATATACTGCTAAAGAGGCTACTGGATTTTACACACTCTCCCCTTCCATCGCGGGGGCCAGGCCGCGGCGGGCGCGCGACACGCGTGAGGCTCGTAACGTCGCGCGCGCTTGCTAGCTCTTATCGGTGACGTTGCTAGCCCCTCGTCCGGGTGAGCTCATCGTGCACCTGTGAGCTAATAGTCCGCATGTATGTGTGTCAGCCGCATAGCTAGCCGTAGTGCACGGCTAGCGAGCCCGAAGCGTCGCTGAAAAAAAAAAATAACATGGCCGGGTTGGTAGAGTCTTCGGGAATAGATCGATAAAAGAGATTTTTGTTTTTCAAATAAATATGTTTTATTATTATTATTAGTATTATTGTACAGAAGGTGTATATACATTTATACAAGTTTTGTTTGTAATATTAACTACATAAATCCTTATGGCAGAGATCCGAAACGACCGTCGCGTCGCCGTTTTTGAAGCTCTGTCGGTTTACACGTTTTTGATTCTAGACGCGTCACTACGTCGTGAAACGGCGTACGACGTATCGCGTCATAGCGTAAAACGACAGGCTCGCTGGTCTCTCCCGTTACATAAGACCGTATCGAGTTATAATTAATGACTAGACTCGTCGCGTGGTTGATCGTGATACCTTTGACCTTACAGACCTCAGCGTAAGAACCGTCTGGCTTGTGCACTCGGTACGCATAAAATTTCGGGCCTCCCATGACAAAAGACGAAATATAGCTACCGGCACCATACGACTCCAGCTCGTCCGTTAAATCGCCCAAAACACTACCGAGCGTCGGCTCGTAGGTGTTATCGGCATGACGGCCACCCGATACGTATATACACGAGTCGGTGTCGTAATAGAGAACGCGTCTATCTAATACCTCAAGGTAGTCGTACAATTTCAGACACGCCTAAGCCGTGGTATACGCGGCTATAACAACGTTTGTGTATACTGTGGGTATCAACGAGTCGTTCGCATTACTCGTACTGACGTAGAGCATCTCGTCATCTACGGGCAGAATACCTGTAATCTCGACCTCCGGACACGTAAGCAGACTCACGAGCTTTTGACGAGTCGTTACAATTTCCGTCTTTGGCAGATTTTCGCGTTGCCCAACCTTGCCCCAAAAGGAATTCAAACATAATTTTGCGACTGGCCGCAGACCGGGATTTGATTTTATATTATCAGGGTCCAGACGAATACCCTCGACCCGATCGTACTCCTCTATATACAACTTTTTGGACTCGTCGTCGGTGCACTCACGCGGTCACCCGCTAGCCTCCTGCTTAATCTTCAGGAATGTATTCATGTAATTGGCAAAGTGACCGCCCGTCCGTGTCGCCGGATCGTACTGGGTAATCTCATACTGCCATATTTCTTGTATCAACGTTATTTATTACCCCTTACGTACGGCGCCCTTGACCTCGTCCACGACCCAGGTCCCTTCGAATGCTCTATCCGCGGGATTCTCGTGAGGGCACGGCCCCTGTATCGCGATCTATGCACAGGAACGACACAATGCAAAGAGCAGTTTACCGTGCATACGCACCGGTAACACGGGATGATACAGATCTCGCGGTGGTAACACCACACACTTAATCAAGCCCTCCACGTTATCAATGTTGTTGCGATCACCCGTTAATTCGCGACAGTCATCGCCCACGTACACTGTAGGGTGACCTACAGGGAATTTCCCCGTTTTCGAAATGAAGGGGTAGAGCGAGCACACATCTATGTAGTGTATCCTCTCAGACCCCTCGACTTCTTAAAAACTGACAGTGTTCCCTGTACGACTGCCGAAGAAAGCATCGCGGGGTTCGAGCGGTGCCTGCGATACCAGCGGGTTCTCATTCAGCGCTCTGTATAAATCGGCCTGTTCAGGATCGTTTATCCAGCGGACGAATTCACTCCCAAATTTCCCTCACTCGTAACCTAAATACCGAATCTTATCGTTCGTAGCCTGCGTTCTCTCGAAGCGCGCGTCCATGGATCCACCCGTGTGTAGACGACTATCTCTGTTTATACGATAGCATTTTGGGCAACCGTGCCAGAAACAACTCTGAAACTGGAATACGTGTCACAAACCTGTGTCGGTGTCCAGGTAGTAACCGTCGACGGGCGTACCCTCCGGCAGACGATACTCCCGAGTGCGCCCTGCGTGAACTATGGCACAACCCAAACGATGCTTCAGCGAAAGAAGCCATAAGATGGCCTTACGCGATTGTTTGTCACCGTATCGATACCCACCCGCCGGTAAAATAGCTATCTGCTCGTCCCGCAAAAAGTTTTCCCGAAAAACTCTCGAACACGCCGAGGCTATGGTGGTGCTCTCCGAGAAAGGGCAAACGTTGCCATGTTGAAGAAACATTTCGCGGAAAGAAACGCAAGCCTGCCTGAGAATGGCAACGTCTGATCTACAGTAATCTATAAACTCGGTTCGAAAGTTAAATACGTATCCCGCAGAGCACTGCTCGTTATACCATGCTAAAAACCGATTACGCTGAGCCGACGATATCGTATCGGGCGAATAAAACTCGAGCGCTGGTAGCGGACCGATATAATGCTGATTCTCAGGTGTATTGAACAGATGCGGAAAGACACCTTTTTGTTTCAAACCAACCGCATCCGCAAGGCCGAAGGCTTTCGGTAGTGCACTCAGCGGCATATGAAAATAATTAAGACTGTCTATGAAAGTTACACGACCCGTCTTCATCATTATGATGCTCGTACCGCTGAGTAGCAACATCAGCGGCTTTAGGCTTTTTATTCTACGCTTCACGAGTGCCGTAGTACAAACTGCGCGTCGAAACCCTTGGCATTATGCGCCACGCAGATCACACGCTGAAACGATTTTCTTTTAGGATCACACGCGAAATCTACAAACTGCCTTACAGGGTCCTCTTCGAAGATGTACTTGTGTACACCGCAAGACGGGCATACCCTCGCGAGATCTGTATCATTTATGCACGCTGTACACACCTGCTGAACGACGCACAAGTTTGGCGTGTGGATACGCACCGCGTCGTCATCGGACACCTTCTGTATCTGTTGTGTTTCAAAATTGTAGAAGATGTACAGAATATTTTTTTCAGCGGCAGTCTTTTTTACCGGTCTGACGTAACACCTATGTCCAACGTCATTAACACTCCTGCAGACGCTGCAATACACCTTGTCGCAAGAGTGCTTACGAGACGTTCCTTGAAGAGATATAAGACACTGCGGACAGCTGCGAACGGTCTGGCACACGCTCTTTTCTTTTCCCTTCTGTTTAATAATCAACGTATTTATGTGATTATCGAAACAACGTTGACCAAAAAAGTACCTATGGCACTCGCGACAATACAATGTAGGTAGAGCCGAATCGCAAGGCGGTTTTCCGAAGCATCTAGCGCATTTGTTGGAGCACTTGTGCTCTGCCTCGCGTGTGTAAGATCTGTTACATGGTATGCAAAAACCACGACTACCGACCGCACCTCGCATATTTAAAATAGGCTGATAATGCTGCGAATTATTATCATACAGGATGCGAAGAGTTTGCCGTGGTTTTCCTGAACCGTACGCTCTATCGACTATCTGCGATCCGTCGTACACTGGTTTCTCACCGCTGCCTATACTGTCGAACTCGTGAACAACAATGGCTATATCATCCGGAGCTAATTACCTTTGAAATTTATCAATTTCCGGAATACCGCAGCTATCAGACGGTATGTCTACACAGGCGTTTGTCACAAGCTCGAGAGCTAATCGTTTTTGAAATTTGCCCCGTTGACGCCGTACAGCATTCCATGTCTCATGCAGTTCCCCGGAGCGTACTTCCCCGCGTTCAGCGTATACCATCGCCACAGCGAGCGATCTAAGTAGACAGAGATTATCGGTGTTTATTATGGTAAGTATAGAGTGTTTTTTTACAAACTCGTGCGCTAATTGCACGCGACCTGTACCCCGTGGTACTTCGACTGTACACGACTCTATGACAAAAGACCTGTCTATTTGGAACGCCTAGGCGCTCTGTGCGACGGATGATATTATGCTCCACACGTTGTTTTTAAGAAAGTTTCGAGCCGGTCTGTACGACAGCCACGCGGCCCCGCACGCAAAACTGTCTGATTTAATCGTCAGACCTATATAATCTTGAGCGGTACACGAGCTTGTAAGGTACGCGTGTATATCTCGGACTGCGCCCTGCAGCCAAGATACCGTATTGGTATCAGGCTCTTGGGGGCGGCGGCCTGATAGCCAATGTTATTTCACGTCCGTCTAATCGAAACCGATTTAAGCGACGTGTCGTTTTGGCTTGTACTGTAAACCTATGTCCTGGTGGTAACACGGCGTTATCGCTGACTCCATCGATGTCGGTGTCTTGGTCGTCTCCACTGTGCGACCGAAGAAGGGGTCCCCCGCCGGTCTGATATCGCGCGCCCGCATCTAGCGTTTGGAAAAAGAGTTTTTTAAAATTATTTTTGGTTATTAAACAAAAAAGGAAGGAGTATTCGGCTCGTACTGACTTCTCATTCCTCACGAGGATTAAACATCGACCCGATGTATGAGAATACAGCGTCTAATAGGTTTTCATCATCATCCCCTACATTTTTAAAGTTAGCATTTTCGACAAAGAAGACTTTAAATGTTAAAGAATATCTCTTTCCACGTTACCTTCTTCGAGGGTATCCGCGGCGCTCGGGTCCTCATTGCACTCCGCTAATGCAACGGCCGCTTCGTCGGCATCCGCTGCCTCGTACACGCCGTTCCTAAGAATCCACAGCACCGGTTCTTCAGCGTCGTCGTGCTCCTGCAGCGGTCGTGCGTTATCCGGTGCAATGTGGTCGTTGTAGCCAGCAGCCTCCAGCGGATCTACAACTTTTTTACTTTTTATTTTTACACAGATGAGTTTTCAACGATATCTGTAAATGTATAATTATTACATTGATAGTGCTCGTTAGAAGCGTTGGACATGGTGGAGTGGTCATCATCTCCATTGCCATGGTCACTGTGATCGCTAACGGCCGATGCTATTGACATGATCTCATCTGTAAAGAAAATTATGAAGAAAATCGCATTTGTTTCCTTTTGTTTCCGATGCTGTTTAACGCATACCCCACGTATCGTGAAGCGATTCTTCGTCCTCTTCTTCTTCTTCTTCTTCTTCTTCCATCGGCTGTATGTCCAGCACTGTCGATGGCCCTGCCACTTTTTTTAAATAAAACGTAAATTAGACGTAATCTTTTTTTTTTTTAAATATGTTTCACCGTTAGCACGTTGCATCACCGTCGCCGTGCTTGTGTTGGGCTCCGAGTAAACCTCCTCTATACGATCGAGGCACCGTAGGAGCAACTGCTCCTCCTCCTCGGGGGCGACTTCGTGATGAAAGCGCGTCAATTCTTGTAAAATTGATTTATTTTTTTAAAAAAGGCAATTTATGTAGGAACTATTACTGGTAAGCGGCAGATACATACCTTCGTGGAACAGATGATCGGTTATAATAGCCCTGGTGATGTGGCTACAGCGCACTCCGCGTTTGTTGATACACTCTACTGCTAGCGAGAGTATGTACGGATCGTTCTTGAAATATCTTCTTTCATGACCCCTGGCTAGCACGCGCAGAGTACAATGGGCAAACACACTTTTTAATCTACGCGTCAGCGTGCGAAAACCGAAATATCTTAACTCGTGACACCACACCGGGGAGAATAATCTCGGGTTTCTAGGGGTATTCAAGCGGCGTGTCCTGACAAAATCGAGGATACAATCGCGAATATTTCCCAAAGATGACATTTTTTTTCTTTGCTTAGAGTTGGTGATTGGTGTAAGTTATCAGACTATCTGCGGAGACGTCGTGATACGAACTAAAACAGGGTACGGCTAGTCCGCGGACGTCTTACAGCCACGGCGATATTAATTTCAAAACAATACCATACGATACAGCTGAATCAGCAAAAAATGGCACGACTTTCTTATAGAATCGTTATTCGTCAAAAATCGGATAGAAGCGTTTTAATCGTAAAAATGAATTACATATTATTGGTCGCTCGTTCGCCGATCGCGAAATATTGCGTATCCATAATACGGAAAAAAAAACGGTATAGAGGTGTTGCATCGGAAGCATTTCGTCGTCGTAGTGTAGGGTTAGAGATACGAATCATACTACTCTGTGTACTGTAACGCCTGTTCCCGGATTTCCTAATATTGAGTCACGATAACTAGACTCGGGAACAGGGAGTACCTTCGCTCGATCGGTCCAGTATCTTTGAATTCAAAAGCGACACGAAACCTGTGAGATATGCCGGTGGGCGCCAGGCATCCAGTGATGCCACAAGGTAACGATAATGAAAAGCACCAAGGTAGCGTTAAGAAACGAAAATCTAACGACACTAGGACCGATGCGTTGCGGAAGTCTGACTAGCTCAGCCCCGTTAGGTATAGGAGAGGGGCGGGGTAATTGGGAAGTAAGAGCCGTAAGCCAGGATTACGTAACCAAAAACTTAACAATTTATTGCACCTGGCAACAAAAATATAACAAACCATCAAAACCCGACAGAGATACGAAAACGGCTACCAGAGGTAGTCGCGGTAAGGTTTGGCGATTACAGAGTTCGGAAAACAGGTAGCGAAGAGCGTAGATGCAACGCGCGCACCAATTCCGGCCGATCTGCCGATTACAATATTACTCTTTTACAAGGACCTTTCGCATTCCAGGGAACACAAATGATACGGATAACGCAAGCGGTACAATCAAACAATAAGTAAAGTCAGCGAAGTCAATAGATCATCCGAAGATAAAATTACACAGTCATAAGTAACGAGAAAACATCACGTATAAATTCGAATCTAGACCGCGTGGTCGACACTCAGATTAACTCCTATAACAGAGAGCTCGGGTTGTCCCAGGTAGCATATAACATTGTGCCGACGAACTCCTATTCTCGCGAATTCCGGGAGTCTCGAGGACTCAGGTAGCCGCGGCGGGATTTACACTATCCCAGGTAGCTGTGCGTATTCACACCCGTACGAGGAAATCTTACACGCGCGGTCCGATCAACTAAAAGGAAAAACCACGTCCTACTCACGGAAATATCCGATGAAGTAAGCTAGCACAAGGTAGCCGCGACGTAAAAGAAACTATAACGAAATTGCACAAGACAGACGAAACACGACAGGCTCTTCGCCGTGGCCGCAATCTGGGAACCACTATTTATATGAAATATATTACACTCGCGAACTAGCATATATCACTTATGACTCCGGCGACGAAACTCTTCCATGGACGCTGGTTTAAGCCCTTAGGCCGGAGATAGCTAACAGGTAGCGTGAAATTCTATGGCTACCGTAGACAGCGTGAAGAGATTCGTACCCGGTTACAGAAAAGATTGCTTACCAAAAAGATATTGAAAAAGATATTCCGCACAAAGGAAGCTCTCGCAGGTATTTCCGAAGCAGTGTAGTAAAACGTCCACCAGGTAGGGAGGTCCACGACGAAAGAGAACGATTACAATTTCTTTCCCGACACCCGGGGTACTATCCTCCCACCCGACCCTTAATTTTGCGGATTATAATTGGTTACTTATTCACCGCGATTACTTCCGCCAATCCTAGGTACGTATTGACAATAGATCGTCAGGATCTAGGATTCGCAATCCTATCAGGTAGCTTTAACGTTGGAGCGGTTGCGCGCGCATCGTTCGCGCAGCCCTCTGGGCAATAGTAGTTCGCCCGCGCTCCGAGGTGAGGCGGTGCTAGCGTCTTCCGCGTTGCCATGCCGCTGTCCGAATGTTATTGTCGCGGTGTTTTGAAGTGCTCCCGTACTCTCCGACTTTTCCCACTTGTGCTTCGAAATGGTGTTGTGACCACTCCAGGCAGCTGTTGGCCCATGCAGGTAATCCAGAATATAGGCAGCCACAGGTAGCGTATACAACTCCTCCGCAGGTGAGTGAGCTTTTCCTTCAACTCCGTCATTTAGACATTGATGTTACTCCGAGTGACAGCTTCCCGCGCCTTACAGGTTGCTGACCGGGGCCTCGCTCCACGTCTTTGGGGAAAGCCTTATCGTGCCCACAGGGCACAAGGATCCCCTAGGACGGGAGACGAGGTGGCCCTTCACCCATCTCTGTCGAGGATTCGTCCTGGGCGTAGTGGATTGGCATGCGGTGACTCCGAACTCGCCTCCCGATGTCAGATAGCCGGAAAGTCTTGGTGCAGGTAGCAGCAGTCTCGTGGCGTGTCAGCAGGTAAGACAATAACCCCTTTACAGGAAATTCTTATGGTGGGCCGGTTGAATTTGGCGGGCTCCAGCAGTGATGATCGGGTCGAGCAGTCGGTATAGCCGTCCCGTCGGGGTCGGTAATGTCGTCCCACGTAGATCTCCAGCTTCCAATCCTCCGTGTTGGTGAGTGTGCGCTCGTTCATAGGTATCAGTTAAAATTAGATAGCATTAATTTACAGATCTTATGTTTTCTAGGTGGCTCCCCGACCCCCGCCAGTGGACGTTCGTGCAAATAGCGGGCTGTAAATCCAGCCCGCACTCCAACTTCCCATGACAACAACCCTGTGACGCGCATTTTGAAAATGCAACGTCACAGTACATAGGTTTTTTTTTTTTTTACTTTATTTATATTTATCAATTACAATCGACTGGTATCAAAAGATCACACCAATCTTTTACAGCATCGAAGTCGTTGATATCACCACCGATAAGCTGTACTCCGATATCTTTTCCGCCACGGTCATCCCGCAGCAGTGTTTCGCAGCTCTCGTCGCGAAAAATTGCCATACACCGTATATGCCCTATGTTGCGTCTGGATGCTGTTCGCGTGTCCATTGCGTAGTACGTCAAATTACTCGATCCTTCAGCGTGTTCCCCCTCTTCATCGTTGTAAACATCGTGGGGTGTATAGGTTTCCCACGCATCATCGAGTGCCTCCAGGTACGCGTAAAGATCGTCAGGCATGCTGACCACGATTGTTCGGCATTCCTTGTAGTTTAGGAGCGGTGAAGCATCCCGCGACGTCAGGGTAACACACCCAATAAACTCTGTCAAACTGCATCGTTTCTCCAGTGTGACCCAACTTTCGCGTAATCTCTCGAGATGATTGAATGCCGCTGACCAGGCCTGCGACTCCAGACGCATAGGTGCACGACGCGGTAGTTCTTCCGGTGTGGGCCTGCCCAACCTTTTCCTCAACAGCGCTAGCTCTGATTTGGCCATAAGGCGCCGATACGTGATGCGGCATTTGGGACTACTATCGTCGGCCATGCGCCATTCCTCTTTCGCCAACCCCTCATGGGTACATATGCGCTGTGCGTAAGGGCTATCGTTAGAACGCTGATCGCAGATAAAACCCAGCGTTACGCTACGGCGTGTGAAATCACGGTATCCTTCGTTCAGTATTGTTGCTATAGACAGTTCGGGTAGTATCACGGGTCTTACACCCGACGGCGAACCCTTACGACAGACCATGTCGGGGTTATTCTCGTATAGATCATCAGCGTCCAGCGCTCCCGTTTTCGCCATGTATATTGAGACTAGCGGTACACCCGTTAAATGCCCCAATCTCAACCACTCACGTACGGCCTCTTTCTTTGGTTCGTACTCAGGGTTTGCGTACCGGTAGAGGGCTCGTGTCTTCGCCCACTGCATACGTCTATGCCTTAAAAAATCGTTGTCGTCGTAGCGAGCCATTTCTTTTTCTTCGGTGTCTGTCGGTAAATTTTTCACTGTATCGTTTTAATGATTCTACTGCTTTTCTTAGACTGTACATCGCTGCCTGCTCGCGCGTGCTCCAACCGCGTGTTTTCTTTTTCACAGGATCATCTTAACGCTGATGTAAATGTACCCAGCAGTACCGTGATTCACGTGAATCACTCGCTATAGGATATCAGCATCTCGTCATCTTTGATGCATCCTGCGGTATCAGCAGTATACTCTATAACACCAAAAATGTTTTTTCAAAACAAAAAGGTTACGCCAAGTATTAAAAGTGTATTCATTCCATAAAAAATAAATCCTTGCTAAAAAAATCTCTTGATACCTAGCAAAAATATTAAATCAAATCCAATAAATTAGCCAAGCAAAAATCCTGTGGTGTACTGGTATGTGTGAGGCACGGTCCGGCGAGAGGGCACGACAAATGTAAGAGCGTGCGAACGAGTCAGTCGTTGAATTCGAGGCTGAAACACACACGGTCTCCGTAAATCGGAGGAAATAAAGGCTTTTGGTTGTGGTCAAGGGAGCCGATTTGTTCGCAGGTTTCTTAAGACCATTCCCGTACATTACTGTTGGACGTATTTCGTCTATTTGGGGTTTGGTGGGCACAAGGATGTTAAAATTAATCAATCACAAGCACCACTTTCTATGATTTGTACTTCTAATTATTACAAAACTCTGAATTCCTTTTCAGGTACAATATTCTCTATCTTCGTATCACAGAAGGACTAACGATCTCTTTTGAATTCTAATTTTACAACCATATATCAAAGAAGAAAACATGAACTTAAAACTAAACGGCGCTTTCCCGAAAACGGTTAGGTGAGCGCCCAAGAGGTGGCTCCACTTCAGTGTACTTTCGTCACCAGGGTGAGGGCGGCATGAAGCCGTTTATCTCCAACACTCCCTCCCTTCATGCAGCCTCCTCTGTATTATTATGGGAGTCTGAAAAAGATAAATGAAGAAAGATTTCTCTGACTCTGAATGGTTCAAATATTCTATAATATTTGATCTCTGAGATATGAGAATGCTTGTATTGGCAAAGGTTTGGTCATTATATCAGCTCGATTCTCTTTGGACTCTACCCATTTTACTTCAACTCTGTTTTCCAATACACATCTCTTAATAAAGTCTCCATGCGTGTCTGCTATGTGACTTTTGTGACCTCTGACTTCTCTATCTCTGAGTTTTCTCTGAATCTTTGAAACACTGTCATCAAAACTCTTTAACTTGTGTGCTCCATCCATTTGAGTACACTTTCCCGCGGACATGTTGTCGCACCACAAGGTCACAGGATACGAGGTTGTTCCTGTAATGTCTCTGATTGCTTTATCTAGCGAGATCATCTCCTGGCATGATTCACTCATTGCTAGATATTCTGATTGAACTCTCTGAATTGTTACTCTGATTTGTCTCAATAAAAGTAGAGTTAGATAGGGGGTTTACCGTTCTCTGAATATTTATCTCTTTTAATTGCTCTGAAAGAGTTTTTGTCTCTGCCAAACAAGTCCTGGTTAGACGCAGCTGTTCGTCTCCCCTCTTTTGCAAGTCACTTGCCTGCATTGTCAGCAGCTCTGTTAATTTTTCTTGTTGTTCTCTCATCTTATTGACTGCTTCTGTGTTATCCTTTATAGCACCGGTGAGACATGCAAATGCCATTTCCATACCGGTTAGCTCAGGTGTTGATGACTCTGATGCACTCTCTGAAACTCTTGTCTCTGAACATTCTCTCTCTGTGGTGACATTGTTAGTATTATCTTCACCGTCCATCTCTCTGAATTAACTCTGATTTTTATATTAAACTCTTGCTTTGAACCTTCTATGGCCACCCAACAAAAAATGCCTCTGAAACCTCGTGCCCAAAAAGACAAAGAACCCGCCGAAGCATGGTCTGGGCCCACAACCTGTTGGACGTATTTCGTCTGTTTGGGGTTTGGTGGGTACAAGGATGTTAAAATTAATCAATCACAAGCACCACTTTCTATGATTTGTACTTCTAATTATTACAAAACTCTGAATTCCTTTTCAGGTACAATATTCTCTATCTTCGTATCACAGAAGGACTAACGTTCTCTTTTGAATTCTAATTTTACAACCATATATCAAAGAAGAAAAGATGAACTTAAAACTAAACGGCGCTTTCCCGAAAACGGTTAGGTGAGCGCCCAAGAGGTGGCTCCACTTCAGGGTACTTTCGTCACCAGGGTGAGGGCGGCATGAAGTCGTTTATCTCCAACAATTACAATCTCCTAGGTAGATGCTTAATAGACGTACATGTTTCTCTACAAAAAACTTGGTGTGCCAGCGACTAGCTCCAATATATGGTCCATTGAAGTAAGGACGGCAAAAAATTCAGAGCTTTGCTGACGATAGCTTTGTTAGTAACACAACGGCACGAGCCGAAGCCAAAGTGACTGGAACATCTCTTCGTTTGAGGAGGCAGCCATAAGAAGAGCAAGGAAGGCTTCCAAAGTGAATGCATTTCATGACAGCGCGCGAGAACAAAGTTTACTTTATCGCACTAGTGCGAGAAGAAAGCACTAGTGCGATAATGTAAAATTGGGCCGATTTGCGCATGCGCAGCATTTTTATCGTATCCATAGTTATAAAGCGCCACTTTCGCCACACTTCGGAGGCACGAAAAGTAGTGTTTTTCATGCATGAGTTACATAAAATAAAATATGCAATACCGGATAAGCCGACATTTTCCGGATATACGTATATACTGAGAAATTGCTTTCTCCCGTACTTACTTCAACGGACCATATATTGGAGCTAGTCGCTGGCACACCAAGTTTTTTGTAGAGAAACATGTACGTCTATTAAGCATCTACCTAGGAGATTGTAATGTACGGGAATGGCCTTAAGAAACCTGCGAACAAATCGGCTCCCTTGACCACAACCAAAAGCCTTTATTTCCTCCGATTTACGGAGACCGTGTGTGCTTCAGCCTCGAATTCAACGACTGACTCGTTCGCACGCTCTTACATTTGTCGTGCCCTCTCGCCGGACCGTGCCTCACATATACCAGTACACCACAGGATTTTTGCTTGGCTAATTTATTGGATTTGATTTAATATTTTTGCTAGGTATCAAGAGATTTTTTTTAGCAAGGATTTATTTTTTATGGAATGACTACACTTTTAATACTTGGCGTAACCTTTTTGTTTTGAAACACATTTTTGGTGTTATTTGATATCTTTTTGAAAGTAAGAACATCATGAAAAAATTAAACAAACTCATTCTACATATATCTCAGTGATGATTAAAAAAGTTAATTCACAGTAAACAGTAAACATAAAGATGAGTAGACACTACTAAATGTATAACAAGAGACACAGATTGCGGTAAAAATTTTACAAAATACTTCGTCTAATATTTGAAACAGCTGACTAAAAATAAAATAAAATTTATTGTTAAAAAAATATTTAATGCGTTTTTTATTATTTCTTGCGATCCTTCTTTTTTCTCTCTCTCTATCTCTGTCTCTGTCTCTCTCTATTTTCAGCATTCTTTCCACGTCTCGGCTGCTCTCTTATGGAACTCCCTTCCACCTCACGTTTGGGATACTGACTTGCTTCCTATTTTTAAGGACCGTTTGCGTCGTCACCTGGCCATAGCCTAGGTCAGCTCTGCTGCAGCGTTTCATAGCTTACTACTTTGCTTAATGCTTCGATGTACCTCATATATTTTGCTTTATAAGTTAATTATAATTCATTTATTCCTATTCCATATGGGAATATGGAAATCTATGCGTTGATCATGTACTTTCGACCATGGTATAAAGAAAAATAGTATACACCACACGGGCAGTAAACTGAGCACCCGGAACTCAGTTTTCAGAACTCAGTGCCCAAAGCTCAGTTTTCTGCCCTTGTAGTGTAATATACTATTTGTTAATTGAACAAATAGAAAAGCTCATATTTTTGTAGACAACATGTTTATTCGAACTACCCTGGACTGTAATGTTCTTGATTTACTCAACGCTAAGAAAAAAGTATCAGATGCAATGAATTTGCCGAGCAGAAGGTGAAATACAATTTAAATCCTCGTCTCAAGCAAATTGACTCTTGCGTTCAGTCATTTTCAATTACTTATACTTTTTTTCCTGGCATTAAGCAAAAGTGATGGTTATTGTCAGAAAATTGGTCTCCAGCACCCTACCGGTGCTGAACTATCGAATACCAAAAGCCATCGTAGACAGGATACATTAGTCCAGCTTAGTCATGAATAAGACAGAGTGGTGTTACGTTGTGTGTCCTTAACCCAGAAAAACTTTAAAGTAGCAATAGATTTTGCAAGAAGTCTGTAATTCTCTACCTATTTTAATGCGGTAAAGCTCACTCAGTTTTTTGAAGTATGCTCTACAAGTTAACCATCTAGACATTTCATAGCGTTAATTCTTTAAATATGATAACCTGTCTATTTTGAATGAATTCATTCAGACAAACTGTCTATTTCAACTGAAGTCCTTTCGACAGACAATTATAATTATTAAATGGTTAACACTATAAAATACCTATGTAACAAATTCATGGAGCATTCTTTGACATAAATGAGCAATCAGAGTGAAGAAACAGGAAAAAAGTAATCCATGCCGCATTAAAATACCTCTTGGTAAATCCATTGCTTCCCTTTTCTGAGCTATGGACATATATATCACACTGATATGACTGATGAAATGACTGAATTTTTTCACGAAGAGACAGGTTAGAAATTGCGATAGTAGCCAACAGCTGAGGCCATATAAACAGACTACACGCGTTCACTGGCTCGTTGCGCATGCGCGTCTCGACTCGATATGCCTGTGTCGCATCGAAGCTCATACGTATATGTGAGGGGACAAATTTTTTAAGATTGTGTGAGAGGGGACATTTTGAGAAAAATTTTTCGACTGATATTGCTAAGATGCCAGATATCAGCATTGCGGGAACCGATTTTATTGGGCAAACGCTCATTGCAAAGAAAAAAAATAAATAAAAAATATTCGACCTGACACATTTTTCGCCCACGACATATACCCGCAGATAATTTAAGTTATTTCATCGTAGCAGACGAAAAAGCGCCAACTTGGCGTCAATAAGAGTAGCAGTAGCGTCTCATGAGGAGGCCGATTTTTTCTTTTAACCGATTTTTTCTTTTAAGGGGTCTACCTTAATTGCAATTTTCAAAAAATCGAATTTTTTTTTATTGCATTTTTCGAAAGTATACACATTTAAAAGTATCATATTAAAATTTTATAAAGATCCGAGCAGTCTAACTGTACTTTTGAGCGACGTTTACTTAGCCACCTGAGCGCGCTAATATACGCACCGCTCGGAACAATACTACCTACCTGCCTTTGTATACATGAGGAGCTGCTACCTTTTGTGAATATATACGAAGGCAGGCTATTTTGGATGAAAATGAGCGGTATGAAGAAATTGAAGGCATACTGTATGGTTCAGGCATCGCTGATTAGACGTAAGTAAGATTTTTTCTCGATTTTAAAGAAAACTTTAAACGCGTTTTTCTCGAAATGACATTTTTGGACGGCTTGTTGATAAAATCTCCGAAACTATTCAACCGATCCTTACCAAAATTTTACCACATGTTCTTTATGACTATAGCTATAGCGCATATCATACGAATTTTGAAATTTTGAGTATAACTATTTTTTTTTTGCAAAAAACGAAGGAAAAAAACGTGTTTTTTCGTAGTTTTTAGTAAAAAGGCCGCCATTTTGTCATTTTTTTAAAAATCAAAAATCGTATGATATGCGCTATAGCCATTTACCTACTGAATCTAAAACCATTTTTTTTTTTTTTCAGATCATCCATTCCAGAGATTTCATCAACAGCGCACACCCATCTTTTTTTTTGGACCTGTCTTCTGCCCCATTTTTCTGTACGAAAACGGAGTAAAATGAATATAAAAAAAATTTTTTTGTGTATTTTAAGAGTGTATTTTTTAGGCCTAACACTTTTTATATCCATATTTATAATTTATACCGGTCAAAAAAATTCGTGAAAATAGTCTTCTTTTTGCTCGTCTAATTATGGTAGACCCCTTAATACTTGGCGTCGAGACGCTACCGCGTCTCTTGATCATGGCCATAGGCTCTTTGTTCGCTGCATCCTATGAAAACAGGGTGTGGCTATGGTGGTGGTGGGGGACATGTTCGACGATATTTTGATGACCTGTTTTTTAGATATCGCCATAGACAGTACTGCTCAGACCCTCGCGCCGATCGTATAATAGCATTTACTATAATCATGTACAAGAAGCAAGTACTGCTGCCCGCTGTGTACGGTCTGAACCGATCGTTTTCGAAACAAGTGATCACCGGCTTCTCTTTAAATCGTTCGGGAAGCTTATCACCTGTGATACGCATCGTTAATCAAGATTATTCCGGCGTGGAGTTTGAACCTACCGAATGGGCCATCATCAGCGACCACTTCCCCGTCATCGACAAATTCTTTACCGCCGAGGATAACATCAAGGAGGTACCCGAGGCTTTTAACGCCCCTATTCTCATGGCCACTTATGAGCTAGTCTTCACGTACGCATACGGTAAGCGGGCAATTATTATCAAACCAGCAATTCCTGTGTCTACAGACAACGATGGCTCGGGTGTTAAAAGAGCTAGGGCATACACACCTACTGTTGTGATGAAGAGAGTGTCCTACCTCAATCACCAGAGGGTCCTGCGCTGCGTAACCTTTCAAATAACCAGGCTACGCGAGATTACCGACAGTGCTAACAACTGTAAAGACATGCTGATTGCGGAGCTCGACCGTCGCGGAGATGACGCCTCCTCCAGGGACAGCATATTGGGCGATCTTCGGTTGGTTCTGGAGAAGAAAGGCCTGTGGTCACCGACGCTTAATCAATTATTGTTGGAGCTGCTGTCCCTGTATAACCACGAGTACCTTTCCTTCGTGCGGAGCACCATGGAGGACCAGAACAGACATTCATAAGGCTTATTTTCTTAATAAAACTGTACGCTTGATGTTTCTAGCATAATATATTTTTATTTAAAAAAAAAACTGTTTTTTTTTGTTTCCTGCACCTCCATCTACCCATATCTTCTCAATAATTTATAAAGCATTAAGCGTATTCCTCTGTACGTTGTTATTCGACGCTGCCGTACACCTGCAGGGATTTTCACTGAGATAAAGACATTCTTCAGAGGCGATCTGCACCCTGATTACATCATTGTTCGAAGAATGTCTTGAGCAAAACATTCTTAAAGTCACGCGGCATGGGAAACGGGCAGAATCGGGGGACCAGGCCTTACCAATTAATCAGGATACGTTTTTACGACCCTAAGCAGATTCGCGTCAACAAGACGGTAATAATCGAAAATGTATCACACGCTACAGTTACGGTGTTCTATTTTACCACGGGTACACTTACTTCCTTAGGATAATTAAAAAGTTACCGACCGGTGGTCAGTGCGTAATTACCGACCGTGATAGGCGCCTGGGAGCATACAACGCCGCTGCTACTGTGTTTCGGGCCTTAGGACCGGACCCACATGGTGGGGGGAGCAGCAATATAGGTTGGCGGTGGGCAGAGCCGACCACATTGGCGAGGGGGTGACGCCATAGTGCGGTACGGGGGGTCAGAGCGCTGCGCACTCCATGACTCATGGGGGACAGTGGTGGGGGTTTGTTGTGACGGCCAAAGGTGGTATATAACTACTCATGTATGAACTGTTGACAGAGATGAGTAGGGAGATTGCCAATGAGCCTGTTTTTGGTGGTCTCAATTTTTCTATGGTTTCGGCGCGCCACCTTAGCGGAGGGCCCTCCAAGCAGTTCCACGTTTTTGATTGGTCGTGTATATATAGTAATACTACGCGTGATAATCTGGAGCTGTGTTTTGGCGCGTCGACGCGCCACCTGAACGAGACTCTCAAACTAGTTCCACGTTTTTGATTGGTCGAATGAATTCGTGTGTTCCTCGAGATCCACGATTTTAAACTGGGTGAACACTCAAATAGGGAGACTTGTATCCACCCTTTCTTACTGCATATTACATAAACCGCAGTAATGAGGTAGTATATTCTGCCGATGATAATTCCCTTAATATCCATATGAAGCTTTGTACATAATAGAGTGAGCAAATAAAATTTTAAACAAACCCTTGAAAGTGGGTAACTACACAAATATAAATTTTCCAATTTGTATAGCACAATGGCTCAATAGCACACGTGCTTGGTGCTGAATTAACTTCCGAGAGTCTCGAGTTCGGAACTCACGTCTCAACCCCCCCCCTTTTTTTTTTTAATTATCAACTATGCTTATTGGTCCACCTAGTTAACTGAAGATTCATTAAATATATGATTATATTAGCCAACAAATATTGTACTATATTACATCGTACACATGCAATAAATTGGTACATCAAACAGCGAACGTTTCTTCTTCTCGAAAGCCTACCTGTGACAAACACGTATGTTACGCTGTTTCATGTTTTAATAGCATAAATAATATTCAGACGGATAAGGAAGGCATTACGAAAAATTACCAAAAACAAAATTGCACTTATAAATCCTGGGCATAAAATGATGAACATATAAAAATGAAATATAAAAATGAGATTTTTTTCCATTGCTGTCAATTTTTCTCTTACATCTTCATGAGAGTCCCTGTCGCAACAAGTGAGGCTGCTCATTTCCACCAGCTATGGATTATCATATGTGAAGAACACGCATTGGGCCCGTTGGCAACGATTCAGCTTCGTAATCGTAATGTGCTGAGTTCGCATCTAGAGACGAACACTTTTTTTTCTTCATTTCTTTTTTCTTTAATTTTTTAAAAGAGGTAATGCCACTCTAACGGCTTAAAAAATAGGAAATTGTGGTCAATTATTATTAAAAAATAGTCATGACAATTATTTTGACAAATAGTCAAAACAATCTCCCAAAAAAACACTTACGTGTAAAAAACTACGCCAAGTACTGGAGTGCGGTGTATTCCTCTAATAAAAAGTATTGATATCAGATTATTGAGGCCAAGTACATAAGTCACTACATGTTTGCCTATTATATGATCTATCACTGGCCCATCATTTTAATTGTACTTTCATAATTTCCTATAACGTTTTCACTACTCTTTTACATTACTACTGTTTCTCGAAGTTGATTATGATTTAATGGTTATTTAATAATTAATAAAACTTTAGCTGATTCCTTATCGAGTACTACTTGGCGGGTCCGTGCATTTCTTGATATAAATTTGCGTTCATTATATCAGTCATTAAACTGAAAACCAATGTCAACTTTCTATATAGAGCTTATTAACGATAACTCGTTAATAATAATCACGGTAAAAGCTTAATAACAAACATATATAATAATTTTAGGATACTATTAGTACGTTCAAAGTAAGTACTTTGGAATCCCTGGCACGGACCGGCCAAGTAGTACTCGATAAGGAATCAGCTAAAGTTTTATTAATTATTAAATAACCATTAAATCATAATCAACTTCGAGAAACAGTAGTAATGTAAATGAGTAGTGAAAACGTTATAGGAAATTTTGAAAATACAATTAAAATGATGGGCCAGTGATAGATCATATAATAGGCAAACACGTAGTGACTTATGTACTTGGCCTCAATAATCTGATATCAATACTTTTTATTAGAGGAATACACAGCACTCCAGTACTTGGCGTAGTTTTTTACACGTAAGTGTTTTTTTGGGAGATATCACAAGTTTTTGTTGTTCAACGGGACATAGAAGTTCGAACCACTGAAATCTATATTTTCACAGATATAAAATGTAAATGCATTATGATGTTGCTAATCAGAAAAATATATTGCGTTGTCGAAAATGTTTAATGGCATATAAATTTAATTTGTAAGTCCCTTTTTCTAGTAATGCATAAAAACATATACAAATTTTTAAAGAAAATGTAATCTTCAATGCATATGAACGTCGTTAATGGTGTGGTAAAGCCGTGTGGTAAACGTAAGAGAGGAAAGTGTGCTGGATTATCTACGTACCTCAGGCCGTGCGAACATCAGAGAGGATACTATAGTTTGAGCGAAGCGCCAATGCTTGTTGCACACTTTTCTGAACTTCTACGTCCGACACCTAGATACAAGAAACGACGGAGCGGAACACCTGGACACCCTGGACTTCCACATCCAACACCTGGGCACAGGAAACTACGAAGCGGAATACCTGGACACCCTGGACTTCCAAATCCGACACCTAGATACAGAAAACTACGGAGCGGAATACCTGGACACCCTGGACTTCCACGTCCGACACCTGGACACAGGAAACTACGGAGCGGAATACCTGGACACCCTGGACATTCACATCCAACACCTGGACGCGGGATCTACGGAGCGTAACACCTGAACACCCTGAACTTCCACATCCGACACCTAGATACAGAAAACTACGAAGTGGAATACCTGGACACCCTGGACTTCCACATCCAGTACCTAGATACAAGAAACTACGGAGCGGAACACCTGGACACCCTGAACTTCCACATCCGACACCTGGACACAGGAAACTACCGAGCGAAATACCTGGACACTCTGGACTTCCACATCCAGTACCTAGATACAAGAAACTACGGAGCCAAACATCTGGACACCCTGGACTTCCACATCCGCCATCTGGATACAGAAAACTACGAAGTGGAACATCTGGACAAACTGTCACCTAAAATACGAGGAACTATGCCGAAGCACACATGTACATACACGCATATCAGCGCGCTGCACATGAATGCTATTAAAAACTGAATATTTCTATATTGTTGTGAAAGCATTCTTATGCTAACTGGAAATTCGGTATGAACAGTAGCTTCATGTATAAAGTGTATTTGATTGTATTGGGTATTCGTAAATTACTAACACCATACAGAGTACAAATAGGTAAAGAAGGCACAGCAGTCAGCGCCATCTGTCGTGTAGAAAATGCGATGTACGTGCGAAGACGACGACGACGATGACGACGATGACGACGACGGCGACGACGACGACGACGGACCTGAAATAAAATCGTCTCGCTCGCCATGTGAATACGTCTTGATCCTGTACACTAATCGTATTGAATTTAGTGGCAATCAATTCAGAACCCTTGATTCCTAGAGTGAATGTATGAATACATTTTTCTCACATACAGCCGTTCATAAGATATTTGAGTCGAAACACAGGTACAAGAGATGCTTTGAGTAAAGAGTCTCGGCGGGCCGTGCCCCGTACGGCGGGTTGCTTGTACTTGGCGCGAGACTCGACCGAGTCTCTTGATCCATGAGTCCCACTGAGTTGCACCTGGGAGTTTGGTGGGACATTAGCGCTAGCTAGCCTGGTCGACAACGTAGGAGAAGAAAATGCCCCACCAAGCTCTCTATTGCGAATGACGGGCCGCATTGCCGTCTCCCTTAAACTTGTGCTGTGCGACAAGGATGCGCCGAGAGACGCTCTGGTGTCTCGCTCGCACCGTAGTGCTCTCTGCGTTGCACGCACAGACAGAGGTACGTGGGCAGGCACCGCCCAGTCTTCTCTCTTACCTCACTGCACTACGTCAACAAGGTGGACCCATTAATGACGCTCAGTGTACATAATTTTAAGATATACTACAATTTTTTTATTTCAAAATGGTGACTTCGCAGCTTATTCAACAAAATCTCTTGTTCATAACAGTGTTCTGCGGCTGGACGAATTACTTTTTGGGGGTTTGACCTGAAACAAAAATCCAAATAATTTTCAATTCTATATAAAAATAGCTGCAGAAGGTCTAATCAGAACTTTGATTTTAGACGTGCGCCATTTTTACAAAACACGTTATTTTTTAATTTCCCTACGTATTTCTCTATCTATTCTTACACAGAACTGAAAAATATTTGTTTTTTTTTTGTTTCGGGTTAAACTTCCAAGGAGTGATTTGTCTGGCCTGAGAACACTGTTCTGAACAAGAGGGTTTCTTGGGTACGCCACCATTTCAAACAAAAATTAAACAAAAAATTTTGGTATACTCTTAAAATCATACTGCCTTTCCTTTTTCTTGTTTTTGTGTTCCATACTTGTTTTGAGAATGTGGAATGTTTTCAGTCTGCTTGCAACATTGTATGCCTTCATGGGTTCGCGGCATATGTATTCTTGAAAAGGTTCCGCTCACTATTACTTTTCTACGATTGCTATAGTTCATCCCCGAGTTTCATGTGTTCTTTGACAAATGGAAAACAATGAAGTCTCTAGCAAGGCGCACATGTCATTGCATAAAGTATTTGTTATAAAACTGCATATGCAATGTTTTGAACTACACATATTTTATTTCGCGTGTGGTTTGCTTAGGACTACATTATTTTTTAACTTCGCCTTCCCATGCGAGCTATGCAACACCGGGTCAAACAAATTAAACAAAAAAGAAATTAAGATAAAAAGTTTTCGTCTCTAGATGCGAACTCGGCACATTCCGATTACGAAGCTGAATCGTTGCCAACGGGCCCAATGCGTGTTCTTCACATATGATAATCCATAGCTGGTGGAAATGAGTAGCCTCACTTGTTGCGACAGGGACTCTCATGAAGATGTAAGAGAAAAATTGACAGCAATGGAAAAAAATCTCATTTTTATATTTCATTTTTATATGTTCATCATTTTATGCCCAAGATTTATAAGTGCAATTTTGTTTTTGGTAATTTTTCGTAATGCCTTCCTTATCCGTCTGAATATTATTTATGCTATTAAAACATGAAACAGCGTAACATAGGTGTTTGTCACAGGTAGGCTCTCGAGAAGGAGAAACGTTCGCTGTTTGATGTACCAATTTATTGCATGTGTACGATGTAATATAATACAATATTTGTTGGCTAATATAATCATATATTTAATGAATCTTCAGTTAACTAGGTGGACCAATAAGCATAGTTGATAATTAAAAAAAAAAAGGGGGGGGGGGTTGAGACGTGAGTTCCGAACTCGATACTCTCGGAAGTTAATTCAGCACCAAACACGTGTGCTATCGAGCCATTGTGCTATACAAATTGGAAAATTTATATTTGTGTAGTTACCCACTTTCAAGGATTTGTTTAAAATTTTATTTGCTCACTCCATTATGTACAAAGCTTCATATGGATATTAAGGGAATTATCATCGGCAGAATATACTACCTCATTACTACGGTTTATGTAATATGCAGTAAGAAAGTGTGGATACAAGTCTCCCTATTTGAGTGTTCACCCGGTTTAAAATCGTGGATCTCGAGGAACACGAATTCATTCGACCAATCAAAAACGTGGAACTAATTTGAGAGTCTCGTTCAGGTGGCGCGTCGACGCGCCAAAACACAGCTCCAGATTATCACGCGTACTATTACTATACAGGGTGTTCCGAAACTACCTGACCCGGTGGGTATGGCGGTGTTCGGAAGGCTTCACTGATCACGAAAATGACCTTCCTTTTGTCCGGAAGGTCATAGTTTTTAAATGGGAGCAGGTCAAAGTTGACAAATCAGAACGAGGCGTCAAGAGAACGTAGGCACCTACGAACTCTGAGTTTTCTTCCCTCGCTTTTGTTTCTCGGTGGCTTGTTTCTTGTTTCCAATAGGCATGTCTTCGGCTGACGTCATCCTGCCCGAAGTACCGAGAAACAAAAGCGAGGGAAGAAAACTCAGAGTTCCCAGGTGCCTACGTTTCTCTTGACGCCTTCCTCTTATTGGTCAACTTTGACCTGCTCCCATTTAAAAACTATGACCTTCCGTACAAAAGGAAGGTCATTTTCGTGATCAGTGAAGCCTCCCGAACACCGCCATACCCACCGGGTCAGTTAGTTTCGGAACACCTTATATATACACGACCAATCAAAAACGTGGAACTGCTTCGAGTGCCCTCCGCTAAGGTGGCGCGCCGAAACCAGAGAAAAATTGAGACCACCAAAAGGGTAAACTGCAGTATACGACTCCGAACTGAAGTTGGCTGCTAGTGACTTAGATTTTTAACGTAGCGCCATCTATCAAATGTAATGCGAATTGGATAGAATAGTGGTGCCTCCTGATCGGAAAAAAGCGCAACTATCTTTAAAAATTTGAAATGAATGTATTTTTACTGTTATCATATATGTATATTATCTTGTTATAAAAATATATTTTCACAAAATATGATCTAGTAATCGCAATATTCCATGTTTGGAGATTTTTTTCGTTTAATTTTCGTGCTACGCCACACAGGTTTGCACCTATTATGTATACATATATTTTGATATGAAGATATTATTACATATTTTTATATTAAATATGTGTATATTTAATTTATAAATAATATTATTTAAAAATATAAGTATGCATAAGTGCAAGCTCATGATTATACATTGAGCATTAAATTTGATTTACTGCTTCGAGATTTTTTTGCTGCAATGTATCGTCTGCTTTCGTAAAACATGTAGAAGCATGATTTTCGTTAGTAGCTCGCAAAGCGTGTAACACAAGTGTGCTATTATTTCTTTTGCTTAAATTGGATTGTGTGTGGTCGATTACAATGGTGATACGGTTCGTAGATTTGTTCAAACTAGGTGAGAAACCTTCTATTGAGGTAATCACCTTTGCACAAAGATACGGACTCATAGCTCGGACTTTCAATTGTCCAGTGTGCGATAAGGACATGATTCTATGCACTGCTGAATTTCTTTCGGACAAATATCGTTGGCAATGTCGTAGTTGCAAAACAACGAGATCAGTGAGAACTGGTTCGTTTTTTGGCAAATCGAAATTATCAATGATCGAAATTTTACAATTGACATATTTTTGGATTCATAAGTACACCCAGATTCAGGCTCAGTGGGAATTTCAATGTTCCCCGTACACGACGGTCGACTGGTATTATTTCTGTCGCGAATTATGCGTCGGTATTGTACTAGAAGAACGTGGACAAATTGGAGGTCCGGGTATTGTTGTAGAGATCGACGAATCGAAGTTCGGCAAGCGAAAGTACCACCGAGATAAACACGTGACAGGGCTTTGGACTCGTATTTGGTGGGATAGAACGCGGCTGTAATCGGTGTTTTTTGGCAACAGTCAATGATCGATCGGCGGCCACACTCGTGCCTCTCATTAAGGAATTTATTGCACCTGGCACCACAATTGTTAGCGATTGTTGGAAAGCCTATGAATCCTTAGGTGCAGAAGGTTACGAGCATCTGACCGTCAATCATTCACTGACTTTCAAAGATCCCGAGACTGGTGCTTCCACAAACGCTATAGAAGGATTGTGGGCATTGGTAAAACGGCAACTGCCGGATTGAAATCGCAGCAAAGGCATGTTCTCTTCATATTTAGGGGAGTTTATGTACCGACGCTTGCGAACAGATGTCCTTGATCCTTTTGAAACGTTTTTGAAAGACATTGCTCGCGTTCATCCACCTCCATCCAACGACGTGGACGCTGCAGAGGACACTGACGCAGCGGAAGCAAGCGGAAGTGGATTTTGAAGTGGAATCCTCGACGGAGGAAATCCCAAAAAATCGGGACTTTTCAGAGCCACCAATTTATTGACGTAGCATCAACTTCTCGATTCACAATATTTTGCGTAAGATAAAAGAAGAGGTTTCAGCTTCGAAATTTGTAAGTAAATTATATAAATTTATGTACAATATATTTTTTCAGATCTTCATTAATTGATACATATGTGTATTCCAATAAAAATAAATTGGTTTTATAATTTTAAATAGGGTTATTTTTTTTCTAATAGGCGGCGTAACTATTTAATGCGATTCACATTATATCCGGCAGATGGCGTTACCTCAAAAAACCTAAGGCACTAGCAGCCAACTTCAGTTCGGAGTCGTATACTGCAGTTTTACCAATTTTTCTTATCAATTTATTGAACTTGATGCACATAGCGTACAGCGTCATGCATAATTTGTATTTTTTTACAGAAATGGATGGTCAAACAACGGATAAACATGTATCATCAATTGTTCTTGAAAAATAGTTCGACTCTGTTTTGGATGCTTAACGTGAATGGAACGTTGCCCTTATCTTTACATAAATACTGTTACCTCCATCACAATTGTAAATACATATTTAATTTATTCTAGTACTTAAAAGTATACTCGGATAGTTATGTATTTATAGTATTTATTAATAAAATAATTTGTACAACAAGGAAAAACATCTTCTCCAAACTCTTATGTTGCGTAATATTAGATTTCTCCCTAAGCACCTTGAATTCTGCTCGTTTCTTTGCCAGAAGAGATACCGGTGTCCAGAGGTAATGCGTACAATCACCTACACAGCAGAAGGAAGAGTACTACTATTAAAAAAAAATTAAAAATTATTTCAATCTAAATAATAGCTGGCTTACGTTGGTAGAGAATTCCAATCAAGGATCTTTAAGGATTGGTATAAATTCTTTGATGATATGCTAAAATTCAAGATAAAGAGTATTGAATACAGTAGTTCTTTGCAACAGTCAGCACACGGCAGCTACTGTGGATGCTTCCTCATCAGATTATTATCACCATCGTCATTCGTTTGCTGCATTTATCATATAACCTTAAGAGTACTGCTCGACCTTTCTTTATAATCGTCCACTTAATTATACAATTTAACGAATATGAAATAGTAAATACTAAACTGTACAATTGTAAGTATTTTAAAACTAAGAAAATAGCACTAATAAATATCTGATATCTCGGATTGTAATATTTAATAATAATATACAGACGAGTACATGTGAAATTTGATTTGACATATTGAAGTCTTCACGCATGCGCGTTAGATGCAGTTTACGGAATTCCCTAGATACAATTTTGTTATCTCGCGGCCTAGTGATAAATAATCTCACTAGAATTGAGCGGCGAATTCAAATAAGATAATTCAAATTACAATAATGTACACACACACACACACACACACACACACACTCTCTGGGAAAAGCTAAAATAGTCTAAATCAGTTAGGAATGCGCGATTATGCACATCGAACGAAAAGAGATTCTTCTTTGATTTTCATATTCAAAATGGCGTTTGCGCCAATTTTCGTTATGATATTTGTGATTAGGAGGTCAAAATACGTTATTATACAAAATTTCAGATCGATCGGCGGTATGCGCTTTTCGGAAGTACACCCCTTCTATGTCCTGTTGAGCAACAAAAACTTGTGATATCCCCCAAAAAACACTTATGTGTAAAAAAACTACGCCAAGTACAGGAGTGCTGTGTATTTCTCTAATAAAAAGTATTGATATCAGATTATTGAGGCCAAGTACATAAGTCACTACATGTTTGCCTATTATATGTTCTAGCACTGGTCCATCATTTTAATTGTATTTTCAAATTTTTCTATGACATTTTCACTAGTCTTTTACATTACTACTGTATCTCGTTGTTGATTATGAATTAATGGTTATTTAATAATTAATAAAACTTTAGCTGATTCCTTATCGAGTACTACTTGGCGGGTCCGTGCATTTCTTGATATAAATTTACGTTCATTATGTCAGTCATTAAACTCAAAACCAATGTCAACTTTTTATATAGAGCATATTAACGATAACTCGTTAATAATAATCACGGTAAAAGCTTAATAACAAACATAATTTTAGGATACTATTAGTATGTTCTAAGTAAGTACTTTGGAATTCCTGGCACGAACCCGCCAAGTAGTACTCGATAAGGAATCACCTAAAGATTTATTCATTATTAAATGACCATTAAATCACAATTAAATACGGGAAATAGTAGTAATTTAAAAAAGTAGCGAAAACGTTATAGGAAATTTTGAAAATACTATTAAAATGATGGGCCAGTGCTTAATCATGTAATAGACACATATGTAGTGACTTATGTACTTGGCATTAATAATGTGATATCAATACCTTTTGTTAGAGGAATTCACAGCACTCCTGTACTTGGCGTAGTTTTTTACACGTAAGTGTTTTTGGGGGATTACTTATTTACAAATCTACACGTATGCATAAGCAAATATACTATACATATACAGGGTGTCCCAGAACTACCTGACCAACGGGGTATAGCGGTGTTCGGGAGGCACCACTGATCACGAAAATGACCTTCCTTTTGTCCGGAAGGTCTTAGTTTTTAAATGGGAGCAGGTCAAAGTTGACCAATCAGAGGGAGGCGTCAAGAAAAATGTAGGCACCTGCGAACTCTGAGTTTTCTTCGCTCGCTTTTGTTTTTCGGTAGCTTGTTTCTTGTTTCCAATAGGCATGTCTTCGGCTGACGTCATCCTGCCCGAAGTACCGAGAAACAAAAGCGAGGGAAGAAAACTCAGAGTTCGTAGGTGCCTACGTTTCTCTCGACGCCTTCCTCTGATTGGTCAACTTTGACCTGCTCCCATTTAAAAACTATGACCTTCCGGACAAAAGGAAGGTCATTTTCCTGATCAGTGGTGCCTCCCGAACACCGCTATACCCCGTTGGTCAGGTAGTTCTGGGACACCCTGTATATATTCCCAAACGAAGTGATGATTTTTCCTGCAACGAGTGACCTTTTTTCGAGAAATTCAACTTCAGACAAAGCCGCGGGTAATAGCCACAACATTGTAGAGACTTGGCCGTTAAATTCGTCTTATCTCGAGCGATCTTTCTAGGAACGAACGACAGTTTTTCCTGTTGAATCTAGACGTGCGACTAGTGTGTTTCTCGCGTTTTCTGGAGGAAAGTACTCTTTATTTTTACCTGGCCAAGTACGTGCATGCAATATAATATACCTAGGTATATCGAGATAAACAACACAGCATTGGTCCAGTTATATAGAGATATAGGTAGTCGAGAATTTTAGTATTCATCTTCGATGAACAATAGTATATTACGACCCTAGGCCAGAAAGTTGGATTTCCTAGCGTATGTGATACAAAGGCCGAGGCGAAGCCGAGGCTTTTATATCACATACACCAGGGCATTCAACTTTTTGGCCATGGGTCGTATACTATTTTTCTTGTTCCCTAAGCCGAAAGTACCGTCTTCCCGTTTTTCATTATTCAACTGACATTACAAATTTATGGTTATGAAGAGTTGAGTAAAAACATAGGCGCTTAGAGTTTATGATTGAACATTCACTTGTTTGCATGTGTTTATATGTGGGCAAGCAGGCCACAAAAGTGGCTCTTCCCGGACTCAAATGCGGCCTGGAAGACGGTACTTTCGGCTTAGGGAGTAAGACAAATTTATTTCCTACTACAGAGCGCATGTTATTTAGATTTTACAGTCGAACCATTTTTTTACGTTATTGTGATTTGCTTATACGCTAATTATTTAAATGGTTCATTTGTATGACGTTATTGGGTGCTTTCCATTTACATAACTTTTGTGTCGACTTGTGTCAACTCGTGTCGACTCATGTCGACTCTCGAAAACGAATAAATGGAACACAGATACTCTAGTAAACTCACCAGTTTAGCAGTCATGGAGCCTAGAGTAGAGAAGGACGAACGTAATGCTATGTAAATGGTCTACGAATCATGCTCCACTTGTTTCGACTGAAGCCGATAGAGGCGCGGCGACGTTAGCGACTACGAGAGAGACGGACTGAGAATAAAAAGAGACAGCGATCACTAGAAACTGCAGCGTAAGCAGGGATTTTCTACGATCGAATGTACGTCACTTCACTCTATCACCAAACGGTTACTTCACGCCAGTCTTTAAAGTTTACAGCGACGCTTGTGGTGAAATTTAGAACCCGATCTAAGTCAAGTTTCGTCGACCACAATTTTGTCCCGTTAGCATTAAGCGTTCGTCCTCCTCTACTCTAGGCTCCATGCTAGCAGTCTTCCCGAGTCGACTTGTGTTGCCGACACACGGCGACATAAATCAAATGGAAAGCACTTTCGGGGACACAAGTCGACTTGTGTCAACTTGTGCCAGTAAATGGAAAGCACCCGTTATCTTCGATCGTAGTATAGGCCTACTGGGGACTCGCTACGTTAAATAATGGGAACGCATCGACTACGGCACCTCTTGGGTGATGTGGAAGCCCGTAGATTATCGTTGTTGATGCCTTTATTATGATAAAGTAATAAATAAAATTAGAAAAAAATTGATATTTGGTTCGATTTTTTTACCTTCAGCGTGCAGTCCGTAGAACTTTTGAAGAGTTTGAAGCACTTCACGCCGGTCAAATCAGTGCTAAATTTTAGTAATCGTTTTTGTAAATTTAATGCATTGTGTAATATTTGTCAGGTAATATTATTGTAAATTCATCGCTCTGAATGTTTTTATAGGTTATGGGCACATGTTATAATACAAATCACCCTTCACTGCAATCAATTAATTCATAAAACTTTGTGAAAACGATAAAAAATATTGAGCACTAATTTGACCGGCGTGAAGCGCTTCAACCTCTTTAATACCTTGTATTTAAAAAAAAAAATCATAACGTTCAGAAGAAGAAAAAAAAACTTCCGACGGAGAGTCTCCAACCACAGACCTTTAGCCTCCTAACCCAATGCCTTGTCCATCGACCACCATCATGTACTTTTTATACTTTCTTCGGAACTTGTATTTCAGTAGTTACGTCATTTGCTCTACCACATAATTGACAGATAAACCATATGCACGATTTTCCTTTAAATACATTCATATGTTCTTCTTATCTAAATTATTAATAAAAATAAATGAGAAGCTACCCTAAAAATTAAGGTAAGGTCTACAACAAATAACACACAGTTATTTAAGAAAATGATTTTATATTTATTTATGTGCACTTGCATATGTAATCTACAATCCGAAAATATACGTTCCCAATAGAAAGCAATAAGAGTTATGACACTGAAATTCGTTTCTATTATATAATCTTTGATACACGTGATGAATCCTACAATTTCTCCATCATTAATTCTATTTAGAATGTTGTTTGTGTTATTAATGTCACTCGGAACAAATGGTGCTTGTTTGTTGCAAACAATTTGCGCGTGCGCGCTACAGTCTCTTTTAGTACAAATCCCGACTCATAGGCAGCGCCACCAGATAGCTTGGGATTTTCGGGGCGCCATCTACCCGCCGGGATTGGAACTACAATTTTACTATAGTATATGCTTGACATACCCCCACCACGTCCTCCGCACCTCTATACCCATCTACACTCAACGGTGGAGCCTCAGTGAAGCCTCCCGAACACCGCCATACCCACCGGGTCAGGTAGTTTCGGAACACCCTGTATACTCGACCAATGAAAAACGTGGAACTGCTTCGAGGGCCCTCCGCTAAGGTGGCGCGCCGAAACCAGAGTCAAATTGAGACCACCAAAAACAGGCCCATTGGCGCCTACGTAAAGTTAGCATTGTAACATTTACTTTTTGAACTTTTTCTGTTGTATTATTAATTAAATTATCTATTTAGTTTAGAGATATAGTTAATGCGGTTTTTGACCCGTGTATGTAAAAAAGGAAATTCGGTTCCACTAGAGTAGATAGACGAAATAAAACCGCCAATCGTCTCTGAGTATGATGAATTACAGCATTGTAAGAAGTACTTGATTATCCGAGTAATCAACTGTGGCAGAAAAATTTGCATTAATATCGTAATGCTCCAAGATGATGTACTGAGAATATAAATAAGAACTAGTAAACCGATTTCCCGTTCTCCATTTTTCGTGAAATTGTAAGAAGCTGAATATTTTTTAATACATTCCATATACAGGGTGTCCCAAAATTACCTCACCAACGGGGTATGGCGGTGTTCGGGAGGCACCACTGATCACGAAAATGACCTTCCTTTTGTCCGGAAGGTCATAGTTTTTAAATGGAAGCAGGTCAAAGTTGACCAATCAGAGGAAGGCGTCAAGAGAAACGTAGGCACCTGCGAACTCTGAGTTTTCTTCCCTTGCTTTTGTTTCTCGGTGGCTTCGGGCAGAATGACGTCACCGAGGACATGCCTATTGGAAACAAGAAACAAGCTACCAAGAAACAAAAGCGTGGGAAGAAAACTCAGAGTTCGTAGGTGCCTACGTTTCTCTTGACGCCTCTTTCTGATTGGTCAACTTTGACCTGCTCTCATTTAAAAACTATGACCTTCCGGACAAAAGGAAGGTCATTTTCGTGATCAGTGGTGCCTCCCGAACACCGCCATACCCCGTTGGTCAGGTAATTTTGGGACAACCTGTATACAAAAGCTTTTCAACCAATCGTGCGGCTTTCTTGAGATATCGAGGATACAATTGGTGCTAAATTCACATTTCACAGGTGCGCGTACGGTTTTTTTTATTTTCAACGAAACCGCTTACCACCAAATTTTATAATTAGGTAATTCGTGACCGCCAAAAAATTTGGCATCGATTCAATAAAAAAAAAATTTTTTTTATAAAAAATAACACTTTTGAGGCTAACTTCACAATCCAAATTTTATTTTCCATTTTTCAGAAAAATGGGCAACAACCAAATTTTTTAACGGGTCCATCAAAAACCACCATAAAACCAACAATTATTTGACAACAAAAAAAGTTCAAAAAGTGAATTTTACACTGCTAACTTCATGTAGGTCCCATTGGCAATCTCCCTACTCATCTCTGATAGAGGGCACAATTATTATGAGCTTCCATTTTTCATGAAAATACGTAAAGCGAATAATGCCCGTTTCCTCCGACGTTAATCGAAGTTTAAACTCTGGTTAACTTATCTTAAAACTATATTTAAAAAATTGAACTGGGTTTAAAACACGTCGAAGCAAACGGGCATATGTGTCAGCCAATCGTTGCACTTGCTTTCTTTTAATTCTAATACGCGACTGACTGACGTCTATTCACATTTCCAATGTTTATAAAATTAAAAGTTCCTAATCGGATGATTCCCTTTAGAGATTTTACTCTGTGGCCACGAAGTGCTACAGAAAACAGGGATTTTTGTGTGATGCTTCTCAAAAATAGAAATGCGCATTTGCATGCAGGATATTTCGTGAAGTGTTGCTCCTAGGCATTGAATATCCTGATGCGTAACTCCGAAAGACTGTTAACATTCAAACAATAGAAAATAAGGTGCTGCGGCAACAAATGACAGTGATACTCGGTGACATTTTGTTGAGGTGGACGTCAGGACGAGGAAAAAACAGCCTTACGTACTTCTGGCTTAGTAGTGAGTTAACTTTTAAGCGAGTGAGGACGGTGCATTAATGCGGATGCAGAACGGGATATTTTATACGGGAGATCATAGAAAACACGAATCCGAAAAATCAAAAATCTGTTTCAACGGTAAGGCACTACTTGCATCCAAACCTCTCTATACTCCACACCATTCTTCATGCTCCATTCGTGATTTCAGTGTCGAGGAATCAGCTAAAGAAACGTTCGTGGAACCTGAGAAATACGCTATATTTTATAATGCACGCCTCACTTACACGAGTTTCTTCAAGTGCAAATAGCTTGCCTCAAGTTTCATAAAATTAATTTTACAGACAGCAGCAACTCGTGAAACGTAAATTGCATTACATTTCGCTCCTATTACATCGATGTGAACATGTGTTCATGTAGCGCATGCGCATATTTATTGATGTGGAGTGCTTGCGCAATGTACATGCATAGACACACACATGTCTACCCGTGTAATCACATCATTGGACTTAATCGTTCTGGGAGTAAAATCAAGTAACAGACGAAAAACGAGGAAGTCCTTATTATTACTGACACGTGGATTTCTAGAAAATTTATCTTTACAAAGTATGCCATAAATAGTAGAAATGTATTTTTTTTTTAGAAAATAAATGTTTAATACAGGTCGATCAGTATAGAACTACAATGAGTTAGGAAAATTCTCAAGTAGACGACTGTTAAACTTATTATTCTTACAATGTGTTGCACATGTAGACGACAGTTCTAAATGTAGATTAAAAAAGTATGCATTCCTCTCGCTCAGGGACAGTTACAGAGATTTTTAAATATTCCTCTCAAATGATATTATTCAGAACGAATGATTGGGTATAAGTATATGCAATAAAATGATTTATTCCTTTATAGTTTTTGATCAAGACTGCCAATCTAAGACTGAACCACTGATGCAAGGGGTAATCAACTGTACCTTTAAGAACGGACAGTATCAATGGGAAACTGCTTTTCGTGTTTCAAGGTGCTTCCACCGTCTACTACAAATCAACCTATTGTTTTGGAGCATAAACATGGTATGTCCTCTGTACATACACATTTATATCACTGTATTCAAAATTTAATTTTTGAATCTGAGAGTTTATATCACCATACCACAACTATTAATATTCTTTTTGTTTAATTAGAATTTTAGTAAAACTAATTATTATAACAAAACTGATTTAATTTTTTTCATAACCATATTGAGACTTATTAATGCTATCATTAATATATAATATTTTTCTAGAAACTATGGAACTCAGAGGTGTCTGCTCTCCAGATTCTTGTCCACAAACTAGTCCTTTGACATCTATAGAAATGCATGCCAACGGAAACAAGTCACCTCTAAGTACACTAACTACGTTCAATAGCATTGGGTCAGATAATTGTGGATCTGTACCTATCACGGAGAACAATCAACGTGCATCGCGTGGTTTTTATACGCGATTACCACCTCTAGGCCGTTCTGCCAACAGTTCAGGCCTTAACCAAACTATTGATTCAAAGCAGCAGAAAGAACTGTGGGAAAATAAACTCAACATCCTTTTTGATCAGTACAAGGTTTGTATATTAAGGACTGATAAATTTAAGTTCCATTTTTAACAATTATTTTATAAATTGTGTGTTAGGATCAGCATGAAGATATTATCTTGGCCGATGGTATAGAACGGTTTTGTGAGGACCTACAGCTCTCACCAGATGAATTTAAAGTTTTAGTTCTTGCATGGAAGTTGAACGCAGAGCAAATGTGCCAGTTTACGCGCCAAGAATTTGTCGCAGGACTGAAAGCAATGCAAGTTGATAGTATACGCGGTATTCAATCCCGATTACCCGAAGTTGTTCAGGAATTAATGGTCAATGGCGAACTCTTTAAGGATCTATATCGATTCACATTCCGATTTGGATTGGACGTTGCGTCTGGCCAGAGGATCCTGCCGGCAGATATGGCGATCGTTCTTTGGAGGCTTGTGTTTACAATTCGCGAACCTCCGCTTCTCGTCAAATGGCTGAGGTTCCTTGAGTTTCATCACGTACGTGGAATTCCTCGAGATACGTGGAACATGTTTTTAAACTTCGCTGAATCAGTCGGTGATGATCTTGGCGCCTACGACGACGCCGAGGCATGGCCTAGCTTGTTCGACGATTTTGTCGAATATGAAAACGATCAAATGAATCAGAACATTACCAAGGAAGATATTATAAAGGATTGTGCGTTCAGTAAAGACTAAAATTTTACACTCGTATCAAGGTTACACAGTTTTTCGTAATATCGTCTTTGGACAGGATACTCATTTAAGATGAATTGAATTTTCTAATGTATTATGACAAAAGATGTTACTCTATAATAATATCTGCTACATTGTAAACAAATCTTTTTTTTAGTTACCTGATTTCGTAACTTGTAGTATATTTTTATATTAAAAAATTATAGAATGCAATATTGTTGTAAAAAATGTATGTATAGTGATAAAAGAAAGCGGCGGTTAGATGTAGGTTATATTTTATGTTACAATCGTAACTCTATTTTTTGGTTATGCTACTTGTTTTTTTACAACTTGAATAAGAGAATCCTGTTCAAACACAATGAAAAGAGAAATGCAATTTTAAACATAGGGTACAGTTTAATGAGCGGCAACTAGGGTGTAAAGATATATGTTTAAATTAGTATTACGACTCAAATTTGTGATATATAAAGAGATGCATAGTACATAAGCGTACATGTGCGCATCCATATGAAATCCATTATTATTACTTATCTCCGATAGCAAATAGTTTCAAAAACTGGAAATAATAAAAAAGTCACCAAATTTTATGAAAGAATGAGTGACAATGAAAAAAGGACTTTCATAAGTAACAAATTATTATTGGTAATTGATGAACTGTAAATTATAAGTAGATGACAGATGAAAGGTTGATGACATATAAGTGAATAACTTATGGTAGTTTTTGTTTAAGACACATTAGACTTCCCAATCAGGTACATGCGCATATTTTATTAGTCTATACAATTAATTTCTGACACATATGACTTTGTCACTTATACATCTATGTATACCAGTTTTTAAATTCAGCAACAATTTAATGATCACCGAAAAGATGATCATGAAGAGGGCCGTTTTGGGACTTTGTATCTGAGGCCTAGTGGGCATGTATGTATAAGGAGCTCGGAAGATACGCTAAATCAGTATAGATGTTTTCGTGAGTGTTGAAATACCATACATTTTGTTTCGGACACAGAATATGCGGGGACTAACTGTCTTTACCGATATCTCCTCGGTATATTGATTTCCCAAAGGAAGCAAAACTATGACAAATGTTAAGGGACTTGTTTATTTCCTCTTTTTTTTAAGCTTGGAAATTCAAACTATTTCATTTGATGGATACTTTCAAGAATCAAAACGGCAAAAGTATAAAGAAAATGCATTTAGAAGGTCTGATTTATCTGATAACATATTTAATTTTCAAATTGTTATATTTTTTTTTAACTAATTTTTATATAACTATGAATTTTCCATTTATCCGAAATGGTTCGATACAAAACTGTATCATTCATCTTTTCGAAAAACTTCAGTTGAAACCAACAAATAGTAATAAAATGAATTAAACCTATGTCGTGCTCTATATAATTCGGTTCATAAGATTGCCAGCTGAATGTGAAGAAACGACGATTGTAAATAAAGGAACATTGGTTAATGAATAATAAGTATAAGATTCTACTTGGTCAAGGTTTTATGGACATGAAAAAAGAATAAAGTTTTTGAGTTTTTTTGTAACTTTTGAGCATAATTAGCAAGCAAAATGCCTGGGTTATGAAATTGGATATATTAAAAAACAATTAACGAACATAAATAATAAAGATTCTGTGAATAATCAACTTGTCAGACACTTTGAAACTTATTGATCTCGGTCAATAATGTAAAAATCACAGGATCGTCTAATAAAGACAAACAGTGCATTCCAATAAGGCTGCGTTTCATTCGGACACACGCGCTGTAAGCGCTCACGCTTTTGAGCGTTGCTTGCAAGCGTTTCGTTTGGTTTCGAGCGATCACGTTGACGTCCAAAAGAAACTCATATCGATACACATGAGCATTTAAAAAAAAGATGGAGAATGTGGAAAGTGTAGTCGTTCAAAGTTTGATATTATCAAGAGATGCTGTAGCGTCTCGACGCCAAGTATTAAAAGAGAAAATTGGTTAAAAGAAAAAATCGGCCTCCTCATGAGACGCTACCGCTACTCTTATTGACGTCAAGTTGGCGCTTTTTCGTCTGCTACGATGAAATAACTTGAATTATCTGCGGGTGTATGTCGTGGGCGAAAAATGTGTCAGGTCGAATATTTTTTATTTATTTTTTTCTTTGCAATGATCCTTTGCCCAATAAATTTGGTTCCCGCAATGCTGATATCTGGCATCTTAGCAATATCAGTCGAAAATTTTTTATCAATTTGTCCCCTCTCACACAATCTTAAAAAATTTGTCCCCTCACATATACCTATGAGCTTCGATGCGACACAGGCATAACGAGTCGAGACGCGCATGCGCAACAAGCCAGTGAACACGTGTAGTCTGTTTATATGGCCTCAGCTGTTGGCTACTATCACGATTCCTAACCTGTCTCTTCGTGAAAAAGAGCTTTTCTCTCTGTTCAATTAATAAAAAGCAATTTATATATCTTTTGCTGATGGAAGCTGAATTCCTCTAAGACATTTGCTTTTATTGTCAGCTAGTTCAAATATTAGACGAAGTATTTTTTTAAATTCTTAGAAATTGTATTTCACCTTCTGCTCGGCAAATTCATTGCATCTGAATGAATTGCATCTTTTCTTAGCGTTGAGTAAATCAAGAACATTACAGTCCAGGGTAGTTCGAATAAACATGTCGTCTACAAAAATATGACCTTTTCTATTTCTTGAAGGGCTGAAAACTGAGCTTTCGGCAGTGAGTTCTGAAAACTGAGTTCCGGGTGCTCAGTTTGAGAGAGAGAGAGGGAGAGAGAGAGAGAGAGAGAGAGAGAGAGGGAGAGAGAGAGAGAGAGAGAGAGAGAGAGAGAGCGAGAGATTAGATTAGATTAGATAAATTTATTTTACTGTACATTATGATGTACAATGTAATGTTCGTAAGCACAAATTACTTAATGTATATTGTATATAATATTTCATTTTACAATGTGTATTTAGGAGTGAAAAACAAGTGGTATGAGATGAGATGAGATGAGGTATGTCACAGATTTCCTTCTTCTTCGAAGATGTGTTTGAAAATGGCTGATTTAAAATGAGAAATGCGTGTAATGTCACGAGTGACGGATGGCAGTGAATTCCATAGATAGGCAGAGCTGATATGAAAAGAGTGTCTCATTGTTTCAGTAGTAAATGGAATAATATCCAGAGTTGTTGCATCACCCCTTACAGGCCTAAGAGCGACGTGAAAATCGAAGTATGCTATTAAATATGACGGTACTGCTGTATTGAAAATCTTCCTTAGTAAACAGGCGGCAAAATATTTGCGCCGACCAGCAGTGGTGAGCCACCGAAGCTCACGTCTGTAAGGGGTGATGTGCTCATCCCTTCTTGCACCGTAGATGTAGCGGATTCCAGTGTTTATCAGTCTCTGTATTTTCAGGTCAAGTTCGTTAGTCAAGTCACTGTATACTAGTGAACAATAGTCGACGATGGGGAAGAGGAGGGCCTGTATAAGGAGCTTGCGCAGGCCGAAATCAGTGCTACGTCTGAAAAAGTATAATCTATACATAAGAGAATGAGCGCGTTTGCACAACTGTGCAACGTGCTCCTTCCAATCAAGCTTAGAGTCAAGCACTACTCCCAGACTGCGCACGCTCGATTCAAAGGTGACTTTTGCTCCACCAATGATGATATGATCATCAGCAATAGTTGGAAGTTTGCTGATGTAGTATGGTGAGCCGAATACAATGGCCTTCGTCTTCCCCGTGTTGAGCTTCAGGTTATTTTGACTGGCCCAGCTTATCACCCTGTCAGCGCTAGCACTCAGTTTGTCAGAGAGGGAGTTGAACTCTTCTAGGGGGCATTGGCCGTAAATTTGTAGGTCATCCGCATAAACTATATGCGATACGTCTGGGTCCAAGCAGAAACTGATGTCATTAATGTATAGAGCAAATAATAGAGGTCCAAGTACTGAGCCTTGGGGGACTCCAGTATTAGTAGATATGTACATAGAGATCTTTCCATGATCATCAATGACAGCCTGCCTCCTACCGGAGAGGTAAGAGGCAATCCAGCGGATGACTCTCTTGGAGAAGCAGAAGAACGATAGCTTTCTGAGTAGCTTGGCGTGATACACTGTGTCAAACGCCTTGCTAAAATCAAATAACAGTAGAAGAGTGACCCTCTTGCGTTCAATGCCAAGCCTGATATCATCAGTCAGTTTCAATAGTCCTGTCTGAGTACTGTGGCCAGTGCGAAAACCAGTTTGATATGCATCGAGGAAGAGTCTGGATTCTAAATATTGAGAAATTTGCTGGTGCACTAGCCACTCCAGCGCCTTGGACAAGAAACACAAGAGGGATATCGGACGATAGTCAGTAGGAGCAGATGGCGATGTTACTTTGCTCAGTGCACGCACAATCGATTTCTTCCAAGTGTCAGGGAAGTAAGATTCCCTCAGTGATTGGTTAAAGATGTGAACTAAAATAGGAGCAAGTATTGGTAGTGCTTTTAAAACAACTACCTGCGGAATATCATCACTTCCCCTCGCTTGGGTATCAAAGTGCGACACTGCAGTCCTTACGTCCGATTCGGTTATTTCGCTGAAACAGAAATGCTCTGGGAAATCAAGATCTTGAATTGTTGACAAGTATTCATCAACTGACGGAGACAGGGAATCTGTACAGATCTTACTGAAGTAGCTGTTAAGATCATCGTTGGAGAGGCGAGCAGGGATGGTGGGTTTCTTGGAAGTTGTTATGCCAAGATGCTCGAGCTCTCTCCAGATGTTACCAGCATCGGTTAAAGAAGACAGTCTTGAATGATAATAATTCAATCGTGCCTCTTCAACCCTTTGGTGTGCTAGGTCTCTGGCTGCCCTATAGTGATAAAGATCACAAGGTAACCGAGACCTGCGGAAACGTCTGTACAGTCTGTTCCGTTCAGTGATAAGATCACGAAGTTCTCTGGTAAACCAAGGATGGCGTTTCTGTCTAGGTGTAACTGTAGTTAATGGGGCGAGATGATCTATGGCGTTTGTCAAGTTCGTATTTAATATGGAGATGCAATCGTCTAGTGATGACATACCGATTGATGACCAGTCTTGCTTGTTAAGATGATCAGTCAGTTTCTGAGAGCATATGGCTTTGTAGTTTCGATAGGTATAGGTCTTTGTATTAGGTACATGAGGTGGCGTAAGAATGTCCAGCGTGGCCGTGATGAGATCATGTCCATGTATGAAAGGAGTATCTGTCTTCCAGTACGATAGCAGGCGATCCTGCTCATCAATTAAGCAGAGATCTAGCCAGGTATCAGAGATGTTTCCCCTATGTTCAGTGTGATGCGTGGCTCCATATGGAACCGACCTCAGAGAGTTTTCCTCCATAAGAGACCTGACGAAACATGCATCGTCAGAAGTAGACAGTTGATCGGCATTAAAGTCCCCCAAAATGATTTTGGAGGAATAATTGTGCATATGTGTCGTCAGTTGCTCTATAAAGTTATTCCCACGAATAAATGGTGCGTGTGGAGGTCTGTAAACCACCCCAACAAAAATCGGTAATATATTCCTCGCATACACCTCACAAAAGAGAAACTCCGGATAGCCTGGTTTTGTGGTCCAGACACCATTAGAAGAAGAGATGATTTTAGAAGTCAATGAATTATGTATGTAGAGGGCTACTCCTCCACCATTTCTGTTTCTGTCACGTCTGTGTAGTGTGTAGTCAGTCAGGTAGGGAATTTCCTTAACTTTAGAATCCAACCATGTTTCTGTAACAGCTATTATATGAAAGAACGGATGAGCGGATAAAAAGAGTCTGACCATCTCAATGTGACCCGTAATAGAGTTCGCATTGAAATGGCAGACCCTTAGACCCTTGCCGACATCAACCCGAGGTGATAGCATTGTAGATGAAATGTGTGAAGCAGATGGGTGTATGGATGATGATGTTGTGGACGATGATGAGTTGCAGCAGATTTGATGAGCAGATGGTGGTCGAGATGGAATGAGTACAATTGATTTTAAGTTTGAGTCTTCCGAGTTGCTAAAAAAGTCTCGAGGTCTTCTGACGTGGAGATTAATAAGGCACGTGCTTCCCTTGTAGACTTAATGTAGACCCGTCCATCTCTGACAAACGATGAGAGGCCTCGATCTTTAGCTGCTCTCCACGCAGCCATCTTTAGCCGTTGAACTTCAGGTGCCAGCTTTTCGTTCACGTTGATGAGTGAAGGTGAAAGCACAGGGGCACGCGCTCTTATCAGGAGATCTACGTCCAATTCGCTGGTGTGCAGTTTGCCGTGTTTTACCTTAGCTGTTATTAAGGAGTGCAATAATGCTCTAGATGTTAATGTCACCGCTAATGGTACATTAGAGGTGGCAGCGGCATTAGCATTGGCGCCTTCGACTGCATCAGCGTTGAGAGCATCAGCCGTAGTAGGAGGGCGTTTATATTTGCCCATTGGCTTGGCAGATATTATATTCTGCTCGGTCAGATTAGCATCTAGCTTCTTTAGAGTTGCTAGTGCTAGCAATTTAAGTGAAGTAGAAGCATTGTGCGTAAGACCTGTCAGTACGACGTCAGAAGAAAGCCTATTCTGCGCAGTGATTACACTTTGCAAGCGTGCTTGCAGTTTAGTATTTGCTTCACGGAGCTGCTTGATTGCCTCGAAATCAGGTGCAGTGCCAGGTGTATCAGAGGTGGATGAGCTCGCACCGGCAGCAAGAAGTCTATCAAGTTTCTTCTGAATGTTCTCCTGCTCAGCCTTTAATGCCGCAACGTCCACCTCCACTGCCGATACCCGATTAGCGAGCCCCGGAAGATCTTTGAGTGGTTCCAGAGACCTTTCAATGGTAGACATGCGCGTATCCACTGCTCGCTTATTCTCCTCTGCATTTCTTTCTATTTTTTTCTGCATAGCTTCAATAGTATCTAATTTGTCAAGTTTCAGTAGTATTAAAGAGAGAGTATTATCATTTGATTTGGAGTTTGGCGGCAAAGGGCTATTGCTTCGTGTTGTCGGTGCAGATTGTGACGAAGCGGATGGTGGCTTATTAGCTTGGATGATGCAGTTGAGGCATACTTGTACAGTTTTACCTTTATCTAGGATAGAAGTAAAATGCATGCATTTAATATGGTAACTCCAACCACATTTCTCGCAAGCGTTACATGCCTTATTTTTGCTGATGGCTTTGGTGCAAATTTTGCAAGAGGTAGCCAATAACTGCAATTCCTCTTCATCGTCATCTTGTAAAAGCCTTAGACTATTTTGAGACGACATTTCTAAATGATAATTGAAGAAAGAATGCAAATACCAGGAAGAAAAATTTAAATTTTCGCGGGGAGCGTCACTGGTAAGTTATCGACCGTAGATCTATAGGTCGATAGCTTATCGATAAGAGATCGATCAATCAGTAGATATCTTGATATCAGGAGGTGCTGCCACCAGGCGGCAGAAAGTGCAGAATACTGCTTGGCGACGATGACGCAGCAATTGGCAATTCTGTGCGCGGGAAAAAAGTTAAGAGTAGCTATACATATATATGCATATAAGTATACATATATATATAACGATACTGTATTCACTGCACTGTACTTATGATGCACTTAGCACTATTCTTCTGGAGTTTATTATATATAGCTGTTGCGCTGCTCGAAGACTGCAAACGATCAGTATCCCTCTCGAAAAAAGCCTCTGTATCGGCGGTTAGATTTTGAGGTTATGTTGTGCTTCTGAATTGCAGATATCTCTCCTGGCTCGTAAAATGTGCACAAAAATGCAATTTTTAGCTTATGCTTGAGGAGCCAAACCGGAGAGTCTTTCTGCAAGGCAAAAATCACTCGACAGAGTGAACGACTAGGTTAAATCAGAGTTTGTGGTGGAGCTATGATTTAAGTGAATGTTATTCACTTACCGACAGAGAGAGAGCGAGAGAGCGAGAGAGCGAGCGAGAGAGAGAGAGAGAGCGAGAGAGCGAGCGAGCGAGAGAGAGAGAGAGAGAGAGAGAGAGAGAGAGATATTGATTGATAGGTTTATTTAGCTTTTAGCTATTCATTTACAACAATTTGTATTACCTTCTTACCTACACTACTTACAACTATTTAGAACTATTTACATCTCCTTACATTAATTGTTTAACAATTTTTTCGTTGTTCCTAATGAACTTCGGTTTCTCCCGCGCTTATATGTTCTTTTAACCTTTTTTTAAATTCTTTTAAACATTCTGCTGCTTTCACTTCGGTTGGTAGTTTGTTATACATATCGAAACCTGCATGCGTCAGGCATTTCTGTCCTCCTCCTGTTCTGCATTTCCTTAATCTTAACTGTTGTCTTTGCCTTGTGCCGTAGTTATGTATTTCATCTATGAGTTGTATTTCATCCGTCAAATACTTCGGTGTTATTCCTTTTATCATCTTATATACAAGTATGCATACGTTATATCGCAATTCCTGTCTTATTGTTAGTAAATTTAATTCATTTAACATATCTTGCACCCTTGTATATCTGTCTCGTCTTAATATAGCTCGCATTGCCCTATTCTGTATTTTTTGTATTTCGTCTAGCCACTGTTGACTGCAATTTAACAGGAGTGTAATGCAATATTTAAAGTGTGGTGCTACTATGGTTTTGTAGATAGTTTCCATTGCACTTCTTGATATATACCTATTTATTCTGTACATGTAATTTACTTTTTTAACTGTTTTCCTTATGATAAACATCGCCTGGCTATTGAAGTTTAGATTACTATCTATTATTACTCCTAAGTATTTTATTTCCTTCACTTCTTCAATTTCTATACCGTTTATGGTAATATCACAGTATTTTTCAATGTACCTTTTTCTTGGATCATGTATTACCATAAACTTTGTTTTTGTTGTATTTACTCTTAATGCATTTTGGTTAAGCCAGCCTACGACGTTTAACAGATCGGCATTTAGTTTCCGCTCTACTTCACTTATGTTTTTATCATTTATAAAGATAACTGTATCATCCGCAAACATTTTACATTGACAATACTTCAGTTGGGTTTTAATATCGTTTATATACAATATGAATAATAGTGGGCCTAGAACTGAGCCTTGTGGTACGCCATGAGTTGTTTTTTTCGTTTCAGATGTGCTATTTCCATATTTTACTTGTTGTAAACGATTTTCTAAGTACGTTTTTAGCCATTTGAGTGCTGTTCCTCTTATTCCATATTTTTCCAACTTATTTAGCAACCTTTTCCTATTTATTGTCTCAAACGCTCTTTTAAAGTCAAGAAATATCACTCCTACTACCTCTTCTTCATCCAAGTTCTTTCTCCATTGAATTAATGTATTTTGAAGCGCTGTTTCGCATGAGTATATTTTGCGGAATCCTGATTGTTCTCCTACTAGTATATTGTGCTGGTCAATATAATCAATTATTTGTTTCTTTACCGTTATTTCTAAAATCTTTTCATATAATGGCAACATATTTATTGGTCGGTATTCCTCTGCATTTAATGTTCCTATTTTTTTGGGAATCGGTATTATTGTTGACGTCTTCCAATTTTCTGGAAATGTACCTTCTTGTAGAGATCTATTTATTAATACTAACATAATACTACTTATACTTCGCCATGCCGTTTGCAATATGTTTGTGCTTATGCCTTCTTCGGTTCCATTTTTGTTTTCCATATTAAATACTATTTCTTCTATTTCTTCTCGTTCAATATCGCGGAATTTGCAAAATACTGTTTGTACTTCCATCTCTTGATTTAGACCGTTTACCTCCCCCTCTGTATTTGTTCCTACAATTTCGTCGATACTTTGCAAGAAAAATTCGTTGAATTTATTTGCTATACTTTTCTCGTCTTCATCTATTTTTCCATTGAACCTAATTCCTCTTGTATTTTTCACGCTATTTTTATTTGCTATTAATGACTTTATTGTTTTCCACATTTTTGTAGGATTTGATTTAACCGCATCAATGTTGTCTTCGTAGTATTTTCTCTGATTTCGTCTAATAGTTGCTACTACTATGTTTCGCATTTTCTTATATTCAATCCAATTTTTTTCTACAATTTCACTTTGAACATTTGCATCAATCACCGCATTTTTATACGCATTATCTCTTTTGATACGCGCTTCTCTAACTTCGGTTGTTATCCACGGATTTTCTTGCCATCGTATTGGTATTCGCTTCTTAATTTTTGGTGCTATCAATTCTAAGTTGTCTGTAATGCATTTAACTATATCGTTTGCTAGTTTATTAATTGTTTCCATTTCATTACATTTCTTTATGTCATTTATTATCATGTCGTTAAAAAGTTTACTATCAAAATTTTTAAGATTTCTCGTATAAAACTCTGTTATTTTATTTTTTACGTCATCCTGTTTTTGAATGTTCACTTTTACGATTTGGTGATCAGTAATTTTTGGTGCTTTTAGAACCTCCGTTGTTATATAAAAGTTTGAAAAAACTAAGTCAATGATCGTTTTACTTGATTTTGTAATTCTTGTGTACTCCTTAACATATTGCTTCAACCCCATATATCCTAAGTTTTGATTAAGTCGCCTGGTATACTGATTTTCTTTATTTACGTCAATATTAAAATCTCCCAATAATATTATTTGCCCTATGTCTACTAATTTCTCGCATTCTCCTATTATGTCATCAATAAATTGTCCGTCGCTTTTATTTGGTGAATGGTATATGTTGCAGATGACAATCTCACTATAATTTCCCAGTAATTGAATTGTACTTATCCATGAATTTTGATCTCTACTTTTTGTCGTGATTACTTTATATTTTATCACTTTTTGCACATACGTCATAACACCTCCGGTTCTACTGTTTTCCGTATTACATCGTACTATTTCGTAGTTATCAATTTGCAACTCCGTATCACTTATATCATCTTTTATATGAGTTTCCGTAAGGCACAATATCTTTGGTTTGAAGTTATAAGTTAGATTCTCTATCTCGTCCTTATTTCTTAAAAAACCTTGTGTGTTCAGTAATAAAATAAACGGATCCTTCCGGTACCCCTTTGTCCCCACTAATTGCTATTCTTCTTCATACAATATGTTTCTTCTGTTTCTATTTACCATTATTTTATATGATTCACATTCTAAGTCTGTGGCCTCATGTTTATTGGACAGGTCGTCGAGTTTGTATTTTTCTATCATTTTCGCGCAGTTTATGCACTTCTTAACGTTTGATGAACAGTTTTTACTATCATGTCTGCCTCCACATCTTTTACAGCAGAGTTCATTTTTACAATCTGCTGCGAAATGGTTAAATCCCCAACATTTGAAGCAACGGGTAACACTTACATAATCGTAAACTGGGCATATATTCCATCCTACTTTCATTTTTTTCATCTCTATTAAATACTTGTGTGTTTTTGGATCGACTTCTAATATTATCGTGGTTCGATTTTCCTCTCTTCGGCTTTTTTTAATTATATTCATTTTATAGGTATCTCTTTTTACATCTATATTGTTTTGCATAGCTACTTTTTCTAAAAATTTTATCTCTTCATCTTCGATTTTCTGTTCTACACCTACTATTTTTACTTTTGGTAGTCTTTTTTTTTGGCGCAAAAATTTTATACTGCTTCCCTAAGTTTTCTTTTAACGCTTCTGCTAGTATCTCTCTATCTTTACTTTTTTCACATCCTATTATTATTTTTCCTTTCGATCCCTTCGCTA